>BSBK01001977.1:0-323455 GCA_027943335.1 Chamaecyparis obtusa
CTAGCTAGGACTACTAGAGCCATATAATAGCATTAGCAAATTCTACTATCACGAAAACTTTAAATTATAAAGTTCTCAATGTTTTATATATTAAAATCCTAAGTTTATAAACATAATTTATAACAATATTAACATATAACACATGGATTAATATTCTATAGCACATACCTCCAATACATCTAAAAACTCATTTAAGTATATGTATAAACTTATAAGTCTACTACATTTTTTTCAAGTCTTTAGAAAAAAGAGAGAATTATAAGGTCTTGGCCCTTACTAAACTTTATACAAGATTTACACTAATTATCACCTTAACCAGAGAATGAAAAATACTGTATAACAAGATAAGGTCTATTTAAACATCATTCTTGAATAAGTCCTTAAGGTTTGCCAAATCCCTTTCCAGGTTAGGGTCTCCTTCAAGGCCTTACTCCACTGCATAAACATCCAACCAGTCCCTATGACCTTGCTTGCGTATTTTGAAGGCCTTCATCAATAATTCCAAGTTTCTTTGATAAACCTGTGTGTCTACCCAAAAGCCATCCAAATCTTTAGAGTAAAGGATTGAGTATGTGGTAACTAGACAGTTTCTAATCGTAAGCATATCATAGTTACCAGGCTTTGAGATAGTGAGATCGTTCCTTATATTAACCATTACCTTGTCCAATTCAAGAAAGATATCTTTAATAAAAATACTCCAACAAAGTTTTTCCACCAAGTCTTAGTCATTGAAGATATGCATTGCAATGGATGTCAGCATTGCAGTAATGTTCGGGTTTTCCCTATACCCATTGGACAAATTGATCTCCTAGGCTTCTCAGATTCTCTCTCCAAATAACTTTGTTTTTTACCTCCACAATCTTCCTAATTCTATCAATTGTTATGGTCATATCAAATGCCATTTGCCTATTCTTAGTTGAAAGCTTAATCAAAGTCTCCATCCCTGAGGCTAACTGAAACTTACTATAAATCTCTATTCAATCATTCCTAATAAGTAATCGATTAGTTTACATAGCTAAATAAGACCCATCTCACACTTCAGTTTAAGAGCCTCATAATTAGCAATTAATGTAGTTACTCACCAATTATTTAAAATTTCCTAATTGAGTAGACGCTACCAACTTTTCTATCATTAATTGGCATGAATCTCCATAGATAACGATGCTTAAAATTTAAATCCACCTCCATCTTTCCATTATTAACATCACTTCTAAGATTAAGCCGGATATGCGAATCATTCATGCCATAAATTGAACCTATAAAATATATCAACTAAAACTAACTTTACATCTAATTTATCCAAAGAATTTTAATTATTTATACTTATCACCTAATGATGCAAGAGCATCCTGGGTGTAAGAGCAATCTTGCATCACCCAAAAATATTTCTATTTTTGTATTCAATAAGGGCTATCTTGTGCAGAGCTGCTATTTATGGAAACTTGCTATTTTTTAGTAAGTTGGTCATACAATCTCGAAATGTTTTGATTTTACATGTGGAGGTTCATCTCAGTCATATCAGCCTACCAGTAAAGTTTCATGGCTAGATCAGGTCTAGTTTTGAAGAAATTGAAGATTTTTAGTATTGGCCGCAGGGTACAAAAACTTTGAACTCGGTTTTGAAGGCTTTAGAGGCCCCAGATGAGGTTGAAAATTTTGGTGATAGGCACTTGCACAAGTTAAGCTAGTAGAGCACTTCATGGCCTTTGCGAAATGGGGTTACAATAGTCAATCAGATCAACTAGTGATGACTTATGGTCTCTGGAAGTCGGGCCACCTCAAATGACAGAAAATAATTTTCCTTCAAAATTTTTGTTCAGGTTTCAAAAGTTATTTTGAGCCAACTTTGATGTAATAAATTGAAAAATAAAATAATTCTAATTTTGGTCCGCCCTAAGGGCTAAATTTCTAGAACCTTCTCGAGTGGTGGAAATTCCCTATATAAAGAAGGCCCGTAGTTTTGTCTAGGACAGTTTTGGTAGTAGATCTAGGTATTGATTTGAGGCGTTGTCCTACATAATATTGTAAGGGAATGCCCATGTGGATTTGCCTATTATAATTCTGAAAGTTTGTAATTCCACATTTGTGGAGATAATAAGAAGCCAATTTTTTGTTCTTGCATATTGTTGTTGTGTCTCTGTTTTTGTTTTGTGTTTGTGGTATTAAGGGGAGCACCCTTCATCAAGTGGTATTAGAGCAAGAGTTCCTGAGTGTGTAAATAGATCACCAACTATGAGGTAGTTTGCACCAGGACTGTGGTTAGGGTTTTAGCATGCATCACAAAAATGCCTCCATGAAGGGAATGTGGCAGAAGAGTCGGTGTTGTAACACCTAAGGTTAGAGTTCTCTAGAGACAAGTGCGAGCATTGCAAGAAGAGATTCACAGAGAAATGAATCTTAATGTGAGAGATGAAAGTGAGGATGAAGCGGAAGAAGGAAATGATGATCAAGAAGAAGGAAAAATTTTGAATCAAGAAGAAAGGCTTTTCTAGGCTATTTCCAAGATCGAGAAAAGACCTAAGATCGAGGTTTTAACATTTTCTAGAAATCTTAACCCAGAAGAATTGATCAACTGGATCAATGAATGTGAAGAATATTTTGAGTATGAAGATATTGAGGATCCTGATAGGGTCAAATTCATGAAGGCTAGACTGAAGGATCATGCAAAGATCTAGTGGCAAGAGATTCAATTGGAGCGAAATAGAAGAGGAAAGGATAAAATCACAAGATGGGATTGGATGGTGGATAAATTGAAGTGACAGTTCATCCCTGTTGATTATGAGCTTGACCTACTAAAGAAAATGCAAAGTTTGAAGCAAGCAAGATGATCTGTTCAGGAGTATATAGAGGAGTTCTATCGAATCCTCATCAGAACAGGCCATGGGGAAGCTGATAAGGAGAATGTTGCTCATTACCTTAATGGGTTGAGGCCAAGCATTCAAGAGGAGCTGAATCTAGTTCGAATGAACAATATTGAAGAGGCATACCTGTTTTCCCTAAAAGTGGAGGAAAAGCTGAACAAGAAGTTTGAGAGCAGACAAAATGGAAGAGGTCATGGTGGATGATCTGGTGGACAGTCATATGGAGGCTGAAATGAAGATCTAAAAAAGAAGGATGAGGCCAGTAGTAGTCAAAATCAGAGAGGAAACAACTCCAATCGTTTCCAAGATCAGAACAATAGAGATCAGAGAGGAAGAGGAAGAGGACAAGGTTCAGGAAGAGGAGGCTTCCGTGGATCATGTTTTCACTATGGAGAAGAAGGTCATGGGGCATTTGAATATCCTCAATACCAAGGGAGGACAGATAGGAGGAATGAAGGCCAGGCCAGAGTTGCACATGTAGATGAAGATGCCAGATCATCAAATTTTGAAGATGTTGAAAGAGGAGAAATGTTGATTAACATAAGAGTCCTGTGGAGTGGTGAGAATGAACCTAAACAAAGGAGGAGCTTATTTTGCACTAGATGCAAGTGTGAGGGTAAATGTTGTGATGTGATTATTGATAGTGGAAGCACTGACAATTTGGTGTCAGAAGAGATGGTGACAAATTTGAAGCTCAAGAGATAGAAACACCCACATCCATATCGGATTGCCTGGGTGCGGGATGACCACAAGGTCATGGTCAGTGAACAGTGCCTAGTAAATTTCAAGATTGACGGGTACCAAGATGAGGTACTATGTGATATCATATCTATGGATGCATTTCATATGTTGTTGGGTACACCGTGGCAGTTTGACAGATGTGTTGTATACGATGGTCATGCGAATACCTATTCCCTGACAAAGGATGGAGTGTGACATAAGCTAAAGCCATTAAAGGAGACTGAAGAAAAGGTATGTAGTAATGAAAGAATAACATTTGTTAATGGAAGAAAATTCTTAGATGTTATGAGGCATGAGCATGTGTGTTTTGCTTTAATTCCAAAAGCTGGTAAAGAGGAAATAGAGGATGTACTTGTAGAGGTTGCAGATTTGTTGAATAAGTTTTAGGATATTGTATCTGATAATGTACCTGATGGATTACCACCAGCAAGGAAGATCAGTCATCAGATGGATTTGATTCCAAGAGCTAATTTTCCAAACAAGGCAGCACACAGAATGACACCAGCGGAAAGTGAAGAGTTGAACAAACAAGTACATGAGTTGTTGAAGAAGGGGTTGATTCAAGAGAGTCTAAGTCCCTATGCCATACTAGCGGTATTAGCTCCAAAGAAGAATGGAGAATGGAGGATGTGTATAGGTTCCATAGCAATAAATAAGATCACAATCGAGTATAGGCTTCCATTACCATGAATAGATGATATTATGGACTATTTGAGTGGAGCTGTGTATTTCTCAAAGATACATCTGAAGAGTGGATATCACTAGATTCAAATCAGAGAAGGAGATGAATGAAAGACTGCCTTCAAGACAAAGGAAGGACTATATGAGTGGTTAGTCATGCCTTTTGAGCTAACCAATGCACCGAGCACTTTCATGCAGCTCATGAACAAGGTTCTGAAAGAATTTCTAGGTAAGTTTGTCATTGCATACCTAGATGATATTTTGATCTTTAGTAAGACATTGGAAGAGCATATGATGCATATTCGTATGGTGTTTGAGAAGTTAAGAGATGAGAAATTATTGATTAATTTGAAGAAGTGCAGTTTTGTGAAGAAAGAGTTAGTGTATTTGTGATTTGTAGTTTTAGCAGAAGGTCTAAAAATGGACCCAGAGAAGGTACAAGCTATCCTTGAATGGCCTACTCCAAGGAGTGCTACTAAGGTAAGATCTTTTCATGGTCTAGCTAGTTTTTACAGAAATTTTATCAGAAATTTCAGCAGTATTTGTGGTCCCCTGACTGAAACAATGAGAGGGGATAGAAAAGAGTTTAAGTGGACTAATGGGGTAGAAAAGAGTTTTCAATTGTTGAAACAAAAAGTTACAGAACAACTTGTTTTAGCACTTCCAAATTTTAATAAGGTGTTTCAAGTAGATTGTGATGCTAGTGGTACTGCAATAGGAGTTGTTATGAGCCAAGAAGGTAAACCTATTTCTTATTTCAGTGAGAATTTAAATGATGCCAAGAGAAAATATTTTGTTTATGATCAGGAATTTTATGCTATAGTTCAGGCATTGAAGAAGTGGAGACACTATTTTCTTCCTAAGGAGTTTGTTTTGTATACTAATCATCAAGGTTTGAAATATTTGAATAGTCAAGGAAAGTTGAATCAAAGACATTTGAAATGGTTTGAGTTTTTGCAGAGTTATACATTTGTTTTGAAACACAGAAGTGAAAAATCTAACAGGGTTACAGATGTGCTTAGCAGAAGGAAACTATTGCTGATAGAGCTACAGATTGAGGTGGTTGGGTTCAAGGAACTCAATAATTTGTATCTAGAGAATATTGATTTTGGTGAAGCTTGGAAAGCTTGTAAAGAACATGTTACTCTAGACAGGACGAAGTGGCTGGATTTCATCATTTAGGATGATATGCTATTCAGAGGGAGTCAGTTGTGCATTCCAAGAAGTTCTATGAGGGAGAATCTCATCAAGGAGAAGCATAGTGGAGGATTGGCTAGACATTTTGGTCATGATAAAACCCTTGCTTTGGTTAGTGAGAATTACTATTGGCCACAGTTGCAACAAGATGTCAAGCAGTTTGTACAATGTTGCAGAGTATGTCAGATGGTGAAAGGAGTGAAGCAGAATACAGGGTTGTATTAGCCATTACCTGTACTAGAGAAGCCTTGGGAGGATATTAGTATGGACTTTGTTCTTGGATTATCAAGGACATAGTGGGGACATGATTCAATTTTTGTGGTAGTTGACAAATTTTCAAAGATGGCACATTTTATTCCTTGCAAGAAGACTAATGTTGTTGTTTATGTAGTAGAATTGTTTTTTAGAGAGGTAGTGAGACTACATGGTTTGCCAAAGACCATAGTTTCAAATCGGGACACTAAGTTCGTTGGATATTTCTAGTGTACATTGTGGAAGAAATTGAAAATAGATTTGAAGTTCAGTTCATCACATCATCCACAGACTAATGGACTGACAGAGGTGGTGAATAGAAGTTTGGGAAATTTACTGAGATGTTTGGTTGGAGATAAACCAACAAGATGGGATTTGATTTTACCATAGGTAGAATTTGCATACAATAATTCTATCAGTAGGAGTACTAGTAAATCACCATTCCATATTGTATATGGAAATAGTCCCAAAGATGCATCTGAGTTGAGAAAGATAGATAATGGAGAAATAAGTAGTGCTGAAGTTGAGGATTTTGTAGAACACTTGAAGAACATCCATGAGGAGGAGAGGAAGCATATTACCAAGATGAATGTGCAATATAAGGCTAAAGTAGATGTGAAAAGGAGGCATAAGGAATTTCAGGTTGGAGATGAAGTCATGGTTCATTTGCGAAAGGAGTGATTTCTAGTTGGTACATATAACAAATTGAAAATGAAGAAGTTTGGGCCATGTAAAATACTGAACAAGCATGATTCAGGAAATGAATATGAAGTAGAATTGCCTACTGAGCTGAATATTTCATGAGATTTTAACATTTCAGATCTGACAGAGTATCATGAGGGAGGTGTTGAAGATGAGATCACAACAGCATAGTGGAGTATTCTAGTAACTAGTTCAGATACCAAAGAGATTGAGGACATACTGGATAGTCATGTTGGTAGAAGCACAAGGAACATGACATATGAAGAATATATGATCAAGTAGAAAGGATGACCTATTGAAGATTCATCATGGCTGACAAAGGAGGACGTTAACCATCTTGGTTTTCATCTACACACCTGAGATGTGATGGGGTCACTTCTCAAATTACCCTGGGTGTCTGATGCAGGAGCATCCTAGGTGTAAGAGCAATCTTGCATCACCCAAAAATATTTCTATTTTTGTATTCAATAAGGGCTATCTTGTACAGAGTTTCTATTTATGGAAACTTGCTATTTTTTAGTAAGTTAGTCATACGACCTTGGAATGTTTTGATTTTACATGTGGAGGTTCATCTCAGTCATATCAGCCTGCCAGTAAAGTTTCATGGCTACGTAAGGTCTAGTTTTGAAGGCTTTAAAGGCCCTAGATGAGGTCAAAAATTTGGGTGACAAGAACTTGCACAAGTCAAGCTTGTAGAGCACTTCGTGGCCTTTCTAAAATGGGGTTACAATAGTCAATTGGGTCAACTAGTGATGACTTATGGTCTTTGGAAGTCGGGCCACCTCAAATGGTGGAAAATAATTTTCCTTCAAAATTTCTGTTCGGGTTTCAAAAGTTATTTTGAGCTGACTTTGATGTAATAAATTGAAAAATAAAATAATTCTAAGTTTGGTCTGCCCTAAGGGCTAAATTTTTGGAACCTTCTCAGGTGGTGGAAATTGCCTATATAAAGAAGGCCTGTAGTGTTGTGTAGGATAGTTCTGGTAATAGATCTGGGTATTGATTCAAGGTGTTTTCCTACAGAATATTGTAAGGGAATTCCCATGTGGCTTTGCATATTGTAATTTTGAAAGTTTGTAATTCCACATTTGTAGAGATAATAAGAAACCAATTTTTTATTCTTGCATATTGTTGTTGTTTCTCTATTTCTGTTATGTGTTTTTGGTATTAAGGGGAGCACCCTTCATCACCTAACCATCAAAATGAAGGGTGTAACCTGTCCATCATACTATGCCCTTCATTACATCATTATCATTATAACTTAATCTCCTTTATCAAGAAATGATAAAATGGATACAAATTTTGACAAGGCAGCTGACCTAGCCATGAGTAAGGAATCTAAAAGGAGTTTTCAATTAAATAACGCACCTAAGAATAAATGGAGGAGAAAATAATTGAACTGCCAAGGGGAAACCTATAAACCTAAGAGAAGAGAAAGGAAGGAGATCATAAAAATATGACAAAAAAATAACAAGAAAAAAACAAACCCAAAACAACAAAGGAAAAATGGACCAAAAAGATCGAAAAGTGGGAATTGATAAAGAACACTAGATGTCTACAAAGGGATAGAATGACGCTAACAAGAAGAAGGATGGATGGACCCTAAGAGAGATTGAAAAACAAATAGAACACAATCAAAACTAGAGGAAGAACAAAACCTAAGCATGAAAGGAGATCCATCATGGATAGCTCAAACCAAATCCTCAAATTAAACTAAGGCTCAGAAACAAAGGTTGTCATAGGTCTCTAAATTCAACCTTTATCAATTATGGAACCATCTACCCCTAAATTATCCAGGTTATCAACTATGAAAGTCCCTTCTATGAAAATATGATTAATGGTGAAATGTTTAAAGGAGGAGAAAGTTTCCAGAATATGGCTTACCATATTGTCAAGGCACCAATCTAATGTTTTCCCTGTCCTTATTGCATTGACTACTAGTAAGTAATCTCCTTCTATCTATATCTTTTCTAATGCCAACTTTGGATAGGCTTTGAGGCCTTCCAATAATGTCATGAATTCTGCTACATTATTAGTACATTTACCTAGAGGACTAGCTAATTCGTATACAAATTTCTTATCCCAATTATGAATGCACCACCCTATACTTGCAACTCCAGGGTTACCTCTCAAGGCCCCATCAAAGTTTAGCTTATGCAAACCAATCGCTAGGGGTTTCCAAACACATTCCTTTCTCAAAGGGATAGATTCCTCTTTCCTAAAGTCATGAACTAGAGGTGATTTAAGTCCATTCCATTTGTTTCTAAACTTATCATCCCTAGGTGTGAACCTTCATTCCTTCAAATGAAGGTTACCATTGTTTACAGTCTCTACAATAGAAGCCTCTAATTTATTTCAGAATTGATCAAAACTCAATCCTATTTCTTTGAAGATTCTTCTATTGGGCTCCTTCCAAATTTCCTAGATAATAAGGGAAGGGGACACCGTCCAAATATTGCCATAGATATTTCCTCCTATATTCCTCAGCCAGGAATCAAATAGATCCCTAACAATGTTAGGGAGAGCTGATTTCTAGTTAAATTTCATCATCAGCCATGCCCAACATTTATAAGGAAATTTACAGTTGAGGAAATTATGGTCTGCACTTTCTTCCATTTTATTACATAGGACACATCTATATGGACCATGAAATACCATTTTCATAAATCTTTCTACTGTAAGGATAGTATTCTCCAAGGACACCCAAGCAAATAAAACTGTTTTAGCTGAGCATACCTTGTTCTAGCATAAGTCTTTAGGGAGCTCCATTCTGGAAAAATTATGAGAGTTAAAGATTATTTCATACCCTTTGTTAGTATTGTACTCCCCATATTTCAAGCATGTCCAGACTATCCTTTCCTCCTTCATATTTGGGGAAATTCTTCTCTCCACTAGGATTTACAACAGTTGATATTTAAGGGGAGGTGGGATCTCCATATCATCAACTAATTTCCAATCCCATCCTATAGATGGATTTCCATCATGAATGTCCATATAATCCCTAGCAAAGACCCCCATTCTATTTTTTATATGGTCAATGGCATTTTGGTCACCTATCAGGCTTTGAAGTGAAGGATATCCTCCCCATGAGTCTTCCCAATAAAATGCCTTCCTCCCATCCCCTATATTCCAGGAGACCAAATCACTAATAAGAGCCCTACCTTCCAAGATAAAGTTTCAAAATTTAGAACCTCTCGGAGGGTCCTTAATATGGAGAATTCTCAATAGATCAATTCCATTCAAATACTTATTTATAACCATTACAACCCATCTTGTATTAGGTTCTTTGATCATCTTCTATATTTTGATCTCTAAGGATCTTGAGATTAATCCCTACATCTTGTTTATCCCTACAGATCTTCTTCTAGGTAGTTAATGCAACCTTATTCTTGTCTGAGGCTCCTTGCCAAAAGAAACTTCTCAGCAAGTGACTCAGTCTCTTATCAGTTCGTAATGGTAATTTACTACAAGACATCTGAAAAATGGGAATTGAGGACAAAACTAACCTCAATATTGTATCCCTACCTACAAAGGAAAGCCACTTCCCTTTCCAGGAGACTACCTTATTTTCTACTTTAGAGATTACATCTTTCCATAGCATAGATTCCTTACCAGCTTTATACAAAGGTTGACCTAGGTATTTACTAGTGAAGGAGCCTTCCTAGAACTCTAGAACATTCAAAATATCTTCTCTTAGAGCTTCTAGCATATTAAGGAAAAAGACCTATGATTTCTCACTACTAATATGCTGCCTAGAGGCGGCAGAGAATTCTTTAAGGATTCTCTTAACAGATTTGGCTTCTAATAGGTCAACTTTACAACAAAGCATAGTATCAGCTACAAATTGCTGATGAGTGGTTGAATCTATATTACATGAGATTCTTAGACCCAAAATTTTATTTTCTACCCTAGCCTTGCTAAAAGATCTTCCTAATGTTTCTAAGATAATAATGACCAAAAAGGGGGAGAGGGAATCCCCTTTCGTAAGCCCACAAGACATATCAAATAAACCTTCTGGTGAGCCATTAACTAATACACAAAATTTTGGCATCGATATACATTGAAATATTAGATTAATCCACTACTTGGAGAACCCAAAAACCTCCAGGAATTTACATAGAAATCTCCAATCTAACTTGATTAACATAGTCAGATTTTTGTTGAATTGAGTTGAATGGATTGCCTCATGGGATATTATGGCACCATCCATTATTGATCTACTTGGCATTAAACCCATTTGTTCCTTCGAGATAATATCAGGGAGTGTCCTTTTTAATATATTTTCTAAGGGTTTTGTGAACAATTTATAAATAGTGTTGCATAAAGAGATTAGTCAAAATTTATCTAGGATTTATGCATTCTCTATTTTGGGAATTAAGTCTAAAAGGGTATTATTCAATTCCTTTAATAATCGACTTGAGTTCCTCATGCTTTCTAAAACTTTCACCACTTCCTCCATTAAAAAGGACCAACAGTTTTGATAAAAAAAAATGAAGGAAAGCCGTCTGGTCCTGGAGACTTATCTTGATGAAATTGACTTAGCACCTTCTCAACCTCTTCCTTTTTAATTTTATCATTTTGGGCTTCATTATGTTTTTTCTAATAATTTTTGGGATGTTTCTTAGAGAATCCTTTTGTAGAGTGAGCTTTGAGGACTTTCCACTAAATTAATTTTGGAAGTATGTCACAACTTCTACTGCTAAATCTTCTGGCTTGTCAATCACCACTCCATTTTCCTTTTTAAGAACATTAATTCTGTTAAGTTTCCTTCTTATCTTTGTGCTATTATGGAAGAATTTGGTGTTTATATCACCTTCCTAAAGACATTTCTCTCTATATTTCTATTTCCAAAAGATCTCCTCTTTCACCAAGATATCTTCATATTTTCTTAATAGAGACTTCTCTTTTAAAAAACTATCCTAATTCATACCTTCCTTAAACACCAACTCATTCAGATTATGAATTTCTTCCTCAATATCAATCTCTTGTTTAAAGATGTTTCCAAAACAATCCATATTCTATTGCTTCATTTTATTTTTTATTGCCTTCAATTTTGACATAAAGATAAAGGATTTGGAACCATAAAAGGATTCCATGTTCCACCATTTCTCTATCACGGCCTTCAACCCATCATCTCTAAATCATATTTTTTCAAATTAAAATGGACACCTGAGTGGCTTTTTGTTGGAAATTTTGCTAAAGTGAGTACATAGATGTTGTCATTATGGAAACATATGATCCACATGAAGATTGCATAGGTCTGAGAGAAAGTATAGCAGAGCGCATTGCAAATTTGTCTAAGTGTAAGATAGTGTTTTCACCAGTGCACCAGGATATAGTTTTTGTTTGTGACATTGACTGGAGTAAGTTCAATTCTTCTGTAATTGAATATAGACTCTATGATGACTAATGATGACCCATCTTAGAGTGCAAGTTAGTACAACATGTATGAAATTAGTTATGACAGTTTTACCGAACATAGTGTTAAGCCGACATGATAGAATATGAAGGCATAATTGGTAAAGAGTTAAGGGATTATTTTGTTTATCAAAATAATGACTTAAAAATATAAAGGGAAGACATCCTAGATATTAACTCTTGGATAAAGATATATGGAAGCCGACCATGTAAAGTTATTATCTTTAATAACTTGTATATATGTAATATGTAATTGCAAGAAGAAGAGAGATATGGAAATATTGTAATGATATGATGTGAATGTAAGAGTAGTGAAAATATATTAATGCAAGCAGCATAAGGTTATATACCTTAATCCATTTTTGTAATAAGTATACATTGTACATTATTTGTTTGGGCAGTGGGCTCATCTGGTAATCAAATTTTGTATTGACAACTCCTAACAGGGTTGAGGCTTCTAACAAGGCCTATAGTCCCTTAATCATGACTGATACACTATATGCTTGTAATAGAATCCTAACAGGGTCAACATCCTTAACAAGATACTTTTGATTAGTGGATCTTTTTGGGTACCATCCCCATCAGGGTTTTCCCTTAGCCAAGGTTTCCTCAAGAACATATCATGTGTTATGAGTTCTTTATTTCCATTGCTATGCATATTGTTTAGCTTCTTATGTTATGCATGTATAAAGATAATCTGTTACATCCATAATTGGGAAAAAGAT
Organism: Chamaecyparis obtusa; assembly: GCA_027943335.1. Taxonomy (NCBI): domain Eukaryota; kingdom Viridiplantae; phylum Streptophyta; class Pinopsida; order Cupressales; family Cupressaceae; genus Chamaecyparis; species Chamaecyparis obtusa. The sequence goes on from BSBK01001977.1 coordinate 12,578, forward strand.
AAAGTTTTTAGAATACTGATTCACCCCCCCTCTTAGTATTCCCTATTTCTAACAATTTGTATCAGAGCTTAGTTACTCGGAGAAGAATCATTCAAGGAAAGCCTAGCAACTTGAGTAAGATCTCTATGGATATGGATCAACTACAAAAAAATCTTGAAGAAGCTCTTGAATAGATTGATATGCTTACTAATGAAAGAAACACTCTGAAAAGGAAATATGATGATGCAAAGAACCTTATTGAGAAACTGAAAAACAAGGTAGAAGATCTGAAATCTGAAAAGGAATCCAAAATTCTTATTGAAGATTGTGATGACAATTTAGAAAAAGAAAATGTGATCCTTAAGCATGAACTGAAGATAGCAAATTTGAAGCTTAGTTTGAAATATGGAAATGGCAAAAATGAAGCAAATCTGAGATCTAAGAATGAAAGGTTGAAGATTGAGAATGAAGAATTAAAATCTAAACTTGGCAAAGTAACATCTGAATTTGAGAAAGTAAACTTGCAGCATGCAGAAGTTGAGAAATACAATAAGATTGTGAAAGGTGAATTGACTCAATCCAAACAAGAACTTGAAAGGCTATATTCAAATAGTGAGAAGATTGATGAACACGTATCTTATGGAAAACCATCCTATGATAAGACTAGACTTGGATTTAATATATTCAGAACAAATGATGAAAGCAAGGAACTAGATCTGAAAGAATCTGAAAGCATAGATAAGAAAAAGTTAGATGAGATCAACAAATCTGAAGACACACCTAAAGGAGAAGAACCACCTAAAGAAGAAGAACCACCTAAAGAAGAAGAACCACCGAACCAAGAAGAATCACCCAAAGGTATGCAAAGAGAATTCAAAGGTAGATGTTTTGGTTGTAATACTATTGGTCACATAAAGAGAGATTGCACAGGTAAACAATTTAAACCTCTTAATGGTTATTGTTATAATTGTCATGGTTTTGGACATAGAGCTATTGAATGTAGAAGACCTAAAGTTATTGAGAATAATTATGGTAGTAGAATGTTTAGAAATACTAACAATGCAGATAAAATACCTACTGAAGAAATGAAGTAGTATGTTATAGATGCAACAAGATTGGACACATTGCTAGAAACTGTAGATCACAAATCAATCAGCAAGGACCAAGATATGGGAACAATGGAATTGTTTGTCAGATATGTAACAAGATTGGACATACAACAAGGTTTTGTAGAATGAACAATGAAGTTTTTCATCCTAACCCTAACCCTAGAAATCATGTAAGAAGAAATGAAGATGCAGGTAACATACATAAAGGTTGTTGTAGTACTATAGATGAAGTGAAGTTTGTTAAAGGCACAGATCAAAGAAACATATTCAACATTGAAGGTAATCAGAAAGGTGAAGTATCAAGTGGTAAGAATGAATCCTTACCTGCCCTAACTCAAAGCACTTAATTTATGATAATTATAGTAGATTAGGAACTTAGGATTAGTGTAGAAGTAGATTTTTGATGAATTAAGTCTTGTGCAATTAATGTAAGGTAGTTTATGATGTACTAATGCTATGGTTAAGAGTGCAAACAAAAATATTATGTTTTACGAGATCACAAGAAGTTTTAAGTTTTGTAGGATAGCAGAAACAACTTTTTGGAAAGAAGCGGCAAAAGAATTGAATGCGATGTCAGATCTAAGTGAGATTGAAGTAATAAAAGGTTATGATCAAAGTTATTTGATTATCAAAGTGAATTGAAGTGTTTAGGACAACAAAGAACAGAGATTGGAAGCATTTTGCAGTGATTTGGTGAAAGATTTGAGCGCCGAATCTATGAAAGCCCTAAAATCACAAACTTGAGGTATTTATCTTGATAGATCTTTGAATCGGTATAAGGAATTTAAAGTAGTCATGGATGTATCCTTAATTCACAATATTCGAGATAAGAATAGACCTAGAATGAAGAGGGAACTAGTAGAACCCTTGGAAGAAGATGATCCTAGGTTAGCATTATCATCCGTACCAGATGAAGTTTTGCATTTAGAAAATGTGAGAAGTTATCTTGGATGCAAGTTAGAAACTGTCAGTGATAGTGATTTTACCAATGAACATATGAACATTTACAATGAAGATATGTCATTAAAACAAGGATATGAACATTTGAAAGATAATGAGATTGTTCGGTATGCTTTGAAGTATGAGTTTGACAATGAAGAATGCACTAAGATTATTCTGAGAAGAATTCACAATGGGAAGTTTTGGCTAGAGGATAGAGTGATAGACATTATAGATGACTTGATTCATGAAGTCACAGGTTTATCTAAACTTGGTGCTATTCCTTTAAATGAGAAAAATATGAGAAAAATAGTCATAGACAACATAGGTTCATCCTACAATGGCAGAGGAATTGTGATTAGCAAGATCAAACAACATGATGCTAGATATTTATGCAAGTACCTAACAACTATGTTTTGTGCAAATTCTAGAGAAGATGATATGGTAGCTGGAATAGTGCATATTGCCTATTTAATGTGTGTTGACAAAGTACCAGTTGATATGTGTGAAATTTTGAGAATTCAATTGTTTGAAAACTTGGAGAAGATTAAGAAATCTAAGTATGCACAATTTAGATTTTCATCCTTAATCACATACATGTTCTTCCACTCATTGAGAAGATTTCCATACACCATTGAAAATGATTGAAATGATGGAAAATCTGCCATGGAAAGGATAAATAAAGTATATTTGAGACATGTTATTGACAAAGTAAATGAGAGTGCTATGTTAGTAGTGAAGACATTTCAGAACATGGTAACTAGCAGATCAAGAATTCCATAGTCACTTGTGAAGAAGTATAAGAATGATATATGTTTTATGGTTGACACTGACTTTACCTATATTGAAGCAGTGGAACCTAGAATTGAGTTCATAGACCCTCTTGGCTATGAGATGTTTGAGGCTGAAACAGAGGAATATGTTGGCAGATTACTTAAAAGTAAATTGGACACTCAGTGCAGCAGATTTGGAACTTTTGAAGAGAACTTCATCTTGGAAAAAGCTATAATTGAAGAGAAGCAATCTTAGAAGAGAGTTGACATCACTATCAGGAGAATACTGAAAGATACAGGAATGTCAGAACAAGAATTCTTAATAGAAAAATAGATAGTAGCAACAATCAAGGATATTGGACATAAAGAAGTCTTGATTGTACCACCCTTGTCATCTAGTGCAGTACAACAAGAACCTACACAAGTCAAGGTGAAAGTAGAGGAACCAAAAAAGGAACAAGTAACAACTAGATCCACTTCCTCCATAGCTAGCAAGAGAATGAAAGAAATTGCTACTGGACCAGGAAAGAGACAGAAGACTTTAGTTCAACCAGTACCAAGAGAAATTGTAGAAATAAAAGATGATGACACTACAGTTAAGAAGAAAGCTTGGAAACCTAAAGTTGAAAAGCTTAATGAGCAGATTATTGAAAATGGAGACTTTACCAGAATGAACAAGTACTACCATCTTTATGATTATTCAAATAGAATTAATTTGGAGAATGCTATTGTGAAGCATATGATTTTGGTAGACAAGAAATTTGATTCTATTCAAGCTCAAATACTTGATGAGTTGTACACCAAATGGCTAAATAGAAAGCAAAGAGCAATTGAAGAAGACACTAATATCAGAAAGAATCTTGTGAAGAAGCTTTGTGATGTGAGAGATGATGAACACTTAGAGAAGATATTGAAGGCCTTAGGAACCCATTTGAGAACCAAAAGGAGAACCATTTTGATTATGGGAGGTAGATATGAAGAAGTTAATTTAGATACAGAGCAGGCAATAATCAAGGTCATGGTAGAAAATGTTGGAGAGCCATCGGTTGCAGCAGAGCAAGCAGTTGAAGCTGAACAAGAGGATATTCCTTCTCCTTCAGCTATTATCATTGAAGATGAAACTATGAATATAGAAGGTACTAAGGTCACCTTGGATACTGATGAAAATGTATTCAAGAACTTAGCAAACATTGTTGACAATTCGACTCTTGATGAACCGGATAGAACTAAAGAAGTAGAGCAGACTCAATCTATCAATGAAGAACCTAAGGAGACTGAAATTCAAGCACCCATTCCTACCATAGAAGACATTAGTCTTACTCCTGAGACTGGAAAGAAGAAAGTAATTGGATCTTTGTTTGAAGATTTAGGAAAGGAAGTTGATGATGATGATCAGTTGGAACTGATTACATCTTTGAATAAAATCATTGGCAAGAACAAGAAAGTGAAAAATCTTGAAGGGAGTCTGAAGGACCTTACTGAGAAGTTACAAAGCATTGTAACTACACAAATCATAGAGGCAAACCCTTTGGAGAAAGCTAAGAAGGTAATGAGCACTTTTAACAATGAATTCACTGACCCATCTGATATTGCAAAAGTGAGAGCTCAAGCAACTTATGAAGCTGAAATGCTTTTGAACATAAGTCAGAATATCAGGAATGATATTAGCAATCTTGATATTTGTATCAAGAACTTGAGGAAACATTTGAAGATAGGAAAATCATAGTACATATAGTGTACAAAACCAGAGATTTTGACAGTAGAAGAGGAACAAAAGATCAAGTTGAAGGAAGCTGAGATTCAGAATGAATGTAACCTTCTTTCTAGACCTAATGTGAAGGTATGTGATGCTGAAAAGAAATTTCAGAAGCTTTATGATGAAATAACATAAAAAGTAGGAGACTCACTCTTTTGAGAGAACACATCTCTATGAAGTTGAGTATCATTGAAGAGTAGTTAGAAGAATGTCTTATAGCTAAGACATCGTTTCAGATATTCAAATTTGACAACCTCCAAGCTTGTCAAATAGCAGCTTATGGAGTGAGCACATTACTCAATGTGGTAGATTCCATCAAGAATTCATGGGAAAGGGAGATAGAAGCTATGAAAGTTTATTTTTAAAATTGCGTTGCAAGCCTACCAGCTTTGCAATAAGAAAATGAAGGTATAATCTTTTTGGGATACAATTTTGTAATCCTCCCTACCTTATTTTGTCATTGTTGTCAAAGGGGGAGAGATATTAGAGCACAAAATTGATATATTTGATAAGGATTGATACTCTTAGGGGGAGCATTGTATTAGAGTTTATATTTTGAGGAGTTATAAGGATAGTAAACATATTCTATACTATGGCCACAACTTTGATACAATTTTGAGATTTTGACTTGTACACTTAGCCAATTTTCTCATAAGTTGCCACCAATGACAAAGGGGGAGATTGTTGGAAATTTGGCAAAAGTGAGTACATAGATGTTGTCATTATGGAAACATATGATCCACATGAAGATCACATAGGTCTAAGAGCAAGTATAGCAGAGTGCATTGCAAATTTGTCTAAGTGTAAGACAATGTTTTCACCAGTGCACTAGGATACAATTTTTGTTTGCGATGTTAACTGCAGTAAGTTCAGTGCTTGCACACTTGAACATAGAATCTATGATGACTAATGATGATCCATCTCAGAGTGAAAGTCAGTACGACATGTATGGAATTAGTTATCATAGTTTTATCGAAGACAGTGTTAAGTCGACAGGACAAAATATGAAGGCAGAATTGGTAAAGAGTTAAGGGATTATTTTATTTATCAAAATAATGACTTAAAAATATAAAGGGATGAAATCCTAGATGTTAAATCTTCGATAAAGATATATGGAAGCTAGCCATGTAAATTTTTTTATTTATTTTTTGGCAAAAGTGGACGAGCCACTATATATTTTTATATAATTTTTAAAATAAACTACTTCAAAAGCTCAAATGGGAAAGATTCAGTAAGAAAACCTGACATCTTCACTGAAAAAACACCGATATTTACAACTATTTATATCAATGCCAAAATCATTACAAATATACATCCAAGTTTATTTACTCAATCCTATTAATTGGAGAATATATTTCCCTCCATTTTACAATGTATTTGAGCAAAATAAAAACTAGAAACTAATTTTCAGATTTGACAATTAAATCATTTTTCAAAATTTGTATTTTGTCATACAAAAAAATTTCAAAAAACTTAATCGAAGCAATCTCATTCTTCCTCCATTTTTTCTATCCCCTCCTCTTGCGTAGCACATCCCTAGTTGCTAGACATGTGGATACGTGGTGACAACTCCCATCCAGACTCTTCTGGAGGCTGAACCCTTTCTGTTTGGGTTTGTACATTTGACTCCCATCCTGTATATGCACCTTGTGTCACATTCAAACTTTTTGGAACACTAGACTGACTTTCAACTTCCTTCTTATCTTGTGCACCGAGACCCAAAATTTTCCCAAACTCAATCTTATGACCAAAGGACCAGACATTAACATGTTCACAACTCACATGCACATAATCTTTGTTTGAAATAGAGAGCATGTCTAGAATCACATACCCAATACACCTGACTTTTTCTTCAAGCTGGAATCCCAATGCCCGAGCCATGGTTTGAAGCCCCATCTTCATATAGCGAGGATTTTGACTCTCAAATATTTTTTGGAGTGCATCCAACATCACCATAAATTCATGTCTGTGAAGAAGCTAGGATCGCAAGAACACACCACCCACTAAGGCATCTTCCCTCCAGAGGTCATAGTGCTGCATAGCCCTTGTGAGCTTATTGTCATTCCAAAACTGTGGGATAACCACTTTTCTTGCCAAAATCTGCCTAACACAATGTCAGATCGTTGGTGAATGAACAACAAACATGACATCTAATACTCGCTCATCAATTGGCAGGGGGAAGAATATTTCATCAATGCTCGGCTCTATCTAGATTCTGTAGTTTTTTGGCAAAAGACTCCTGTGGAATTGGTTGCAAGAAACAAACTTCATACAAGCCTCCAAAGACACCGCCATTGTTGAACAGCAAAAGCCCCTAATCACTATGGTGTAGGAATGACAAAACACTCTGCTTGATATAGCACATCATATGAAAGGATCTTAATGGCATAGTCTAAGCAATAATTAACCAGCACTTGTATATACATGCAAGGGATGTGAGGGACAGAGAGCCATATGATTAATGATTACCTTTTACAATCCAATATCTCTTGGCCAATTAATAAGCCTAAATTTGCATATTTTTCAATGATTATTGTAGGGTGTAATGAAAAAACTGTGACACCATCGCATCCTAAATTGGATAGCCAGTTTGCAAGTTTATTGCCTTCCTGAAGTGTGTGTGATAACGTTACCTTAGGGAATTGATCAATAAGACTCCAAATTTGTTGCAAAATGTAGTGGAGTTGCCATGAACCCGATTGCCTCTTAATACATGCATTCACTATAGCTTGTGAGTCCCCTTCAATCTGGATCCATTTGTATTCTCCTATCTTTGCAAGAAAAAGTCCTGACAATAATGCTTGTGCCTCTGCCATATTATTAGTTCCATCTGGCAAGGGAGACATAGAAATCGCAAGTACTTTTCCTTTACAATCCCTTATGCATGCACCCAAACTTGATTTCCCTAGATTTCCTCTCGAAGCCCCGTCTGATATCAATTTTTCTAGCCCCTCCTTAATTTTGTCTAAATTAGAGAATTCTTTTATGAAAATCCTCTTGTTCCACTCCCACCATATAGTCCATAAAACCAAAGCTGGGGCACATTTCCAAATACCCACAAAAAAAGCATTCGGGAAGGGGATTGGCCATGCTTGAAAGATGTCCCAAATGTTATTTTGTAATGGAGTATGATAGTCTAATTTGTTAAGAACAAACATCCAGCACTAATATGAAAATTGACAGTTGACAAAGAGATGATCAACCATTTCATTTTCTTCATCACATAATACACATTTGAATGGAGGAGCAATACTTAACATTTCCAGTCGATCACCTATTAGAATATGATGCTTGATTGCAAGCCATGCAAAGCATCCTGTCTTTGGCAATACTACATTATTCCAGCAAAATGCAAAGGCTCAACATGGCCTCTTTTCTAAATCTTCTCTTTGTAACAATTTATACCCCTCTTTAATGGAATATTTACCATTCTTTGCATGAATCCACGTTAGGTGGTCCTCAAGGTTAGATGCAAAAGCAATTCTAGTAGAAAATATGTCTCTAAGAATTTTTTTGGATTGGGAATCTATCGGAAGTTGGTCTGGATCCTTCCAAGTTATTTTCCTTGAATAAAGGCAAATTGAATCAATAAAATGAATTACAAGATTTCCCCAAACAGCTTCTGAAGAAGTCACTGCTGCCTAAATATTTGGTATAACGGATAAGGGAGGTTGCCCATTCCAAGAGTCTTTCCAAAAGTTTATTTTGTCTCCATAGTTCAATTCCCAAGAGATGTATTTGAGGACAATATCTCTAGATGAAACCATGAAGTCCCAAATGACAGAACCCTTAGGTGGGTCTATCATTGAAAAAATTCTATGGGGATCATTATTATCCAAGTATTTCTATAGCATGATTTGACACCATGTGGATTTTGGTTTAGCTTAGAACCATATGCTTTATTTCTTTTTGGAAGGTCATGCACACCCACACCCCCGAGTGAAGGAATATGGGCCATATCTTGGAGAGAAATTAGAGGTATTTTATTTTCACTTGTCATGTTGCCTACCCATAGAAATCCCTTAATAAGCTTTTGAATCTGCACTAGGACTGAAAAGGGGGCTTGGAGAACCGCCAAATAGTAATTTTGAATAGCCGAGAGCACTGATTTAATGAGTAAGATTATACCTAATAATGATAGCCATCTGACTTTAATAACTTGTATATATGTAATATGAAATTGCAAGAAGAAGAGAGATATGGAAATATTGTAATGATATGATGTGAATGTAAGAGCAGTGAAAAGATATTGATGTAAGCAGCATAAGGTTATATACCTTAATCCACTTTTGTAATAAGTATACATTGTACATTACTTGTTTGGGCAGTGGGCTCATCTGGTAATCAAATTTTGTATTGACAACTCCTAACAGGGTTGAGGCTTCTAACAAGGCCTATACTCCCTTAACCAGGACTGAAACACTATATGCTTGTAATAGACTCCTAACAGGCTCAACATCCTTAATGGGATACTTTTGATTAGTGGATCTTTGTGGGTACCATCCCCACTGGGTTTTTCCCTTGGCCAGGGTTTCCTCTGGAACATATCATGTGTTATGAGTTCTTTATTTCCATTGTTGTTCATATTGTTTAGCTTCTTATGTTATGCATGTATAAAGATAATCTGTTATATCCATAATTGGGCAAATGATAAAGTTTGTAGAATACTGATTCACCCACCCCCCCTCTCAGTATTCCCTATTTCTAACACTTTTCTCTTTCTTTCAGCCAAAGGGAAACTCGATAGTGATCAGATCAAGAGTCTGGAAGGATAGATTATTCCAGTTCAAAATTACAATCCAGGATGTTGGTTGTGGATTATTCCCTTTGATCTTCAACTTGCAGATTTACACTTTGATGGATAATATAAATAAAATCCTGACTCTATCACCACTCCAAAGTCCACAAGGAAGAGGGCCAACTGACAAGGATCAAAGGATCCTTCTACTCTTTGAGCTTCAATGCTCAGGCAAGTGTACCCTTGACTCACTTCTTCAAAGGAGTCTCAAAATGATGTATACAATGCTCAACACAAATCTATAAAAGGTTTATCAAATGAATATTTATGTTTGTGGTTGTTAACCATGCATACCTCAAGACGAAGGACCAATGCCTTATCTAGGGCTCAGAGTCACCTAACTATATACCTCAACTGAACACCTCAAATCAAACACAATGGAAACCAGAGTAAGTGCTTTGCCTATTACCCCTTTCCCTCAAGCACAAGGACATCGAATTCTATACCTGGCTGTAAACTCACTAAATTCACCTAAAAGGCTTTAATCCTAACTTTGTTAGAAACTCAGAGATGAATTCAAAATACTCTTTGTTTACCATACATTAACACACTTTTTGATATTAACATATATGAGCTCAGAGACAAGCAAGAAGACATACACAAGTTACAAGATTGGGATTCAAGAATGTTTTCATTAACAAATCCAGAATTAGCCTATAATTAGAATGACACCAAGATGAGAAAAGTCACAAAATGAGACTTCTATCAGTATATACAGTCAAAAACTAGGGACCCAAAGCAACAATGTTTTGGGACCCTTGCAAAATCAAAGATTATGCCACTTATACCACTAGCTACCTTGGGATCCTCAAGATCAGATGCAACAAGCTTCAAACAGCTAGGGTTCCGGTCTCAACCACCCAACCAATTCAAACAGTCACAAAATTTACTGTAGGGGCATGAAGCATAAGTAGCCCAGAGAAAAAAAATCTCTAGCAGATCAACAATCATGAAAATCTGTGAGCTCAACATAGTACACCAGGAATGCCATTAAAATCAGTCTAATCATTACCTGCAAATAGTTCCTCGAGCTCAAAACCACATGGCACCAGGTACAAAATCACCTCTGCAAACAACCACAGAGCCGCTGCACCACTTCGCAATAATTGGTGCCACCAACTAGATCAAAAACTATCGAGAAAGCATTGAAAACTAGTCCTTTGGTCGCAAAAAAACCCTCTGCAAATTTGAATTTGAATTCCAACAATCACTTCATGGCTTTAGCAGCAAATCAGCAGCCATCATTTAAATCTTTGTCAACTTTAAGTCCTGACCGTAGATCCTCTTTTTCTTTCCCAGGCTTCACAACTCTAACTCATTAGATAACCCGGATCAAAATTTTGCGAACTGGCGATAAGGTAAAATCCCAGTCACGGAATGAAAGGCCTAACTCCAGTTAGACTTTGTGAACACATGACTGCATGTGTTAAAATATCCCACTTAAATCATCTGGAAAATTGGCGACAAAGGAACTTTCGCCAATTCATGGAATACTTCCTGCCTCCGCTAAAGAATTTAGTGATCTTGCGACTGCTATTCGCCAAGTCACCAAATGAATTGGGGAGCCACCAAATGGTCATGTGAATGAGCGACAAGCCAGAAATATATCAGCACTGCTAGATCTTTATTCACTCCACCAAACCTCAGAACCCACCATTAACTCCACAATCGTGACACCTGATGCCACCTATCGCCACACTATTCGCTGATCCATTCCCAGTCACTGGCACAGGACCCACTTTCCTTAAGCCTTTGAAATGAATGGCTGGCATAAGATCTCATGGCCATGACAAATCACATGAGAACTTATGCCGATCGTTATATCTATCCACGTCACGGACCCCTCTGACAACGGTCCCACTCCTGAGCACATCCACATCAACCAATAGGAACACAGCAACCAAGCACCATGTGGAAGATGGTCCCACTTGCATCTCACAGAGATGATGCTAGATTAACGGATGGTGCATGATCAGAAGGGGTGGGAACATTCCTTAAGATCATGTGTCGACCGTTGATTAAAAGCTTTCAATGCGGGCCTACCTGACAACAAATCCACCTCAGCACTGCGGACATGTGTCACTTGGTCGCATGATCACATAGCCAAAAATTGGGCTATGCGATCATGTGACAGCCAACCCAAAGCTGCCACATCATCACCTCTGGGATGACACCAAAGAAGCCTTACCCTCTCAGAGGATCAGATGGTTGTCACAAAAGCACATAGCCTTAACAAATCCTTCACACTTTAATGACAACCGTTGATGCTCTGACACGTCAGGACCCTCTTCCCAATCCAAAAACTAGGTCCCACCAGACATCGCACTTGCACACTTAAGGGAATGTAGACCGCCAGGTAGCTGAATAGAAACTAGGACCCGCATGGCCAGGTGGCAAGAGGTCACATGATCGCATGTCAGAAAAGTCTGACATGTAGCCATGTGATAGCCAATCAGGAAGAGCCTGGACCCACCATCCCGTCGGACTTGCATAGTTGAGGGAACGTTAGCAAACAAGGAACAAGTGTGAGGTTGAAAACATAAAATGTTTTCGGTGAAAGAGGATCAAAAACACACAAAGTTTTTGACATGACACAAAGGTAAACTAGGAAGCCAAAAACATCAAGGGTTTTCATGCCGTCCAAAAAGGTCAAAAACAACATGGATTTTCAAAAATACTCTGGGTTTTCGACACTATGGCAAAAATTTAAAATTTGCTTCCCGCGGACCTTAGAAATTGAAAACCTTTCTAAGTTTTTCACTTTAGCAGACGTGACTTGGGTTGAAGTAAGGTGAAAACACTAAAGATCATGGGGCCAAGAGGTACAACATGAAACACACACAGATCATCCTTGCAAGTCAAGACTGAGATTGCAAGCCGGGTAGAGACAACAAAACAAAGACTGCAGGGAAAAAGGCCATTTTCCTAGGACTTTACAACAACTAGAAAAATGGTCTAACAATGGCTCTATCTGGGGATGTATGCCTCCTACATCCATAGCAAGGACTTAGAATCACTAGTTAAAGCAGACCATCCCACAGGACAAAATGCAGAGAGCAAGGAGCAATCATTGCAAGACCGAGCAACAGGACCAAAAACTGACAGACCAGGGAAAAACAGGGCAGGGGAAAGCAACTTATATATAGAAATATACAAGATGTACAACCCTAACTACTGTTCATGGAAAATAGAGTACTTCAAATGAAGTACTGCTTCAAGAATTGTCCATGAACTAGCAACTCTTGAATATCACCATTAAAATCCTTGATGATGTAAGAATCTTGGCCCCATTTTTCATGAATCAGATATGGCCCTAACCAGATGGGATCAAATTTACAATGTTTCCCCTTATCCTCCAATCTGACATTCCAAACTAACACCAAATCACTAGGTTCAAACTTTCTGTCAACAGTCTTTTTATCATATAGATTCTTAACCTGCAACTACAATTTGGCATTCCTTGCAACTGATTCTCTTCTAGTTTCATCCAACCTAATGAGGTCCTCAATTCTCAACTACATCTCATCATCAATGTCATCGTCATACAACTGCACAAACTTGTACATCTCCAACAAATTATTTTAAGGCATTATAGCATGAATTCCATACACTAGGTCAAATGGTGCACAACCAATTGCCCTCTTCATAGTTACCCTATCAGCCCATAAAGCTAATGGCAACTTTGAATTCCATGCCCTCTTATTCTTCTCCAAAATCCTCTTCAAGATTTTAATCAGACTCTTGTTAGTAGATTCTGCCTGACCATTTCCTTGCGGATGATAAGGTGAGGAATTAGAAATCTGAATTCCCAAACCTTTGCAAAAGTCCTTATATTCGGCAGACCTGAAGCACACAGCATTATCACTAACTATCCTCTTAGGGCACCCAAACCTTGTAACAATATTATTCATCAGAAAGTCAATTACCACCCTACTAGTTGCATTCCTTGTAGGTACAACTTCTACCCACTTTGTAAAGTAATCAGTGGCAACTAAGATCCATGAATGTCCTCCACTTGACTTGTTTGGTATCTCCCCTATGAAATCAATTCCCCACTACTAGAAAGGAGCCTAAACTTCTACTGGTTTTAATGGTACATTACCTAAAAACTTAAGCTTTCCAGAGAACCTCTGACAAGCATCACATCTCCTTACCAAGTGTTCTACATACCTAAAGATTGATGGCCTGTAACTTCAATGTCCTCTTTTGATTATCATTCATACTATCTGGACATCTCATGTTTCTCAAATAGTAAATAATATCTTGATACGAAATACAATCATCCATATCACATGTATAATAAATTTCAGAATGATTTACCTAGTTTGCATCTAGATTAGATTGAGCCATCAACTTTGCCAATCCCTATCCTCTAACCAATTTAGTGATCTGGATGTCAACATTGAATTCTTGAATCCTATTGATCCATCTGCATCTTCTTCTAGACACCTCTTGCTATGAGAAAATGTCCTTCACAGCTGCTCTTGGCACAAAAGAAATCACAACTGCTCCCATCAAGTAACATCTAAAAGCCTTGATTGCCTTCACAAGTGCATAAGCTTGCTTCTCATTTATGTCATACTTTAATTCTGCAGCCTGCAAAGATTTACTGAAAAATGCAATAGGCTACTCAAAACCATCCTTATTCTTTCGTAACAAAACTGTAGCAATAGTGTGAAAGGATGCAAAAGAAAAGATATGCATTGGGACATTGTAATCAGGTGCCTTAAGCACTGGTGCATCTTTGATAGCTTGCTTGATATTCTTGAAAGCCTCATCAGGCTCACCCTCCCAATTGACTATAGATCCCTTCTTCAACATCTTGGAAATAGGTCTAGTAACCTCTGCAAAGTTTGTCACAAACCTCCTCAGAAAATTGACCTAACCAAAGAAAGACTGAATCCCTTTAACATTCTTTGGTCTCTGAATTTTATCAATGGCTGCTACCCTCTCTGGGTCAATTCTCACTCCTTACTTCCCAACTAAGTGGCCAAACAACTTACCTTTTGTGACACCAAAAGCACATTTCCTTGGGTTTAATGAAATGCCAAATTCCAAGGCCCTCATAAATATTTTCTCTAAATGAGCACAATGGTCCTCTTCCTTCTTGGAATAGGCAGTTAAATCATCTTGATACACAACAAGGAAATCATTAATGAAATTTGAAAAGGCAACATCCATTGCAATCTGAAAAGTAGCACCAGCATTTGTGAGACCAAAAGGCATTCTCACATAAACATATGTTCCCCAAGGTGTTGTAAAGGTTGTCTTGAATTGTTTTGATTCCTTAACAATGATCTGATTGTAGATAGAGAAACCATCCATCATTGACATCAATTTTGATCTAGTTACTCTCTGCAACATAGCCTCCATATTGGGAAAACAATAGTTATCCTTCAATGAGCTGATGTTCAAATTTCTGAAGTCCACACAAAGCCTGATGTCACCATTCTTTTTTCTTATAGGAAAAAGATTTGACACCCAAGAAGAATGCCTTATAGGATTGATAATGCCAGCATCTCTCAACTTCATTAATTCTTCTTGCATCTTGGGTGCCAAAGTAGGATTGATAGGCCTTTGCTTTTGCTGGAAAGGTTTAGCATCTTCTCTTAATGGAAAACCATGCTGAAATAAATCCTCTCTATAAACCTTTAGGTCATCATACGACCATGCAAAAACATGCCTAAATTTCCTCAATAATTCAACCAAAGGTCTCCTTACCTTTTGAGATACATCTCTACCAATGTATACTTTCTTAGGTGCCTCATGTGATCCAAGATTTATCTCCTCAAGATCAGCATGATCTTCTCCTTTGATATTCTTTTGAACTCTATCTTGGTTGTCAAAGACAGTCTCCAAAACAACAAGCCCCTTGGGTACCTTGTTAGTTCTAAGCTGAATGACCTCATTGCCTAAGACAACCTCCCTTCCTTCTATTGACTCAACCAAGGCTAAACAATCAAGTTCCTGACCATGATACTGATCCTTGCAATCCATAAACTTCAAAATATCATTATCATCATCAAAAACTTGCCAATTCTCAATATTGTCTGGTATACTAGGCCTAGCCTGAATTTCAACTTTAGAAAAACCAGAGAATGTAAGATCATTAGGATTGATTGCAAGATTGGCCAACAAGTCAGCCATCTTGTTGTTACTTCTATCCCTCCACTCAATATTAAAGGCATCAAAATGCTCAATCAAATCCCACACTGCATTCCTATATTGTTTCAACCTTCTATTCTTGGAAGCATATACTGACCTGACTTGGGACACCACCAACTCAGAATCACCAATAACACTTATGCATTTTATACCATGCTTTTGTGCCAACCTCAGTCCTAAAAACAAGGCCTCATATTCTGCTATATTGTTGGTATAAAATAAATTCAATGTGAAAGAGAACTTGTAGGTAATTCCATCAGGAGAAATAAGTAAAATACCTGCTCCTGCACCATCTTTGTAGTTTGCACCATCAAAGTACATGACCAACAAATCACCCTTCACAGAGTCAGCACCTACCTCAGTAGAAATAGGTGACAAAACAAGCTCATTTTCAAATACAGGGATCTCTGCCCTAAAAGCATTTACATCAGTATCCACAAAACATGTAGTTTCATTATCTATGTTTCTCTCAATCATGTGGCATACTCTTGGCTCTCGTTCAATCTTGACAAATTGATCATCAATCTTGAAAGTTGCATAGGACAAATCACACTATAAATTCCCACCCATGGCAGCACTCCATCTTCTAGATAGCAACATCCTATAATGAGGGGGAATATCCACCACCAAAACACTCATTGTTAGCTCCTTCTCTGGATATGCTGCCAACCTATATGGCATTGCATTGATAGTCCCAATGACTGGTACCTCCGTTTGATCCATTGGACAACACCTACCCTGCACTGTATCAACTTTAAGGCCCAACCTCTCCATGATTTTGAAAGGCATGACAATATTAGAGGCACCACTATCAATCATACAATTTCTTAATTTCATCCCATTCACAAAAACACTTAAGAAGAATGGGTCAATATTTTCAAGGCTGGCATTGACAGAACTGTCCAAATATATTGGAGGAATTTGAGACACAATTCCCTGAGCAACAACATCCTTCAAAGCTTCATCCTGAGATCCATTGCATAAAGTATCATTTTTGTGAGTATTACCAACCCATGCAATAGCCTTATCTTTATGTTTAGGGATCCTCAACAATTCTGACAATGGAACCTTAACTATAATTTGTGACAATACAGATAACATGTCAACAGGGGTAGAAGTAGGAATCTCAATCTACACCGCCTTAACATCTTTTTGCTTATCTGACATATTAGGTGTATTGACCACCTTCATTTTTTCAATCTTAGCCATTGTGTTAACTAGCTTCTCAATCTCACAAGAGACCTTTTCAATTCCAACTCCCTTAGGCTCACAATGCTTACCTTTTACATTCTTTAATTTCACCATGTGATCAGCCTTTGATTTGTTCTCATTAGGTTCTCTAGAGTTGGTACTCTTTATAAACATTCCTGCAGCCTTCTCATTTGTATTCCTTGCCACCATGCCTCTAGTTTGCACCTGGGCAATCATTTCTGTAGTAATCCTCTCCATCTCTTCTCTGGAAGGTCTTCTCAAATTTACCAGCTTGGGAGAAGAGTTCATGTTACATGTTTTCTGATCAATGCACTCACCATCAGAAAAAACCTCTTGATGAAAAAGGGCTTGATTATGTCTCTTCACATTCACATCTACCTCTTCATCAAAATCAAAATCATCTTCATATCCTAGATATGAAGAAACCATGTTGCATCCAACATCATCTTGTTCTTCTTCTTGTTCTATCTCCTCATTGCTACAATCTTGATTTGCAGCTATAGATTGTGCGACCACACAATGCTCTGCAGAATGAGGGGACTGGCATGCAACACACCATGGTACATTCTCCATGATATTTATTGAAGCTTTATATAGAGGGTTAGGGACACCTCTATCATTGTTTCCTCTTGCAACAGGGACAATAGGCTTGCCATCCTTCCATTGGGTGTTGTAGGGGTAATTCTGCTTACTGAAATTATTGTTGAATCGAGGCCTCTCATTGGTAGGAGCACTGATGTTCCTATTTGTAGGTGCCTTCAAATCCTTCAATGCATTAAGCACCTTATCCAATTTATCTTATTCTTGCCTCCTAGATCCAACATTCTTATCATTTTCTTTTTTGTATTTCCTGTCCCCAAACTACTTTGGGTCATCTCTCTTTCCACCCAACTTTCCTGATATTTTCATGTTGTTCTCAATATTGACAGCAATCCTAAAAGCATCCCTAAGAGTTCTTCGTTCTTTATCCCTCAATAAATATCCCATCTTCCCATCAAATGCATTGAAGTATGTAGTCAGACAAACATTGTCATCCAACCGCATGACTTGGAACAACTTATGCATACCCTTCTGAAATCTCATGTTGAACTCAGCTATAGACTCATTCTGATTTTTCCTTATGGTATTGAATTCATTCAACATGAAGCTAGCATTAGGCCTATCACCATACTACTCCTTAAAACATTTCTCAAAAGAGTCCCAAGTATCAATACACTTATCAGGAAGCCTCTTAAACCAATCTCTAGCATCCTCCATTAGAGATTGAACAAACAATTTCATGACAACATCCTCATGCTCTACCTCATAATCATTAAGCATATCAACAAATAACCTAAGATGCTCTTCACAACTAATAGCATTATTACCAGAAAACTTAAGTACCTTATCTCTAATATCATTCGGAAAAGCATTTGGATAGCTAGGAATTCCATCAAAACTTATTTGCCTATAGCCTTCTAATTGCATAGGTCTTCTTTGAAAGCTTGAACTAGTGTTAACCCTAGGATCAACACTAGCATCTACATTTATCTATGCATTTGACTGCTGCCTAGGATCTGCACCTATCCTAGCAGATGAAGAAGGAATAGAGCTAGTAGCATTACTAAGTGGAATAGTAGTAGTCATAGATGGCATACCTAGTTCAGTAGCAGATGAGCCAAGAGCATTAGCTGAAGAAGCCCACAAAAATTGGATCTTCCTTTTCTTTTCTACAATGGCAGTGTCAACCTCAGCTCTCTCTAGTTCTCTTGCAAGGTCCTCATCTTCTTTTCTCCTTCTCTCCATTTCAGTGTCCTTATTTGAATCAGGTGGTGGGATCCCTGGTATTGCTATTGGTTTGCTTGCCTGGTCACCCACCATCTTCTGCTTTCCTTTCTCATTTATAATAATAGCAAGTTTGGTAATCCTATGCCCATCTTTATCTTTAGGCAAAGGGACATAGCTTTGCACTTGTCTAACCATAGAGCCCTCATTTTAAAATTCATGATCCTAAAGTAAGCGTTCTTTCTCACTCCTTAAAGCATCAAGATCACCAAAAACATCATGCTGCAATGTTTTAGGAGCAGAGGCAAGCATTTTGTTTCTCTCCTTCATTTCATTTATTTTTTTAATAAGAGACTACCTCTTTATCAAAGCATTTACCTTTTCAACCTCTCGCTCTTCCTGTAATCTTTTATGTATGGCATCCTGCTCTGCCAACTGCAACCTCAGTGCATTCATGTCATCAGGATCTGCCATAATGTCATCAGAACCAGATGACACATCCATATCAGGAATATTTTGATATGGGAAGTGAACCTGCCTATGTCTCATGGGTTCTCTTCTAAAATGATCTTCATCGAGATCCAGGTCAACCTCTAAACCGATATCTCTATTTTTGTTCATTCTAACCTGCAGGAAATGAACCTTTATCATGAAATGTAACTTTAGGGGTATCATAGAATCTCTCTTCAGAGTAACCACCATCTGATCTGGAAACTTTGTTTTGCAAACCATCCTCATTTGAGGATACATGTGGTCTTCTGGCTCTAGCATTTCTCTATTCTCTCATGGGAGCACTGGCAGACTCACCATTCCTTCTAATACAGCTCTTGTTTCCCTGTCCAGGAAATTGCTCCAAAGTGACCTTCAAATTCTTTCTAACATATGACCTAGTATTTCTCCTCTTATCCATGCTTCTTCAATATGTTGCACTGGTTCAAAGCTTTGAGTCGCCACCCACCTAGATGGGAAATCTTCAAAACACTCATGAAAACAAGAACAGAATATAACCTTTCTCTTTAGATTCTCCCCAGTAGAATCATTGACTCTTAACAAATGCATATCTTCATAGTTGTCCCCAGTGGAGTCACCATTTTGTTGGTTGTGGATTATTCCCTTTGATCTTCAACTTGTACATTTACACTTTAATGGATAATATAAATAAAATCCTAACTCTATCACCACTCCAAAGTCCACAAGGAAGAGGGCCAGCTGACAAGGAACAAAAGATCCTTCTACTCTTTGAGCTTCAATGCTTAGGTGGGTGTACCCTTGACTCACTTCTTCAAAGGAGTCTCAAAATGATGTATACAATGCTCAACACAAATCTATAAAAGGTTTATCAAATGAATGTTTATGTTTGTGGTTGTTAACCATGCATACCTCAAGAGGAAGGACCAATGCCTTATCCAGGGCTCAGAGTCACCTAACTGTATACCTCAATTGAACACCTCAAATCAAACACAATGGAAACTAGAGTAAGTGCTTTGCCTATTACCCCTTTCCCTCAAGCACAAGGACATCAAATTCTATACCTGGCTGTAAACTCACTGAATTCACCTAAAAGGCTTTAATCCTAACTTTGTTAGAAACTCAGAGATGAATTCAAAATACTGTTTGTTTACCATACATTAACACACTTTGTGATATTAACATATATGAGCTCAGAGACAAGCAAGAAGACATACACAAGTTACAAGATTGGGATTCAAGAATGTTTCCATTAACAAATCTAGAATCAACATACAATTAGAATGACACCAAGATGAGAAAAGTCACAAAACCAGACTTCTATCACTATATACAGTCAAAAACTAGGGACCCAAAGCAACAATGTTTTGGAACCCTTGCAAAATCAAAGATTCTACCACTTATACCACTAGCTGCCTTGTGATCCTCAAGATCAGATGCAACAAGCTTCAAATAGCTAGGGTTAGGGTCTCATCCACCCAACCAATTCAAACAGTCACAAAATTTACTGCAGGGGCATGAAGCATAAGTAGCCTGGAGAAAACAAATCTCTAGCAGATCAATAATCATGAAAATCTGTGAGCTCAACATAGTACACTAGGAATGCCATTAAAATCAGTCTAATCATTGCCTACAAATAGTTCCTCAAGCTCAAAACCACACAACACTGGGTACAAAATCACCTCTACAAATGACTACAGAGCCCCTGGACCACTTCACAACAACCGGTGCCACCAACTAGATCAAAAACTGCTGAGAAAGCATTGAAAACCAGCCCTTTGGTCGCAGGAAACCCTCTGCAAATTTGAATTTAAATTCCAACAGTCACTTCATGGCTTTAGCGGCAAATTGATGGCCATCATTTAAATCTTTGTCAACTTTAAGTCATGACCGTAGATCCTCTTTTTCTTTCCTGGCCTTCACAACTCTAACTCATCAGATACCCCAGGTCAACATTCTGTGAATTGGCAACAAGTTAAAATCCCGGTCGCGGAATGAAAGGCCTAAATCCAGTTAGACTTCACGAACACATGAGTGCACATGTTAAAATAGCCCACTTAAATCATCTGGTGAATTGGCGACAAAGGAACTTCCACCAATTTGTGGAATACTTCTTGCCTCCGCTAAAGAATCTAGCGATCCCGTGAGCGTTGTTTGCCAAGTCACCAAATGAATTGGGGAATTGCCAAGTCATGATGCAAATGAGTGACAAGCTAGAAATATATCAGCACCGCTAGATCTTTATTCACTCCACCAAACCTCAGACCCAACCATTAACTCTGTAACCGTAATGCCTGATGCCACCTGTCATCACGCCATTCACTGATCCACGCCCAGTCACTGGCACGGGACCCACTTTCCTTAAGCCTTTGAAATGAATGGTTGGTGTAAGAGCTCATGGCCCTGACAAATCACATGCTGATCATTAGATATATCCACATCATGGACCCCTCTCACAATGGCCCCACTCCTGAGCACATCCACTTCAACCAATAGGAGCACAGCAACCAAGCACCACGTGGCAGACGGTCCCACTTGCATCGCACAGAGAAAATGATTGATCAATAGATGGTGCATGATCGGAAGGGGTGGGAACATTCCTTAAGATCATGTGCCAATTGTTGATTAAAAGCTTTCAACGCGGGCTTTCCTGACAACAAATCCACCTCAGCACCGCCGACACATGTCACCTAGTCGCATGATCGCATAGCCAAAAACTAGGCTATGCGATCATGCGACAGCCAACCCAAAGCTACCACATCATCACCTCCAGGACCACACCAAAGAAGCCTTACCCTCTTGGAGGATCAGATGGTTGTCGCAAAAGCGCATATCCTTAACAAATCCTTCACACTTTAACGACAACCATTGATGCTCTGACACGTCAGGACCCTCTGCCCAATCCAAAAACTAGGTCCCACCAGACATCACACTTGCACACTTGAGGGAAAGTAGACCGCCAGGTAGCTGAATAGAAATTGGGACCCACATGGCTAGGTGGCAAGCGGTCACATGATCACATGTTAGAAAAGTCTGACATGTGGCCATGCGACAGCCAATCAGGAAGAGCCTGGACCCACCATCCCATCGGACTTGCACAGTTGAGGGAATGTCAGCAAATAGGGAACATGTGCGAGGTCAAAAACACAAAATGTTTTTGATGAAAGAGGATCGAAAATACACAAAGTTTCCGACATGACACAAAGGTAAACCAGGAAGCCAAAAACATCAAGGGTTTTCATGTAAGCCAAAAAGGTCAAAAACTGTCATGCCCATAAATAAACATCCAAAAATGTAACAAATTTTTTTTTATTTAAAGGGTGAAATGTTAAGAGATGACTACAAGGTTAATTGCAATTCATCATCGGCTATGCCGGGTGCAATCTAGGATCAAGCAGTTAACTAATGTAAGAAGAGTCAGACCTCGACAATGGGAACCCTAGTGTATACAGTTTCCATAGGGACTTATGTTCAAGGTGCATTCCGAGTGTTTAGGGCATAAGTCTTCTTCCTAATTTATAATAATTGACCAACCACTAATTTAGTGTAAGCATACCTAGATCATCAAATTCATTATCAACATAGATGAGGGCTGACAATACTAACATTCTTAATTTGATCCTCATGTCAAACGACATGTGTCCATTCTTTTCTAGGGTCAAAGTTAATGTAAATTCATGTAACTAAATAATAGTTAAACAAGGGTGTTGTTATAATAATAACTATTTTCATTGGTTACCAAGTACAAAATTTAATAATCAAAATCTATAATTATCATCAAAGTGGTTAGAGCCACACATCGAGTAACCCCAATCTATCAATTCACCAATTTCAACATTGGAACCTTTAGACCCATTACATTTCAACTCATCTAACTTAACCTATTGTGTAGGATGCATGTTGTCACACGAGCTAGCCGGTGAGGCTGAGGTCGTAGAGATGCATGAGTCAATGCAGAACAGGGAGGTGGACCACCACCGCCACCTCCACCACCACCTCCTCCCCCACCGGACCCTAATTAGGCTATCATGGATGCCCTTCAAAATTTGATTGGGGTAATTCAATAGAGATTACCACTTGTAGATCATCAGCAAGAGCTACAGACTCCTTTGTATCTCCATATGTAGTGGAGCATTGCAGGCTGGTGGCAGTTAGATAGGATGTTAGTTGGGAGGTCGAGTTAGCCTCAGGAGCTAGGGTGTTTGTTAGTTCCTTAGTTCGTAGTTGTCAGATTCAGATGGGAGACTTAATCACAATGTCTGATCTCTACATTACCCCTCTAGGTTCTTATGATGTAGTCCATGGCATGGATTGGCTATATGCCACAACGCCAAGATGGATTGTTGACAGAAGAGGGTTGAGTGCGTTGATGATCATGGTACTTCTATAGTGATGTTTGGAGTAGAGAGACCTATATCCCTTTGCATGATTTCTACTATGCAACTTAGGTTGTGTGTGCGGAAGGGGTGTTAGTTATTTTCCATCAACATTAGTGATAGAAAGGAGGATTCAGAAGGGGAGCCTTCACTTGAGGACTACCTTGTTCTTCAAGAGTTTGCAGATGTATTTCCTACCAAGCTACCTGGTATGCCTCCACCTAGGGTAGTTTATTTTCATATAGACCTTGTACTAGGGGCCGAGCCCATATCTAGAGCACCTTACAGGATGACCATACATGAGCTCAAGATTTAGTTAGAAGAACTCTTGGAGAAAGGGCATATTCGACCTAGTGTATCACCTTGGGGTGCGCCAGTAATTTTTGTGAAGAAGAAGGATGGATCACTTAGATTGTGCATTGATTATCGGCAGTTGAATAAAGTAACAATTAAGAATCGATACCCACTTTCTAGGATCGATGATTTATTTGATCAGTTGCAGGGTGCCCGAGTATTCTCAAAGATAGATCTGAAGTCAGGTTACCATCAGTTGTGGATTGTGGAGATTGATATCCACAAGATTGCTTTTCGTACGAGGTATGGTCACTATGAGTTCACAGTGGTGCCATTTGGCCTCACGAATGCTCCAGCTATGTTCATGAGCCTCATGAATGGGGTATTTCATACATTCTTCGATAAGTTTATGGTAGTGTTCCTTGATGATATACTGATCTATTCCCGTAATGAGGAGGAGCATGAAGAGCACCTAAGACAAGTTTTGCAGTGTTTGAGAGAGAATCAGCTATATGGTAGCTTGTCAAAATGTGCCTTCTTTAGATCTGAGGTGCATTATCTTGGTCATGTTATATCCAGCGATGGGATCTCTGTAGATCCATCGAAGATTAGAGCCATTATAAATTGGCCAGCACCCACTAGTGTCACCGAGGTCAAGAGTTTTATGGGCTTAGTAGGTTATTACAAGTGCTTTGTGGCATGATTTTCTAGGATAGCTCATCCCATCACTTCCCTTCAGAGAAAGGGGAAGAAGTATGAATGAATAGAGATGTGTGAGAGAGCTTTTTAGGAGCTCAAGAGAGCCCTCACTTGTGCTTCGATCTTAGCAGTGCCAGATCCTTCATCAGACTTTTTGGTGTGCACTGATGCTTCCTTGGATGGATTAGGAGTAGTTCTTATGTAGGATGGTCGTCCTATAGCCTTCGAGTCCAAGAAGTTGAAGACCCATGAACTCAACTATCCTACTCATGACCTAGAGCTCATAGCAGTAGTTCATGCCTTGGTGAGATTGCGACACTTTCTTCTATGTCACTAATTTGAGCTCCATTCAGATCACTAGAGTCTTTAGTACATCTTTTCACAGCCCAATCTTAATGCTAGGCAGAGGAGATGGATGGATTTTTTGTGTGAGTATGATTTTGATGTCCATTACATCAAAGGAAAAGAGAATGTAGTTGTAGATGCCTTAAGTAGGAGGTGGCACGAGCTCTCCTTTATGAGTACTAGTACAGATATGAGGGAGCATATTTTGCATCACTTGTTAGAAGATGGATTTTATGTAGAGGTTTTTCAGGCTATCCGTTCTCAAAGACCCCTTGAGGGAAGATTTTCTGAGTATTCCTTAGAGTTGAATGGACTTTTACGTCATAGAGGGTGCATTTATGTACCCTCTACGGGGGATTTGCGAGATTTTATTGTGCTCAAGGCTCACAAAGCACCTTATGTAGCTCATCCAAGAGTTAAGAAGTTGCATGCTGATCTGAGACAGCTGTATCACTGGCCAGGTATGGGATTGTAGATTGCCAGCATAGTGGCTAGATGCCTAGAGTGTCAGAGAGTCAAGGCTAAGCATAGTCATCCAGGTGGGCTCCTACAGCCACATGAGATTGTCGAGTGGAAGTGGGATTTTATATACATGGACTTCATTGTTGGTCTCCCTATGTCTTCTTGCCACCATGATGCCATCTTGGTGATGGTTGACATGTTAACCAAGGTTGCCCACTTCTCACCCGTGCGTACTACATTCACAGCATGAGATGTAGCTCAGGTGTTTTTGCAGGATATTGTCAGACTTCATGGCATTCCCCATAAGATCATCTCAGATAGAGACTCCTTGTTCACATCAGCTTTTTGGAGAGAGTTACAGGCGGCATTGGGCACCAGGATCAATTTTAGTACAACGTATCACCCTCAGACAGATGGACAGACAGAGAGGGTTAACCAGGTATTGGAGGATATGTTACATATGTATGTGATGGACCATCGGGTCAAATGGGAGGAATACCTACATCTGGTAGAGTTTGCCTATAATAATGGGTAGTATTCTTCTATTGGTATGCCGCCATATCAGGCCTTGTATGGTAGACCCTGTAGGACACCACTAAGCTGGGATAGAATCAAGAACAGGGTATCTACTGGCCCTCAGTTGGTCAAGGATATGGAGTAGCAAGTGATCTTGATTAGGCAATGCCTTAGAGAGGCCCAGGATCGACAAAAGAAGTATGCAGATGCAAAGAGGGTAGACTGTGAGTATATGATTGGTGATAGGGTCTTCTTGAGAGTGCGTTCGCATAAGAGTCCAATTCATTTTGGAAAGGGCTCTAAGTTAGCACCTCATTTTGTTGGACCTTTTGAGATATTGGAGAGGATAGGGCCAGTTGCCTACCGTTTATCCTTGCCACCCAGCCTGTCATGCATCCACAATGTATTTCATGTATCTATACTGCGGAGGTATATTTATGATGAGTCTCACATTATAGATTGGGATGCTTTGTAGGTCGAGTTGGATAGATAGATAACCTTGGAGCCCATTCACATTTTGGGCCAACGGACCCTAGCACTTCGAGGTAGAGAGCTGGACCAAGTTAGGGTCTAGTGCGATTGTTATGATAAGGTCACAGCTTCATGGGAGGATGCAACGTAGATGAGATCACAGTACCCATACCATTTTGATGAACTCCAGGAAGAAGTTCATGCCTAGGGGGGGAGGATGTGAGGCCTCACCCCGACCCATCATAACACCTTGTTCCATCTGCATTTTGATACATTGGTGCACTTGTTGATTTATTCTGATAGAGACTCGAGATACTATATTTTGATGATGATTACTATGCCATGTGGATCACCTTATGATGTGCATTAGAATTTAGAGTATGTTGAGATTTTGATTATGCATATTTAGTAGTGTGATTTTGATGGAAATAATGGATCTTGTTTAAATTTGATTTCCCCATAGGTGACATGTCATGATGATTATGTAAGTGTGATGCTTAAACACTTTGCATGGAAAATTTGGATTCTACATATAGCAATTAGAATTGAATATGTATATTTCATGTAATGTTATCATCTTGAACTACTGATGCTCGATGTGCAGTGTGCAGGTAAGAGAACCATGGAAATTAATCGGAGAACCAAGGTTAAATATATGTGAATTGAGTAAGCCAAGGCTTAATCTGATATGGGATTAAAAGCCTCATTGTAATGTGAACTCCTTGTAAATGTGGATTTTTGCATGTGTGTTATTGGTTAATTTCTTGTTGTCATCCAGGACGTGACTTTGAGTATGTAATGTGTAATCGTTAGTGTCACTTGACACTTGTTATGTGCATGTTTTAGTTCATCTTTGTTCTAGTCACTTTTAGAGACCAATAAGGGGTTCTAAGGGTCATTTTTGGCATAATTTAAGTACCTAATTGATAAGGGCATGGGTTAGGGAAGTTTTGAGCATGTCTAGAAATTCCTAGTGACCTTGGTAACCCACTTTATGACCCATTTACCCTTAACTTCTAAATTTGATAAGTCATGATCTCTACCCAACTCCACCCCCTTTCTTTCAATCAAGCATTTATCATGGGGGGACAAGGAAAGACAACAAGGCCATAGAGTCAAGTCTACATTTATGGATGGTGGGTGGGTAGAAATTTAGAGGCCTTTTTAGGGGCCTTTAAGAGATTTAGTGGGTGTTCACCCACTCTCTACATTTGGAGACATTAGGGTTTGGATTGAGGAAGGATAAGTGGATAAGCTCTTCTCAAATTTTCATTTCCATCACACTTGTGGAGGTTGGTTAGTATGCTCATGGAAGCCTTTCTTCTTGTTCATTAGATTAGCTTGTATTTTGCTCTCTCATGCATATGAATCTTGGTTCTTGTTGTGATAATGTGTTGTAATGGAGGGATTTTGGGTTTTGATTTCATGGTTTGATCTTGT
This sequence comes from Chamaecyparis obtusa, assembly GCA_027943335.1. Lineage (NCBI taxonomy): Eukaryota > Viridiplantae > Streptophyta > Pinopsida > Cupressales > Cupressaceae > Chamaecyparis > Chamaecyparis obtusa. The sequence continues at coordinate 40,144 of BSBK01001977.1, forward strand.
TTTTTTTTGCTTAATTGAGGGAGTTCTTGTTTATGGGTGTGAGGCATTACTCACCCTTTGGGAAGGGAAGAAGTGGCCTATGGGTGGAGGGGTTAGTTGGGCTCTCCATGAGGTGAGAGTCTCTTCTCTTGGAGAAGAGGGATAAGTCCATGGTGTATGGGCACCATGGAAGCCATTGTATCCTTGTATTTTGTGGATATTGATAAGCAAAGTATGTGTATGGAGATATTGGTTACATAGCCTTGAAGAGGCAAAAAAAATGCTCATGTTGAGAAATTAGTATGTGTATGAAGATATTGGTTATACAGCCTTGAAGAGGCAAAAAAATGCTCATGTTGAGAAATTAGTATGCAATGGCAATCTCCCCTTGGAAAAGCCCACCTCCACCCTCTTCAATGAGTTTGTAAGACTCATTTGTGTAGCCTTGGGAGGGAGTAATTTGTTGTATGCATGTTGGTGTAACTTGTTTTGTGAGAATCTTGTTGATCTTGTTTCATACCCGTTTAGCCTTGGTTCTCCAAGCTCGGGGGTGGTCTCATAAGAGACCTAGGTTGGGTGGTGAGCACCCATGATTCTCCATTTCTTTTATTGTAGGTTTGGGATGCCAATACTCATGTGGAAGATGCTTGAAGAAGTTCTCCTTCTTGGTGTAATAGTGTATAAATGTTCTATATTGTGTGGCATTGTTGGTTCTTGATGAGGAATCATCATCTTGATTGAATAATGAAATGTTGTTGTATACCTTTTGATCTTTGTGAAGATGTAATGGAGAGTTGTCATCTCCATTGAACTTTGATTGAGTTTTATCCACCTTTGTATTGTGTTAGTTGTAAATGAGAGGAGTTCTCTTTTTGTGTTATATGTATTTGCAAATGTAAGAGAGATCTCATTATGATTATGATTGATCAATTACCTTCATGCCATTGTAATTTTTCTTTTACATTAGTAGAGTTATCCATGTAATGCAAGAAAAAAAAAAGTGATTTCCAAGTTGATAGAATAATCAAGTTATTAATTTCAATGGAATGTTTATATGGATGTAGATGTATGGAGTTTGTAATCTATTGATGTTTGATTATAATATTTGAGCTCAAATTTAATCTAGCTCTCCTTGAATAAATCACATATACAACACGCACATCACTTTAGTTGAAACAATATTTCAATCTATTTTTCTCCTTGAATAAACATGCCAACAAAATAAGCTCAATCAAACTAAAATTATGAAGTAATGTGATATTCATGTTCCTCACATCTCCTTACACTAATTAAACTCTCAAACTCATTTTATTAGATCTCTTCTATCAAACAAGAAGCTTGAGAAAACAAGAAAAAAAAACTATACCATAAAATATCACCTCCCATAATTTTATTAGAGCAAATAACTCTTTGGTTTTTGTATGGGGAAGGGAAATATTCTCTTACCATAGAGAATATTCCTCTTTCCCTTTCAATATAATCACCTAAATTAAACTAATAGCCTAAACTATATATTAACCATATTAATACTCTCTAACCTATGTTGATTAAGTTTCAAATTAACTTTATTAATAAAAAAACTCCATAAAAACTCTCCACTTGCTAGTGGACCCCACACCAAAGTCTTTCTCCCATGCGCAAGTGATTGACTTGGGAGTAAAATAAGCTTATTTCTTAAACAAACAATACCCCTACGTGAGTAGAAGGGCCATGAGAAAATACATTCAACAAAACTATTAAATACTTTGTCTCCTCCTTAAATTTCAAACTTAATAAAATCTGACAAGGCATTAATGCAAATAAACTTCTTCCAAAATGCAGCAAAAAGTCTTCCATGCATACTTTTCTTGGCATGGGGAATATATGCATATTCTTGTTTAACAAAAATGCTTTTCCCTTGGGCTACGTGGGTTATGCATTGGGGACCATGTCCCCTTTGTTGGGTGGCCCAATGAAAACCCACATACTTCCCACTTGTGATTTTCACCCCCCCCTAGGAAATTTCCTTACTGTACACGTCCCATCATCCTTGGGGTACGTGGGGCCCATGTAGAAAGGGGAGGAAGGTTGATAGGATAGGCTAGTTAGCTAGGTTGGTAGACTAGTTAGCTAGGTAGTATAGGTTAGGTGTCTGAGGTGGCACCTAGATAGATAGTAGGATTTTTTTTTTAAATTGTGTAAGATGATGTTACTATTTATATATTGGTATTTTGCATAATTGTTTAGAGATGAGTATTTATTTATTTAATTAATCTTATGTTCATTTTTTTGACATCCCCCTCTCATAAATTTGTATATGTAAATTAAAAGGGTTGAGGGGTGATAGGTCTAGGAGACATAGAGTAGTAGGTGTTATTATAGGAAGGGGTATCTTTTAGATGTAAAAAAATATTCTATGTGGTAATTATGTAATCTTATTATTCCATATTCATTGATTCCTAACTACATTAGTAATTCTGATTAACAATAAGTTAAGAAGGAATTAGTGTCATATTGATTAAGGGTTATTTCAAATTTTAGTTGAGGAAACCTAGGATCATGGGTTTAAGTATAGTGTTATTGGATTATATTACTAGTTAATAAGCTAGGGTTATTAGAGTTGAGTTAGGGGATTTCTTTTATTGGCATTTTCTTATAAATGTATATTTGGGTTTGTTTGAAAACACAAATGTTACATCATATTAAGGGTATAGAGTTTAATAGAGACTTAAATTGTTGTTAAGATATAGTATTTTTGGTATAAATGGATTTAACTTTTAAAGTATCAATATATTAAGTTAATGTTTTATTTTGTTCATTAGGTAATCAGTGTAAGCCAGACTAGCGTTAATCAACATTAAGAATTTAGTCAATAGGCGAAATGACCCTTAAGATGATTGTTTCTTTTCATTATTGAACCAATTAGTTAATAAGGAGGTTATTACTGTTAGCATGCAGAATCATGAATTGAACTATTTAGTAAGAAAAAGGATTGGTGAATTGATAGATTGGGGTTACTCGATGTGTGGCTCTAACCACTTTGATTATAATTATAGATTTTGATTATTAAATTTTGTACTTGGTAACCAATGAAAATAGTTATTATTATAACAACACCCTTGTTTAACTATTATTTAGTTACGTGAATTTACATTAACTTTGACCCTGGAAAAGAATGGACACATGTCATTTGACATGAGGATCAAATTAAGAATGTTAGTATTGACAACCCTCATCTATGTTGATAATGAATTTGATGATCTAGGTATGCTTACACTGAATTAGTGGTTGGTCAATTATTATAAATTAGGAAGAAGACTTATGCCCTAAACACTCGGAATGCACCTTGAACATAAGTCCCTATGGAAACTGTATACACTAGGGTTCCCATTTTCGAGGTCTGACTCTTCTTACATTAGTTAACTGCTTGATCCTAGATTGCACCCGCCATAGCCGATGATGAATTACAACTAACCTTGTAGTCATCTCTTAACATTTCACCCTTTAAATAAATAAAAAATTGTTACGTTTTTGGATGTTTATTTATGGGCATGACAAAAACGTGGAGTTTTGAAAATACTGTGGGTTTTCGACACTGTGGCAGAAATTTAAAATTTGCTTCCCGCGGACCTTAGAAATTGAAAATCTTTTTGGGTTTTGCACTTTAGCAGACGCAACCTGGGTTGAAGCAAGGTGACAACACTAAAGAGCACAGAGCCAAGAGCGTACAACATGAAACACACACGGATCATCCTTTCAAGTCAAGACTGAGATTGCAAGCCAGGTAGAGACAACAAAACAAAGATTGGAGGGAAAAAGGCCATTTTCCTGGGACTTTCCAAAGACTAGAAAAATGGCCTAACATAGGAGATTGCCTTTAACCAAGAATCGGTCTAATTTCTCTGCAATGAAACTAAAATTTAATCTCTTCTTAGCCAATCATTTCCATTCCTAACTACTAAATCTATATTTCTAAGAATATTCTTGAGGGAATCCAAGTCATTTTAGGTAGCTATATATTATCCATTGATTTCTAGTTCCATCTGAGAGAGGGATCCACATTCTTCCATACAATATAGTGTTTAACATGACAACCCCATAACCTTTTAAGTTTCTCCTTAATATTGTTAGTGTACATTAATCCTGAAATATATTCTTAACTACCAAAAGAGTTTTCCCAAAACAAGGTCTTGTCTCTTGATTCGATATCCTTGGTTACCTAGTCTAAAACTAACTGTCTCCATTTCAACATAAAATTTAAAACTTGGGATCTTTCCAGGGTGCACAAATCAAGGATTATTCCTAAATCATCTTTCCCTCTAAGATACTTGTGGTTTAAGATTTTAACCCATTTGAGAGAAGGAAAATTGATCATTATCCAAATAAGTTTTGCCCCTTAGGCCTTGTTCTGAAATTTCAAATTCTTATTCCAAAACCACTTGATTTGATTGACCTTGTCATTTTGTCTCTTGCAATGGCATTAGAATTATTTTTTTCTACTAATTTCTTCATGTCAAAGATACTAAGTTTTCATTCATATTTCCTATTTGCACTAGTTGATAACTCTTGACATGAAATTTGATATATAGGAAGAGTTATTAGGACTAATTTTAGCATGGTGATTTTCCTAGGACTTGTTAGCCACTTGCCTTTCTAAGATGCTCTTTTTTTCTAATTTTGAAACCAATTGAGCCCAAAGTTTATTGTTTCTAGTTCCTTTATCTAATACAAGGCATAGATAGTTACAAGGAAAATAAACTTTCCTGAAGTTCAGTGTGTGGCATAACTTCTCCTCCTTTCTAATGGTCATATTGAATAATTTAATATTTTAGATTTTTCTACATTGATTTATTTCCCGAATGCCTTTTTATAGAAATATAAGATGAGTTATAACTATCTATCTTCAGATAATTCACCTTTCCAATTAAAAAAATTATCATTAGAAAATTGTTGGTGAGTGATGCTAACAAAAAGAAGGATGCATGGACCCTAAGAGAAACCTAAACACAAACAAAACACAATAAAGACTAAAGGAAGACCAAAACCTAAGGATGAAAGGAGATCCTTCATGGATAGCCCAAACCAAATCCTCAAATTAAACTATGGTTCAAAAACAAAGGTTACGTTAGGTATCCAAATTTAACTTTTATCAATCATGGAACCATCTACCCCCAAATTAGGTAGCTTATCAACTACAACATTCCCTTCTATGAAGATATGAGTAATAGTGAAATGTTTAAAGGAGGATAAAGTTTCAAGAATTTGGCTTACCATATTGTCAAGGCACCAATCTAATGTTTTCCCTTTCCTTATTGCATTGACTAATAGTAAGGAATCTCCTTCTATCTCTATCTTCTCTAACCCCAACTTTGGAAAAACTTTGAGGCTTTCCAATAATGTCCTAAATTCTGCTACGTTACTACTACATTTACCTAGAGGACTAGCTAATTCATAGACAAGTTTCTTATCCCAATTATGAATGAACTACCCTATACCTACAACTCCAAGGTTACCTCTCAACGCCCCATAAAAGTTTAGCTTATGCCAATCGATCACTGGGGGTTTCCAAACACATTCCTTTCTCAGAGGGATAGATTCCTCTCTCTTGAAGTCTTGAACTAGAGGTATTTTAAGTCCATTCCATTAGTTTCTGATATTATCATTCGTAGGTGTGAATCTTGATTCCTTCAAATGAAGGTTACCATTGTTTACAGTCTCTACGATAGAAGCCTCTAATTTATTTTAGAATTGATCAAAACCATATCCTATTTCTTTGAAGATTCTTCTATTGTGCTCCTTCCAAATTTCCCAAATAATAAGGGAAGGGGACATCATCCAAATAATCCCATAGATATTTTATCCTCTATTCCTTGGCCAGGAATCAAATAGATCCCTAACAGTGTTAGGGAGAGCTGATTTCCAATTAAGTTTCATCATCAACAATGCCCAACATTTATAAGAAAATTTGTAGTTGAGGAAAAAATGGTGTACAGTTTCTTCCATTTTCTTACATAGGACACATCTAGATGGACCATGAAATCCCATTTTCATAAATCTTTCCGTTGTGAGGATATTATGCTGCAGGGATGCCCAAGCAAATAAACCATCCTTAGGCAAGCATACCTTGTTGTAGAATAATTCTAATTGGAGCTCCATTCTGGGAAAATTATGGGAGATATAAATTATTTCATACCATTTTTTAGTATTATACTCCCCATATTTCAAGCATGTCCAGATTATCTTGTCCTTCTTCATATTTGGGGAAATTCTTCTCTCTGCTAGGATTTCCAACAATTGAGATTTATTGGTGGGTGCGATCTCCATATCATCAACTATTTTCCAATCTCATCCTATAGATGGATTTCCATCATGAATGTTCATATAATCCCTAACAAAGATCCCCATTCTAGTTTTTATAAAGTCAATGGAATTTTGGTCACCTATCAGGCTTTGAAGTGAAGGATATCCTCCCCATGAGTCTTCCAAAAAAAGAACCTTCCTCCCATCCCTTATATTTTAGGAGACTAGATCACTAATAAGAGGCCTACATTCCATGATAAAGTTCCAAAATTTAGAACCTCTCGGAGGGTCCTTAATATGGAGAATACTCAGTGGATGAATTCCATTCAAATACTTATTTCAAACCATTACCACCCATTTGGTATTAGGTTATTTTATCATCTTCCATATCATTTTTTCACCTAACATAATTATTTGATCTCTAAGGATCTTGACATTAATTCATGCGTCTTTTTTATCCCTACAAATCTCATTCCAAGTAGTTAATGCAACCTTATTCTTGTATGAGGCTCCTTGCCAAAAGAAACTTCTCAGCAACTGAGTCAGTCTCTTATCAGTTTTAGATGGTAATTTATTATAAGACATCCGAAAAATGGGAATTGAGGAGAAAACCAACCTCAATATTGTAGCCCTACATACAGAGGAAAACCACTTCCCTTTCTAGGAGACTACTTTATTTTCTACTATAGAGATTACATCTTTCCATAACATAGATTTCTTACTACCTTTATCCAAAGGTTGACCTAGGTATTTACTAGGGAAGGAACCTTCTTGGAACTCTAGGACATCTAAAATATCTTCTTTTAGAGCTTTTGGCATATTAAGGAAAAAGATCTATAATTTCTCACTACTAATATGTTTCCCAAAGGCGATAGAGTACTCTTTATGGATTCTCTTAACAGATCTGGCTTCTAATAGGTCAGCTTTACCATAGAGTATATTATGATCTACAAATTGTTGATGAGTGGTAGAATCTATATTACAGGAGATTCTTAGACCCAAAAAAAAATTTCTGCCCTAGTCTTGCTAAGAGATCTTCCTAATGTTTCTACCATAATAATGAACAAAAAGGGGGAGAGAGGATCCCCTTTCCTAAGCCGACAAGATATATCAATGAAACCTTCTGGTGAGCCATTAACTAATACCAAAATTTTTGGGGTCGATATACATTCAAATATTAGATTAATCCACTACTTGGAGAAGCCAAAAGCCTCAAGGCATTTACATAGAAATCTACAATCAACTTTGTCATATGCCTTTTTTATATCTAACTTGATTAACATACTCATATTTTTGTTGAATTGAGTTGAATGGATTGCCTCATGGGCTATTATGAAATGATCAATTATTGATCTACTCAGCATAGGACCAGTTTGTTCCTCTATGATAATATCAGGGAGTGTCCTTTTTAATCTATTTTCTAAGGGTTTTGTGAAAAAATTATAAATAGTGTTGCATAAAGAGATTGGTCTAAATTTATCTAGGATTTATGCATTCTCTATTTTGGAAATTAAGTCTAAAAGGTTATTATTCAATTCCTTAAAAACCAACTCATTCAGATTTTGAATCTCTTCCTCAATGTCAATCTTTTGTTTAAAGATATTCCCAAAACAAGCCATATTCTGTTGCTTAATTAAATTTTTTATTGCCTTTAATTTTGACATAAAGACAAAGGCTTTGGAACCATCAAAGGATTCCATGTTCCACCATTTCTCTATCAATCCTGCAACCCATCATCTCTAAAGCACATTTTTTCAAATTTAAACGGACACCTAAGTGGCTTTGCTCTTTCTTTCAGCCAAAGGGAAACTCGATAGTGATTAGCTCTAGAGTCTGGAAGGATCAATTATTCCAGTTCAAAATTACAATCCAAGAGATTGCCTTTAAACAAGAATATGTCTAATTTCTCTGCAATGAAATTGAAACCAAATCTCTTATTAGTCCAGGTATATGGACCATTACTAGACTTAACATCCATTAATTCATTACTATTCACTGAATTCCAAAATGCCATCATAGTTCTCAAGGATCTCCCCAAACCTCTGAAATTCTCTTCCTCTTTGACAATAGCATTAAAATCCCCTCCTACAATAATCGCCCAACTAGGAAAAGATTGAAAAAAGGAGGAGATTTATTCGTAAACATTGATCTTATCATTAAGGGCTACTGGGCCATAAATATTCATCTGTATTACTTCAAAGGCTCCATCCAAGATTTTATCTCTTCCTCCAATCCAAAACCTACCCCCTTCCATCCTAGAAAAACTAACTCTCTTAGGATTCCAAATAATACCAGGACTACCCGATGCTCCTATCAACGGTTCAAAAATAATCTCCTAACTTCCTATTTTCTTGTAGAATTTATCTCAGTCTTCCCTTCCTAGCTTAGTTTCCTAAAGTAATATAAATTCTACCTCCACTCCTTTTAAGAAGAGCACTAGAATGCGATGTTTGTGAGGGGCATTTAATCCCCTAACATTCCATGTGACTTCTCTCATTACTCCTTGGGAAGGATCTTCCCCTTCCCAGCATATAAGTTTGAAATCTTTGTTTGACCAAGATTTGAAGCATCTTTAACTCTAAGTTCATTCAATGACTTCCTTCTTCTCTTTTTGTAATCTTTAGCACAGTCCTCCTTCTCCTTCCCCTTCTCTATAAAAGAAATGCCTAACTTTGGTTCACAATTTTCCTTATCCATTGAAACCATATTCAATCCCCTATTAACCTTAGCTTCCATATAATTTGACTTACTCTCTATCACCCTACCAATGGAAATAGGAGATACCTCTTCCTTGTTTTCTTCTAAATCACAAAGAAACCTATTGACTAAAACTTGATGAGTATTAGAGAAAATAGGATCTTCCTCAATAATATCTAGTCCTAGAAACTTAGATAATTCCTCAAGATCTTCTCGCTCTAACCAATGAGATTCCAATGCATCTTCATAACCAAAAACCTCCTCCACTGTAATATCAATATCCTTTGTTGCATTTTCCTCCTCCAAGATGTCCTTCACCCCAGTTGCCTTGAAAAACTTATCCATCTTTTCAACATTGTTTTCAAATTTTTCTATATCCAATGATCCTTCTACTAGATTGATAAGTTCCTATTCTACAATTTCCTTCATGGCTTCAACTTGACCCTTCACTTGTTCCAAGGAAGATTTTTATTTATCTATGCTAATATCGTCTACAAGTACTCTTTCCTAGAGGAGAGGAGGATCCATTAAATCAATACTTTTTAAACACTCTCGAGGGTCAGATATGAAGGGTTTAGGGGAAATGATAGTGAGACCCCCAACATCTCACAAAATTGCATCTAATTTGGTTCTTTCTATTGATTGGGAAGGGGCACTATCTAGAGAACACTATTTTTTCTTAAAAGACTTTGGATAGATTGAGGAATAAGATCTATAATTATCCTTTTCTAACGTTCTTATTACCTCCTACCTTTCTAAGTTCTTTACAGAGGATTTTACTAGGAATTTAATTGAGAAACATCCACCATCCTTTTTAAGGTGTATGGAAACATCATTTGGAGGATCCACCAATGGTTTGGCCAGCATTTTGTTTTTTGGAACCTATTTCAAGTCCTTAAATAAATCTGTCATAATTATAGGGTTTCAAATAAACTCCTTAGAGAGACTCTTAATTAAAATAGGTGGTAGTGTCTTAATCATGATATCCATATCTAATATGATAATTTCTTCTGATTGGGGAAAATTGGTTACTGCTGATCTAACAAAATGAGCCAGTCTTCTACTTTGGTTGAAGGAACTCCGTAGCCATTCTATCTTAAAAATAATCCTTTAAGTTGCATTAATACTTGATTATTTTCATTCGGTTATTCCTCAGTTGGGGCTTTGCCTCAGTACTTGTGCCACAATCTTTGGCTAGGTGACTAGCCTTGTGACAATGAAAACAAGCCATTGCATAGTTCCTCCATGATCTTCTATTTTTAATACCATGCATCCTATTAAAGAAATTTATAACAATGTTACCAAATCTCCCAAATGTAGTATAAGTAATTCTTGTATTGCATTCCCATGGTATGGTTGATCCTTGTTGGTTGTTTGCAACATCTTGTTGGTTAGGGATCCATCTCACATTCTTCTTTTGTGACCTACATTCTTTAGACTTGTGATCATATCTATTGCAATTATTACATTAACCATTGAAGCTTAGATTTCTTGAATTGTTAACAACCCTTGATCTACACTCAAATGCCTTATGACCATACTTATTACAATCGTAATAATGACCATTAAAATTAGGAGTACTTGGTGGATTACCTCTTCTTCTCCTATAGACAGTAGCTATGTGTCCCAATTTTCCATAATGGTGGCAAGTAGGTTTCTCTATATTTTGTGGGGTAGAAAAATTATCTCGGTTGACTTTTTGGTTAGAAGACTCGCCCTTCTTGGTAGTATTGTTTACACTAAATCCAAGTGTTGAAGTATCTCTCGGTTGTGTCTAACCTCTTATTTTTTCATCCAATATCCTTTCTGATGATTTATTTGTTTTGAAGAGTTTATTAGCATCTTTTTAAAATTTCACTTCATTCTTTTGATGTTCATTCAGAGATCTGAGTTCAGCAATCTCTCCAACTTTCCTTTCAACTTCCTAATTTTCTCTGACTAGTTGGTTTATCTAGTTGTAGTGAATTTATGTCAACCTAAGTATTTCCCCATCTTTCTCATTCAACCTTTTATTAATTTTTCTTATCTCATCTTCAATGATTCTTTTGTCATCCTCAACTTTTCATTTTTGTTCAAGATCTTCACACATCCTTGATAATTGGGCTTCTTGCTATCTTTTCAGTGCTTTCACTTGATCATCTAGGTTGTTCTCATTTTCAGTCAGTTTTGATATTGTAACTTCAGATTAATCATACATACTTTCCTCTAATACCAATTTTTGCTCTAAGTATGGAAATTTGAGTACTAAGAGGGGAGGGGTGAATAAGTACCACAAAATACTTTTAACTATCTTTCTTAACTATTCAAACTTTTCATAACTTTGGATGCATCATGTATGAAGCATATAAAGTGTTAAAAATAAACATAACTCATAAAACATTCATTTTTGTATCATATAAATCCTTGTTAGAGGATAAAATTTGCAGTGGGGATGACAACCAAAAAACTTCACTATTATAGTAAAATGTTTACTAGGTTAATACACTGTTAGCTATTTCTAATAGCTAACACTGTTAAAAGTATTAACCCAATTAAGAGTCTAATGACTACTTAATTCTACCTTTCTAAAGGATTTTAAAATTATAATCTAAGAACTATACTTGGTTAAATGATTTACAATGTACAACACTTGTTAAGATCTTCTTGATTAAGAGACTTTACAATTCTGATTACAAACTTTATTAGTAACAAATATATCTATAGTACTCGGATCAATTATATTCTTATCACATTCTTTATTGTCATTATCATATTACCTCATACTATTCTCCACTCACAATATCAATTATGTACTCGGTAGATTAAACTTTGAATCATAATTACTCTCTACTCTTTAGTGCTCTTTTACTTGGTAGCTCCTCTTCTCATCACCTTCTATCTTCAATCTCTACTGTGAACATGCACTCTCTGATACTCATACTATGATCTTCACACTCTGATCTATTTATATACAATGCTACAAGTGGTGGAAATGTTCTACAATCATCTCCTTAAGACATGCTAGCATTGGTTACTCCTCTAATCCATATTTGACATTTAATTCTTATTGGTAGATCCCAACTTGCAATCATGCATAATCATTGTATTTCAATCTCCAATAATCTGTTAGATAATCTCCTAAATATTTGTCAAACACTTTCTGTTTGGTGTTCTAGTTCAATATATCTGTACGTTCTCCTTGTTTCGGCCTGCCATGCTTGGTAACACAATTTTTCTTTTTCTCGCTAACTATCTCATCGCTCTGTATAACTTAGTGCTCAGTTTTTCCTTTCTCTATGTCTAAACTTGTATTTTCTTCATTATCGAATGAATTTGACAATCATAATGACTTCATCATAACTAATGTCAAAAAAATAACTCTTAGGATTATCAGGTATGTCTACAGTAACTCTAATAAACTACAACTTCATGGGCTATTCAAAGTCCTCCAAATTGGGAAATCTCCATAGAGAGGTTACAAACATTGACATTGGTCACATGGACCAGAATGAGTTCCCTAAAAGGATAGCTAACCCTAACAACTGAACACTCGATGCCTTGTACTTAGTATAACTCAGTCTCATCCATGTTATCTAGCATTTTTTATATCCATCCAATCTATAGATCTCATTATGATAATTTTAGAGAGCTACAAACCTAAGGAAAAGAGGGTTCTTAATAAGAAAGGTAAAGTTGTCTTGGATATAAGTATTGATAACATTTAAGATTCCTTTCACATCCCTATCTCTAACAAGTATTCTAATATCTCAAAAGAGAGTGGCAGTTTTTGGGGCTTCAAATCTTCTTCTAGATTCTTCCTTTAATGTCATTAGTTGTCGATGGGGTCAAGAAAATCAAGAGGGTCAATTTTAATGATAAGTAACTCAACCATTTCATTAAGAAAAAGGATCTAAGTGACCCTAGTATTTCTATTTTTTAAACTATAGTTCAACCCAGATTTATAGGTTATGTTTTACCTCAAAATGAGCTCTTTTTAAATTTTATATACATGAAACTCATAGTTAGGTCATATTTTAATACTTTAGGAGTGGATTTATCTTTGTAATCTTTGGTTTTTCTTTTTTTTACACAAGAAAATCCTAGTTACATGTTTGACAATTTATAAGTTGTAATAACTATAAAAACCCTAGTTCTGGTTTGTAACAACGGTTAAGAACTTTGCAATAGAACTATAGATGAAATTTGTGTTCCAATCCTAGTGTATTTATCTGCCATTTTTCTGATTTTGGATGAAAATATTGAATTCAAGAGCCATTGTGTGTTCTTTGTGTATTTACTTTGTTGTTTGATTAATTGGCCTTAGATGTAGGAAATTAACATGTGGTGGTGGAAAATGGACCTGATTATGGTTTTCATGCTTGAAGTATGAACTTTTCTTACACGTTCGGATGAATGGGTATGTTGGCGTAATTTTGATGAATTATGAGAACTCTCATTATTGTTCCTTATGAATAATTCATTTGAATAGTATAAATTATGGATGTCTAATTTATGATATTTCAAGATTAAATAATTAGATTTTCTTTTCTTTATGAAAGTTTAATTTTAATCATGGTTGATTTCCTTAGAATTTTAATTTAACATTGTCTTTAAATCTCTTATTACCCTATCTCTTTTGATTATTTTTTTAAATCTAGAGTTATAATTAATTCATAGCATTAATCTTAGCTTGGTTAAATTTGCAAAAAAATCATATTCTAATAATTAGAAAAAAAATAAGTGAATCACATTTTGAAGTTTCTAGCTCAATGAACAAGAGAAAACCTACCTTATGAATGCATACAGAGCCTCGAAAGGTATTCTTATTTCCCTTTCAATAGAGGGATCTAATTTTCTTATCCCTGGCTTTGCATCATTCCAATAACATGGTCATCGGGAAATCCATGGAACAGTGCTTTCAAGAATCTTCAATTTGATGATCCAACTTAGTTTCGTAAAAATATTGACAGTATGGTTGTTTATTTCTATGATTTGTTTATCACTGGTGATAATAAAGATTTTATTCAAAATGTGAAACCACAATTGAAGCAAAGGTTTGACATGACTGATTTGGGGTATTTTTATTACTATTTTGGTATTGAGGTAATTAAAAAATCTCAATATCTTTATCACCCAATAAAAATATATTAGAGAACTTAATAAGTAAAGAAAAACCTAAGAAAATCTATTTTAAGTGGTTTCTTTTGATTAAGAAACTTGTTGTTGGTCAAGTGCTTTCTTCCATTGGTTTTGCTCCTGTTTCTTGTAGTTTATGCAATGTTGTTGAGTCTTTTGAGAATTTATTTTTTGAGTGTGTCTATGCACGTAAGATTTGGTCCATTTTTCTTGGCTCCCCTTGTCTTCGAAATTGTATGTATGTTATCTCTTGGAGTGAAATCCTTGCTGGTTATGTGGAAAGATTTGATTCTAAGCTTAATAATCTCTGGTTTACATTAACAATTGAAATTTTATGGACTCTTTGGAAGGACAGGAACAAAGAAGTCTTTCGAGCAGAGAAAAGGAAACTTACTAAGTTTAATCTTAAACTCACAGATTTTAATATCATGACACAGGTCTCCTTGTTTCTTCACATCACAAGGAGTGAATTCATGAGACTAGTTCAGGAGGGCAGCTTGATGATCAACAAAGACCCAGTTTAGGCAGCAAACTACATTTTAGAATACCAAAGTTTCCTAGCCCCCACATAAGTGGAGGACTTAAACAATATGATTAGTGGATGGCAGATAAATAGTGGTTTTCAGGGGGAAGCCCTCATTCACCCAAATCTGTGGGGTACATAGTCAGGTTGGGATGCAGTGAACATACAAGAAGAGGATCAGGCACTAGTGGGGAATCCAGTGGTCCAAATTGATGGCTGGGAATAGGCTACAGCAGCACTCTAAGTTCATTTTTTGTATTATCTGTAACTGGTCATATCATGCATAGATTAATGTTTTAATTTCAACTACATAATTTATAGTTAGAACTATCACTCCCCCAATTTTGTAATTGTATATGTAATGGGGATGTGAATAATGATGTTGATACTCAGACTCTACTCCATACTTGTAAGGGTAAAAGCACAGTAAGTTGTTACCCTTTTACAAAGGAAAAGGCTAACAAAATCAAAGTTGTTCAACTTCAATAGTATAAAAATGACATTTATGTTTGGAATTTGAAGATGATGTGAACTAATTAAATGTGATAAAATGGATGAAGTTTATGATTAATATTTTTAATAATTGTTTTGAATAATAATTGATATATTTTTTTAATTTTTAAAGATGATTTTTCAGTTGCTGAAAAATGCTGAAAATTAGGGGTCTAGTTCCCAAAAAAAAATTATATGAAAATAAATATTTTTTCCCCTAATTTCAAAATATGTCATAGATGACATATATAGCTGGTGCATGAAGAAATAAAAATTGGTTTGTAACCTATATTTTCTCTTTTATAATAATTCAAATTCCAACTCACTGAAATCGCCAATTTTCATCTCACAACATATTTTTCATAACATATCTATCCCAATCAAAAAAAGAAATATATATTCTTGAAGAGGACTCTCTTCTCTAGTGCACCATATGTTTTTCAAGTTTATTTAAAATGATTTACTATTTTATTCTTTCTTCGAATCAAAATCTCCTTGACTGTTAAAATACCTACATGCAATATTTTTTAATTACAATAAACTATGTCTAATTAAAACACTATAAAATCTATATGAAGATATTCGTGACTCTGATCTCTACAAAAGGGTATTTTTTTATTCTTTTTAAAATATCATTAAAAAGATTAGGAGTTATTGAAACGCCATGTTTCTGAAATAATTTTATTTTTATGGTAATTGGACCCAAAGTGGTATAAAACATACATTTAATAGATATTTCCAATTGAAAAAGTTAAAACACTTATCTAAGTTAGCTAGAATGAATCTAGCTAGACCATATGTTTGGCCAAAATTAATTTTTAGTTAGAAATAGTAAAATTCAGCTATGCTGATAAGTTAGCCTAAAAGGTGACACCTAATTATGATTTAACCCGTAAATATTGTTAAACTATCTTAATAGAAAAAAAATCTCAATATCTTTATCGCCCAATAAAAATATATTAGAGAACTTAATAAGTTTGACATGAATTATTGAAAATCACTTAGTACACATAGAGATCAAAATTAGAAAATCATATCAAATGACTCTACAACATTGGTTGATGCAACTAAATATAGGCAACATGTTGACAAATTGATTTATTCTACAACTACTTGTCCATAAATCTATT
The DNA here is from genome assembly GCA_027943335.1 of Chamaecyparis obtusa. Classification (NCBI taxonomy): domain Eukaryota; kingdom Viridiplantae; phylum Streptophyta; class Pinopsida; order Cupressales; family Cupressaceae; genus Chamaecyparis; species Chamaecyparis obtusa. The sequence goes on from BSBK01001977.1 coordinate 56,359, forward strand.
TGTTTATGAAGTTCCCCCTACATTCATGCAACATCCTAGAGAGATTGATTTGTTAGTAGCAAAATGGGTTCTTTGATATCTACAAGGAACTCAAAACTATGGACTCAAATATTTTAAGATAACATATTTTTTCATTGCTTAGATATACAAATTCAAATTATGTAGGTGATTTGAAAGATAGAAAGTCTACATCTGATTTCTTAATTCATCTTGGATATGTTGTTACTTTGTGAAAATCTATGAAGCAACCAGTGCCAACCCTATCCTCTACTAAAGCCTAATATATGGCAGCCTCTAAGCCAACTCAAGAAATATTAAGACTGAAAAAGTTGTTGATGATATTTTGAAATAAGTAGTTTCATCCACACCACACATTATTGACAATCAATTACAATTAAAATGGCTGAAAATTCATTCTTCATGTTTCGACCCAATATATCAACACCAATTTTAATTTGGTTCAACTCTACATATTAAACAAGATTTTAATAGATACTTGGTGACCCCTGTGTAGACTGAATTTCAACTCTACATATTAGGAGTGGGAGCTATTTGATGCATGTGTACAACCTCTTCCAATACCTCTACGCAATAGAAAACTTGTAATCTATTTCAACATTTAGAGACAAAAATAAAAATAGTTTCATATGGAGGCTGCCCTCTTTTCATTTGACAAACAAGTAACCAAAAAAATAGTTTTGTGAATGTTTTCAATTATAAATCTATTAAAAATTAAAATGTTCTTTAAAATAGGTAGTCCTATAAAACTGTAATTAATAAATTTTATAAATTTAACATATTCATTTCATTTTAGAAAAATGCACTCTAATAATAAATTTTTATTTTCTCAAAATCAAATAAAGTGTTTAATCAATTTGATTAATAATTTCCATTACATTTCTTTGTAATTATTTTTATAATTTGACAACGCTTTTACTACAAATCAAATTATAATATTTCTATAAAAATTTAACTATATAATTTTTTATTGAAGAAATCAAAATGTACAATGAATTTACAAATTTTGAGAAGGCTCTCTGGTTTCTCATAGGTAGTTGCTTTGTGATTTCTGATATTTAATTTGAATTTTCAAGGTTTCAGTCTTTTACCCTTCCCATTTTATAAATATCTTTATAAATTTAGTTTAATCATATTATCACACTAGAACTGAATATAATTAAGAAACATAAATTATTTAGTTGAGAAAATTCAATTTTAATATTTTATTTGTTAAAATTTTTATTTAGAAACATTTGATTAAATTTAATAATTAAAATAAAATTTAAAATCTAAGATCTTAAATATGTTTTACATATTTTAGTTTTTAGTATTTGAAGTATTCTATTAAAAATGTTTGTGTTCACATTAAGATCTTTATGTAAAAGTATTCTTGTAGTGTTTATGCCTGTCATAAAATCTTTAACTTCACATTTAATATTATATATTATAATTTAAGTTTTACATTTTTATTATGTATAATATTTTTTTAGCTATATATATTTTAAATTCAACATTACTTATTGAGTTGTCACTTTTAAATTAAATCTTACATTTCTAGTGAATTAAATAGAAATCGAAGAAGAAATATTAAAACAAAAGATGCAAGCTATAATTTTATTCTTCATGGACCTCATTATTAACTAAACTAAATAGCATGATATCTAATATTTTGGAGAAAATAAAAAATATTTTATTTAATATTTAAAATACTTGAATATTGTTTATTATTTATTTTAATTCAAATTAAAAAGCCTTGTTTTAGTATATATTTCATAAAATATAAAATATAAATATTTAATTTACAAAGTAAAATAATTTTATGAATATTCTAATCAATTTGACTTATTTTTCATACATTTAAATCTTAAAATATTTATTAATAAAACATATAAATAAATAAAAAAATAGTTATACACCCAACAATTAATGAGTCCACTACAACTACCTCTTAAGTTATTAATGATTATACATTAGATAACTAATCAATTCCTATAGACGTGCCCATTGCACTTTTTTTGTAAGCACTATTTGATTATAAAAGGAAACAGATGTGGGAAAGTTTATATTTAATCAAAAGAGTATTTTAAACTGGTAAGGCAGAGCTAGACAGGGTGTAAGATCAGGAATCAAGAAATACATTTTTAGGGTTTACCATAACCATTTTGAGGGTATTTAACAAACCTGTGTATTACATTATTTTGAGCTGGTAAGGCAGAGCTAGACAGGGTGTAAGATCAGGACAGGGTGTAAGATCGGGAATTTATCAAGCTTCAACAGGAATTTTAGGAGTGAAAAAAACTTTGAAGATGAGATCTATGTTGATTATTGTCTTCATCACAAGGCTCTTTTTGGTGATATCTCACTCCTCCAACACAACAACAGCAGACAGAAAACTCGGCAGTTTGAATAAGAACATCAATGGAGTTGCTTTGTCTCAAAATGACTCAGTGCCATTTTCTTCTAAGTATAGAAGGGTAATGGTGAAACTGCCTTCAGTAATGAAGAAAAAGAAGTCACCTGGTCATCACAACGATGGCAGTATAAATTATGATCGTCATTCAATTATGTACATAGTTTTACCCTTTTTTTCATTTCTTTTCATCTGTCTTAATGGGGGCATTTGTTTTTTATTTTTTGATTTTATGTGGGAGATTTTAAAGAAAGTCTAGTGAGAGGAATATCTCGATTTTATTGGAGATTTTCTCAGTCTACCGTGAGGAATATCTAATCAAATGTAATACTGGATATGATCTGTGATCAATGATGAAAATTATAAATGTTTGATGGCTTAATTTGGAAAAGATTACACACAATACATTTGTTTTGATGTGTACTTCCATTCCGTTAACGATAATCAAGAATACACTTTCATATGAGAAAATTGTTAATGTATATTTTATATTATATTTAATGTTCAAGCTTCTCCATTCTATACAAATTATTCCTTCATCTTTTAAGCTTGTTTAAAATGTAGCGATAGAAATTTAAAGAATATACATATCTAGACTATTGAATGTATAGGATACAAGATAATACAATTAAAAGTTGCGATAGAAATTTAAAGAATATACATATCTGCACTATTTAATGCATACTATACAAGATAATGTAAAATATTTTAGCAATATTAACCAATATCAATTTGTGTGTGTTATCTCACTCTGTGTGCGAGTATGAATCGTTTTTATTTTTTACTTTTGAGAAAACGTTGTTTATTTTAATTTCTTACAACAATGAATATAAGAAAAAACCAGACAAAAAAATTTACAAAGCGGACAAAGAGGTGATCAGCAACAATTGATTTCGCTTAAAATTATTATTTTGAATTAAAATAACATGTAAAGTTATTGGTGACATGAAAGGAGGAGATTCATTGTATCAATGAGGCATTGACTTTGTTTCACCAAATGCAGCGAACAGGTGTCCAACCTTATCAGTTCAACTCTGTCAGAATATTGTGCCAAATTAGAAGCATAATGGAAAGAGTATTTTCTGTCAGATGTAGTAAATGTCATGGTAGATATGTAGTAAATGTCAGATGTAGTAAATGTCCTCTAAAATATTTGATAAAATGCCTCATAAAAATGTGACCTCTTCGACTCAAATGGTTGCACGATATGCCTTGAATCTTTTCGAAGAAATGCCTGAAATGAATGATGTGTCTTGTATCGTAATTATTCCAGGGTGTACGGTACAAAGGATTTTATTGACGAGGTATTCCTAAAAGAAAAGAAAGGTGGCCTCATGGAATGCCATGATATAAGGATACGATAAGGATAGGAATATAGGCCACCATGATATAAGGATAGGAATATTTTATAGTTGGTGGAGGTTCCATATTAGTTCAGTTTAAAAGTTTAAATTTGGACATTTAGGAAAACATACTTTTGTCCATGTGGCCTCTCAGCTTTATCAATTATTTATTAAATTTGACATATATAAAAAAATAAATTTAAAAATCATAGTTCTTTCTATTATGTATACATCATGTCTTACATGAATGGGGTATTACAATGTAACTCTTATTTATATTATTTTACAAACATTCCAATTACAAGAATGGGATAATTTGGAGGAGACAAATTTACTCCACTTACAATACGTACTAGTGTATTACAATTATCTACTTTGTATTATGGAATCATCTTATTGTTAGCTTTGTTATGTACTGCACCTAAATGTATCTTCATTTTCCTGATTAACTTCATGACTTTTTGTGCTTTGAAAATTAGTTGAAAATTTGTAACCTGCATTTGTCATCAACACATAAACTTCGTAGCCTAACTTCGTAGCCAAAAACGTTATAATACTAAAAGACTTTCATATCTTATAAGAATTTTGCATCAGGCCAAATCCATAGGAATTAATGCATATAGTATTACTCTAATAAGGCCCTAAACATGATGAACTTTTACTTTCTTGAGAGTGCACTTTCACTTTCTTGAGAGTGCAAGGACTCAAAACAAAGAATATTAGTGCGATTAATAGATAGAATACTCATATTTTCAAACAATTGTTCAACTAAAAACTTCATACGAATCTAAGTAGTAAAGTAACCATATTCCATTCTTATGAGATGAAAAGCTTACCATCATATACTTGAAAAAACTCAACATTATAACAACTGTTATTTACACTATAACATAATTCTTATAAGGAAAAAAGAAGATCAACTAAATGATTAGAATAACCTAGCACCTTAAGAGACCATAATATGCCAAAAAAGAAGAGCATAAACAAAGATTTAGTGCAGACCACATGGTCAAGGAAAAGAGGTAGTGGAAAACACTTCACTAACCCCTATATATTCTAGGGTGTTTTGTAGAACAGTGTAATCCCCCATGTTAAAAACCACCAGAGATTCAACCATTAATCATGCTAGAAAGACAACCACATGATATGAAATAGTATGTTGAGAATAGGAAATGAAGGACATAGTGGAGGATAATGAGGCCCAACAAAGTATGGGAAAGGATTTGAGTGTATAATCAATCGTCCATTAGAAAAGCCATATTCAAGTTATAATAAATGACACTCCTAATTGGAAGTTGAAGGCTTTAATAGATAGAGCTACGAACTAATTAAAATTCTTTAGGAGTTATGCCATTAATCACTTATATTAGGAAGACCTTAGGAAGACCTTATTTCTAATCTAGTTTGGAACATAACCAGGTCCAACATTGAGATGTATATTGATAGCCAAGAAATATATGATATGTTTTTTCTTGTGATTCATGTAGACGACACCAAGAAGGTCCCTCATAGCCAATTTTGGTGAACCAATTAGTTTTGATGATTTTGTGTTGGATTGCAGCCGAGGTAAATACTCCTTCCTTAGGAAAATAATATTTGTCCGAAGATAAGCTAAGGGGAATCTCATGAATTGTATAATTTTGTTGTTTAATTTTTAGTTGATGACCTTCTTTAGTATTATATGCTCGAGTCTTCGAGCCAACCCATATCAGCCAATCATTTACCTGCCTAACTACTAAATCTTTATTTCTAAGAATATTCTTGAGGGTGTCCAAGTCATTGTTAGGTTGTTCTAAATTATCCATTGATTTCTTGGTCAATCTGAGAGAGGGATCCCCACTCTGGCATATGATACAGTCTTTAACATGACAACTCCATCACCTTTTAAGTTTCTCTTTAATATTGTTAGTGTCCATTAATCATGAAATATCTTTGTAACCACCACAAGAGTTCTCCCAAAATAAGGTCTTGTCACTTGATTTGATATCTTGGTATGTTCCTAAATCATCTTCCCCTCTACGATACTTGTGGTTTAAGATTTTAACCCATTTGAGAGAATGGGAATTAATCATTGATCAAATGAGTTTTTTCCCTAAGTCCTTGTATTGAAATTTCAAATTCTTATTCCCAAACTACTTGATTTTACTGGCCTGGGGATTTTGTCCCTTGCAATGGCATCACATTTATTTTTGTTTGCTAATTTCTTCTAGTAAAATTTCCTAATTTTGCATTCCTATTTTCTATTTGCACCAGTTGATAGCTCTTGACATGACATTGGATATATAGGAAGAGTTGTTAGGATTGATTTCAGCATGATGATTTTCCTAGGACTTGTTAGCCACTTGCCTTTCTAATATGTTCTTTTTTCTAGTATTGAAACCAATTGATGTCAAATTTTATTGTTTCTATTTCCTTTTTCTAATGCAAGGATTAGATACTTACAAGAAAAATGAAATTTCTACAAGTTCAGTATGTGGCATATCTTATCCTCCTTTCTAATGGTGTTATTCAAGAAGAATATTTTAAATTTGTCTAGGTTGATTTCTTTCATCAATTCCTTTTCATATCCATCTAAGATAATTTTGAGCTATCTAGCTTCATATAGTTCACTTGCCCAACCAAGAAAACTATCATCAATAAATTCTTGGTGAGTGATGGGGTCTAAGTTATTGGTTATCTTGATTCCCTTGATATGATTTTCTTCCCTTAATTTTTTCAATGATCGACATAAATCATTGACCATAATGATGAAGAGGAAAGGGTAAATGGGAAACCCATCTCTTAAATCTCTTAAAATGCTAAAGAATCCTTCTAGAGATCCATTAACTAAAATGACATTATTTGGACTAGATATTAACTTGAAGATCAGGTTTATGAACTATTTTAAAAATCTGAAGGCTTTGATGCATTCGCATAGGAACCCCCAATCCACCCTGTCATAGGATTTCCTGATGTCTAATTTTATAAGGATACTTGGATCTTGGTTCTTTTGGATAGAATGAATTACCCCCTGAGTAATAATAATTAAATCAAAGATTGATCTCTGAGGTACACAGTCAGTTTGTTTTTCAAAAATAATGGGAACAAGGATCAATGTTACTCTACTTTCCATTGCCTTAACAAATATATTGTAAATTGTTTTGAAAAGGAAAATAGGTTTGCAATCTTCAAGTTTCTTTTTATTTTCTCTCATGGGGATTAGTTCAATGAAGGTGTTATTTATTTATTTGAGAATACAGCCTAAAATTCTCATTTCTCCTAATGCTACAACTGACTCTTCTCACAATAAATACCAACATATCTCGTAAAAAGAGGATGGAAACCCATAAGGTCCCATATCTTTGTCTGGACTTAGCTGTTTAACCACCACCTCCACCTCTTCTTTGGTAAATTTTTAATTGAAAATTCTATTTTTTTCAGCTAAGAGCATGTTGGGAAATATTTTAAGGAAATTAGCTTGATTTAATAGATCACAACCTTTTTGGTTGTTTAGTAATTATTCATAGAACTAAAAAACTTCATAGTATATTTCAAAAGTTTCCTCATTTCATCCCACTACCTTTATTTAGTTTTGTGATTCAATTTATAGATCTTCACTATCTAGTACTATTATGGAAAAATAATAAAAATAATTGTCATCTTCTACCAACTAGGTTTTGTGGGAATTTTATCTCTTGAAAATTCCTCGCTTTGCTAGAAAATCCTCATATTTAATAAGAAACTAATTTTCTTTAGTATAACTGTCATGGTTCCTACCATTTTAGATAACCTCATTATTGACTTCTTTTAGTTGTTTTTCTAGGTCAACATTTTGGTTGAAAATGTTACCATATAGTTCTCTATTCCAACTTAGTAATTTATTTATTTATTTAATTTAGTGTTGAAGAACAACATTTTTTATTCAGTGAATGGCTCTTCCAGCCACTAGTTTTCTATCATTTCCAATATATTATCATCCTTCAACCACATTTTTTTTCAAATTTGAAGGGGCATCATTTTGGTTTAGTATACTCCTTGATTGTGAGTTGAAAAAAGAACTATTTCGAACCAACATTAGGTAATATGCTCGAACTCATGGTAAAGTGGAAATCAACTAGGTTTTCTTTGAAGAAAAAATTATCTAGTTTTTCAAAAATGTTGCAAAAAACCTCTCTTATGTCTTCTTGGCCTATCTGCACTATCCTTGTATTTCTGATTATTCTACTCCAACTTATGTTTCGATTCCTGATGTGTAAAAACACAAAGTTGTGTCACATTTCAGGCTAACTTATCAGTGTGGCTGAATATGAGTGTTTCTAACTAAAAGTTATATTTTTTCAAACATATCGTCTAGCTAGATTCATTAGATAAGTGTTTCAACTTTTCTAATTGGAAATATATATTAAATGCATGTTTTATACCAATTTGGGTCCAATTAAATAAGAAATAGAACTATTTCACAAAAGTGATGTTTCAATAACTCCTACTCTTTGGAATCATATTTTAAAAAATATATAAAAATACCCTTTTGTAGAGCTCAAACTCAAGATTATTTTCATATAGGTTTTGCATTATTTTGATTAGATCTAATATATTATAATTTCCAAAATACTGCAAGTAGGTATTTTAACATTCGAGAAGATACTGCTTCAAAAAAAGGAAAAAAAGGTAAATCATATTAGAAAAATTTTAAATTTATATTTAACACTAGATGAGAGAGTCCTCTTCAAGAATATGTATTTTTTTCTAAATGTTGTAGATTTGATAGGGGAAATTTGATGAAAGATAAAAACTGTTGATTTTGAATAAGTTTGACTTTAAGTATTTATATCGGAGAAAATATACATCAAAAACCATTCTTTCTTCTTTGACGCACTAGATATACATGTTAACTATTAGATATGTTAAAATCAGGGAAAAAAAATATTATTTCTATATACTTGTTTGGAGGGAACTAGACCCCATACTTTTAGCATTTTTCAGCAACAAAAAAATGGACTTATAAATTTTTAAAATAGTGTCAATTCTTTTAAAAAATTTTATAGGAATAAACTTTATCTAGTTTAACATATTTCATCAGTTTACATCATCTTCGAATTATAAACACAAATACCACATTTATATCATTAAATTTGAAAATTTTGTGTGATGTTGACCTTTTCCTCTATAAAAGTCTGATACAAGTTTGTACTTTTACCCTTCAATGACTTCATAAATTCAAAAAATTATTCCCCTTCATCACTCTTCTTCTCTTCTCTAGCAATATATTTCACATCTGATATACCTCTTGGTTGCATGCCAGTAACAATTTGAAAAGGTTTCTTGTGAGTACTCCTATTCACTAAATTATTGTATGAAAACTTTACTTGTGCTAACATTAAATCCCAATTAATTGGTTTTACACCAACTAAGATTCTCATTAGGTTACCCAAACTTCTGTTTACAACCCTTTTTTGTTCATCAATCTGTGAATAAAGAGGTTGAAACAATAGAAACAGAAAAGAATACACCTATAGCTTCAGCTACAATAAACACCACAAAAGATGCCCAAGGACAAGACACTGAGACACTAGTCAACGAGAAAGCTAAGGAAGAGAGTGTGTCTACCAAGATAGAAAAGCCAAATCCAGAGACCAAATCTCTAGTCCCTTACACAAAATCTCCCACACCAGAGAAGAAGAAAAAGAAAAAAACATGGTAAGGATCCAGTCACACTAGATGAAGTTATTGAAATTCTAGAATGTGACCCTAAGACCTTAGACCTTAGACCTCGAAGCCTTGAGAAGGTATGGTGAATTGTGCACAAACAAGGCTGCACAAGAGAAAATGAAAAAATAAAGTAAGAGTAGACAAATTTAATAGGAAGTTAGAGATATTATGATGCAAGTAGTCCCCGACATCAATATTGATGATGAAACTCCTATCATTGATCAACTTGCTACTCTAACCAGACACATCAATGCCCCTAATGTAGATGCAGAAAAGAGAATGGAAGAAAAGGCAAAAGAAAAAATACAATTAAAATTAGGAGAGAAAATAAGCTAGGAAGTGGCAATCAATAAGGCCAAGCTATCAGAGGTTGTTACCGAAATGCAACAATCATTCAACAAATAATTCAAATTTTGTATAAGTTATTCACTCTAAACCACTTCACTACCGGTCTTAGTGAAAAGATCAAGAAACTTGATCAAGAAATACAGGTCAGTGAAAATAATTCTTTAACCAAGCCCAATGCATTTCTTAATCATTTTTCAAAGGTTCAAGAACTTCAACAGTTAATAATTGATTCAAGGAAGCAAGAGGATATAATCAGAGATCAAATAGCCAAGCTTTAGGCTGAGTTGTTTCACCATATTAATATAATGGAGAGACATGTAAATTAGGAAACAAAATTAGTTTCCATCACATAAATATCAGTACTAGAAAACATTTTTTACATGCATGCACAAGTCGGTTTAGAGCACACTGGTCTTGAGAATCTGAAAGAGGAATGGGACAACCTCTTGGATTCACTAAAGAAAACCCATCAGAATATTTTTGACAAGTTGTAAGTACATTATTTTTGTTTGGAATTAATTTCAAAAAAGGGGAAATTCTATGTATATATATGCCAGTATGTACTTCACACCGAGAGCATGTAAAAAGGGGGAGTTAGTATATTTTTGGAGTTAGTATGTTTTTGGTGGTCCATACATATACATAAAGTTTTGATACTAATGCCAAAAGGGGAGAATGTTACTCTTATTGGAGCATTAATGGTTGTCATTAGTATCATTCACTCGGTAAAGGACACAAATTGGACAGTCGGTCAAAACGCATAAAGCCTATATGCCAAGAAGGAAAAAGGAAAATCTCTAAGTTAATCGAACATGACATTGAATGAGTACCCTCACCGTCCCAAATAGTTACCGAGTACTGAGAACAATGGTCATTGATCATTCACATGAACCCAACACTAGCTAATTACCGAATGAAGAATGTAGTGAACACCGAGTAAAATAGGAAACAACATAGAAGTTTGAAATGGTACAAACTTCAATGAAAATAGTTCACACTGATCAGAAAATGGTTTACCAAGATCAAGAAAAAATTAAAAATGGATCTAAACATTAAATTGTTGATGATTCCTATGTATTGTCAGATGTAGGTTATTTTGTTTCACCATTGATCTTAGGTTTTATAAGATATTGTAAAACCTTAATTAGGTCAAGTTAGTTTGATATAAAATGTGTACAAATGTCATTATGAAAAATAATCATGATGGACTAGTCGCACTAAGGACATCATGACATTAAAAAGGGTTTTTGACAGAAGGATTTGGGAGTACTATTTAGTTTTTTAGAACATACACAAGGCTACCGAGCAGAAAAGAAGGACACATACATCATTACAAGGTGATATATTTATGGTATATTATTGATCTGAATCAGTAAAGATTGAGTTGCTAATTACAAATACATGTTTTACTATTACTATTTAACCATTGCAACAGATTCAAAATCTCCTAATAGAGTGGACTTAACAATTATTGTTTAAATCTCTTAACCGAGTACACACATGTATTGTGTTGTTAAAATCCTCTAATGAAGTAGATTTAGTTGATCTTATTGTTACTCCTAATAGGGTAAGATCACTAGGAGTGATCACATTTTGTAGCCATAATCGATATACTTTGTTACTATCGTAGTGAAGATTTTTTACTATTAGGATAGTTTTTACCTTCTTATAAGGGTTTTTATTATACCAAAATATTTTGTGTTATGTGTATGAAGTCTCATGTATGTCTTATTGATTAGTTTACATGAAATTACATTTTGAGTTATATTTGAATGCATGTTTCATACAATGGATTTAGTCAGTTAATGCTATCTACACCTACAAAGTTTTAGTCTTGAAAAGTTTTGAAGGTACTAATTCACACCTCCCCTCTTAGTACTTATCTATCTATAGTCCCAACATAAGTTTATCATAAAAACAATCACGAGAATTTTGAGTTGTTTTATGAAACTAACAATGATTTGTGAATTAGATTCAATATTAAGAACAAAGAGAAGAACCAAGATGTGAACCTAGAATTGAAGCAAGAATTAAAATAGTAACACCAAACAAGAATTTGATAAGAAATCACCCTGTTGATTAGATTATTGGAAGAAAATATAAAGGAGTTATGACAAGAAATAAGGTATGTGAAGAATTGTGTTTGATTTCTCATATTGAACCTAAGAATATTGATAAAGATTGCAAAGATGATCATTGGATTCAAGAAATGAAAGAAGAATTGGATCAAATTGAGAAGAATAACACTTGGGAACTAGTCTGTAGACCTAAGGGAAAAATCTTATTGGAACTAAATGGGTTTTTAGAAACAAGATGAACGAACAAGGTGAAGTTGTAAGAAACAAAGCAAGACTGGTATGTAAAGCATACTCACAAAAAGAAGGTATAGATTATGAAGAAATATTTGCACCTATTGCAATAATTGAAGCAGTAAGGATGTTCTTGGGTTATGCAGGTTATAAAAAAATTCAAAGTGTATCATATGGATGTTAAGTCAGCATATCTAAATAGTAAATTAGAAGAAGAAGAAGAAGAAGTCTACATTGAGCAATCTGATGGTTTTCCTTTGACTCAAGAAGTAGATATGGTCTACAGGTTGAACAAAACACTATTTGGACTAAAGAAAGCACCTAGAACCCAGTATGCAAGGTGGGATAAATATTTCGCAAAATTGGGATTTACTAAAGGTATTATAGATAGTAACTTATATCTAAAATAAATAGAGAATGGTGTATTAATTGTTGTTACTTTTGTGGATGATGTAATCTTTGGAGGTGAGGATGAAGCAAGTGATAAATTTGCTGATGAAATGAAGAAGGAATTTGAGATGAGCATGATTGGTGAAATGAAATTTTTCTTGGGTTTGTAGATTGTGCAAAACAATGACAATATTTTCTTATCTCAAACTAAGTATCTAAAAGACTTATTGCAAATATTTGGCTTGGAAAATTGTAAGCATGTTGGTACACCTATGGTAACTGATCATAACTTATCTAGCAAAGATGAGACACCTTTAGTTGAACAAAGGAAGTACATATCTATGATTGGAGGTTTGCAATATCTAACTCATTAAAGACTAGATAGAGCTAATCCAGTTGAAATTGTTGCGAGATTTAAAGCTTATCCTAAGGAATCACATCATGTAGCAATAAAGAGGATATTCGAATATTTTAAAAGTACAACTAATTTTGGGTTGTGGTACAAAAAATCAAATCACTTTACCCTATGTGCATATACAGATGCAGATTGGGGAGGTAGTATGAATGATAAAAATAGTACAAGTGGTGGAGCATTTTTTCTTGGAAGAGAGACTAGTTTATTGGCTGAGAAAGAAAAAAACTTGTATCTCACAAAGTACAAGAAAATAAGAGTATGTAGAAGCAGAAAATAATTGTAATCAGATAATATGGATGAAAAAAATGGTGAAAGATATTGGAATGGAGTTTAATGGACGTATTATCATACATTGTGATAACACAAGTATAATAAGTATGCCTAAGAATCATGTGTTACATTAAAAAAAAAACATATAGAGATAAAGTATCATGTTGTAAGACAAAAAGTTGTAGAGAAGAAAGTCAGAATTGAGTATATCATCACAAAGGAGAAGATATCATATATCTTTATAAATTCTTTACCTAAGGATACATTTGAGTATTTGAGAGGTATTGTTTAGGTTATGTCGCAGTCCACTTTTGAGTACTGATGCAGAAAGTTGCATTAGTCCAGTGGTACATAGCACTATTTTTTATATGGACTATATGTTGATGCTTCCTCTATGAGGGAGTATCTATGTTTGAGATGAGTCATGAAGGACTCTTGGTAAGAGGTATTTTAAAATAGTGTCTTTGGACACTTGAGCTGATTAAAACTATTGAGTAGTACAATTGAATTGACATAATGATGCCTTTGTCATTAATGTGAATGGGGGAGAAGAATGCATGAAAAAAATCTCCTAGGAATGTAGACAATAAGTGAGTATACAGAGTGGGAGAGAAATGATTGATGAAGAGGATTTGAAAAGAAAAGACAAGAACAACAAAGTTATATTTTGGTATTCATGGAACTTGGATATTTTTTCATCTATATTTCCATCAATGCCAAAGGGGGAGATTTTTAGTATGAGTGTTGAATATTTCCTATAGGGGAGTATTCTAATATTATTTGAGTGGTCACATGTTGTATTCATGACTGTGCTTTTCATGGATGTCAACATACTATTTTTACTGAAGATTGATAGAGTAGCAGAAAGAGTTTGAGTTAGCACAAACATATAATTTCACATGAGGTTATGCTGAGTTGAGGACATATTTTTCATAGTATTTTGATCTCATGGTCAAGAACATGTATGAAAATTCAAGAAATTCTAACAATTACAAGAAATCTAGTGTAGACTATTTTAATCTCCTAATCGGGATAAAATATGGAGAAGAAAAGTTATGTAGAGGTTGAAGACATTGTGAAGGTGATCTAGCTAAGTCAGCATAGTCATAGGTTGCACATGTGAAGATTTATTAAATTTGTGAGCTGATAGTGTTATGTAATTATGAAATTATTATGTAACGTGTATTATTGTATATTTTGTAATTGATAAAGCCTTATTGGCTGAATCAATTATGAAATATTAGATATTTTATAAATGAAGGCTCATTTTCTTGATTTCATACAAGATTTTATGAGAAAATAAGTTGTGAAGTGTGCAATAAAGCGAGTAAGCGATCTAAGGGATTGTTATGTGATGTGAAGTTTGTAGATCTAGTTGTTGAGAATAGTTATATTTGGTATTATTCTATTCGGGATAATATAGAGATTACGTTGACAGTGAGTTCGGCGATCTTTCCCTTGGACTTGTTTGGACAGTGGGTCCTTCTACCTTCCACAACTCATAACAAGGTTGGAATCTCCTCACAGAGAATCAAAGTCTCCTCAGAAGGACAAATATGTACTAAATGTCTTTCATAGACTCCTAATAGAGTCCATCCTCTCACAATGAAATTTCATATTAGTGCATATTTTATGGGTGCCATCCCCACCAGGGTTTAATCTCTAATCAAAAGGTTCCCTAGTTAACAATTCTAGTGTCATTGTGTATGGTTATCTTTTTATGGTTGATATTTATGTTAATTACATGATTTAGATTTAATAAGGTTAATAAGATTTGTTTTACTCACATAACTGATTCACGCATCCCTCCTCTCAGTTATCTTGGTAGACTTTACTTTCTAACAAATCTGTTAGGCACAACCCTTGGAAGTGCTAATTTTCTTCCTCCCAGGGAAATATATTGCCGAGATAAGTGTTCTTTGTTGTACATTTTCATAATCTTAGTGGTGGAATCATCAATCCCATTACCTGTTGAATAATACTCATGTTCCCATTATAATATATGTTAGTCTTCCATGTTTTAACCATGTACTTTTTACCAACAATGTCTTACTAGTGTCTTAGCAATTTTATTTTATTAAGCTACACAATCACACAATCACCCTCATGTCTTTGCCTTCTTAGTGAGACATACCTTAAAATTTAACCCAAATAAAAAGAAGAGAATCATTTTCATTCTACAATAGAATCCATTAAAATATTTAAATCTAAAATAAAAACACCCATTTGTTATTTATACATATCAGCCAATCATAGACAAAAAATTAGGTACCTAATTTATTAAACACTGAAGGGATAGTTGTAGTTGTATAAGACTTCATTATTTATTTTAGAATGCGGTAGATAAAGGGTTCAACACCAGGGGCCACTCTTTGGAACGCTCTCCACTACTACAAGCTCGACAATAAAATTTCTACAAAACCCATTGGAATATACCAACCAATGGTTTCAAAAGCCTTTAATATAACCATGTCTCTGAAAAGGGACAACACAAATGCTTCAAAGTCCTAATTTAGGAAAATTTGAGGGGTATAGTTTTTTATTCTAAACATTTCATGCACAACAATTTTGGATGCACGTGTTTGAGGGCCTCAAATCTTGACCTGGACATTAATAGCCCACAGAGGTGGCCATAAAAGTAGGATGATGCTACCAAAAGGCTTTGTAGCCTCATTCCTCTACAACTAGGGTGGTACTCTACAAGAACATGGTGGTGGGTCTCGATAGAGATATCTCATTTACCTAAATATGATTGAGGAGGATACATTTTTTATGATTTTGTGTGACGTCGATAACCCTAAACTTTTGTGACTTCAAGTATCTTAGCATAGACCATTTGCTGGTATGGACAGTGACCATTTTTGGCCAAATTCCCCCATCTAAATAGCCTTATTGGTTAAACAAGACCTCAAAGGCCTCAATTATACACTTTGATTCCTCTGATCTGTGAATCTTTTTGTGCTCCGAACACTTTAGCTATGAATTTCAAGTCATTGAGTTTGTGAGGAAGAATATTTCATTTTCATCACTTCTTTTGGGATTTGGTCGACCATTGACTCCTCACTTCCAGCTTCAGTTGGTTTTTCTTTTGGTTTATTTTTTTTCTTTCTATTAGTTTCTTGCAGTTTTCTTTTTCCTTATTAGTGTTTATCTTGTTTCATTTTGATTTATTGTATTTTTTCATTTGTTTCCTATTTATTTTTCTCATTTTTCCCCTTCTCGTAACCTCATGAGAGCTAAAGGGTCACATTATTTGAAACCATATATAATAAAACCTATTGGTTTCTTTTCCTTGCAGGACCAAAATTGAATCAAAAGGTGGGCTTGATCCTCAAATTAGGCACTCAAGTTTGACAAGAAAATAAAACCAATTGATAAGGATAGAGAACATCCTTCATCTTCTTTGAGCTCCACATCACTCAGGTGGGTATTGCCTTATCTACACACTCAAGACACCTCATGATAAACAATAGGCCTGCAGATAGATTATTGTGGAATAGTCTTCAAACCCCTATAGGTATCCTGTACCTCAATGAAACCAAGATCTCATGCAATAGCCCTACTTGCATAGAATGAGTCTGAAGACCAGAGACCTATACTAACAACATGAAAGGGAAAGGGTGGAACTAAAAGTAAATGATTTGAAAATGGGTTCAAAGACCCCTGAGATGTCCTAAGTCCCTAATAGACTAGTGCCTTATTCAATGGGCCACAGGGTCAAATACCCTATTGCAATAGATAGCTATGAAACAAGAAGATAATGTACTCAATGTGTTGATGCCTAACATCAATCACACACCATGACCAAACCTCACTTTAACAACCCACTTGTGTATCCAAGTATGTTATTACCCATTCAAAGGATTTTAACCCTCCCCTTAGAAGAGACCAATAAATAGATAATACATTAACCAGCATCCATTGGAAGACAAGCATGACATATCTTTGACACCTTAGCTCATACATACATGAAAACTAATCGTAAACTAGTTATCTCTACAAAGACAACTCCACTTGCAAACACATGGGAAATGCAAACAGAAAAATCAAACACCCTTGATGTATGATCAATGAGTTCAGAATTCAAATGGAGATAGCTTGGTAATAGTAAGAATATACTAAATCCTCATACATAAGACAAATCAGTTACAATACATATCATATTCTTGGAGCCAACAACAGAGAAAAGAACACACTATATGCAGGGAAGTAGAGAAAATCTACAGGAAAAGGACCCTTCATGTAACCATTTCTCCTCAAAATTGTAGAAGAAGGAACCCTTACAAAATCAAAACTTCAACCACTTATACCACTAGCTACCTTGGAATCCTAAATAGGTTAGGATGCAACAAGCTTTGGACAGCTAGGGTAAGGTTAGGGTTTCAAGTGCCCAACCAACCAAAAATTATATCAGAATTTATTGCAGGGGTAGGAAACCAAGCAATCTCAGAGAAATAGATCAAAATTGATCTCTAATTATGATAATTCTCAGAACAGTGTACAAAAGATCACAAATCGACCATGAAAACAAGTCAAATCAACCACCCTGCAATACGCCTCGAGCCAAAACCGCATAGTACAAACCCTAAAGATGATCAGTCAACACCCTGGACCACACTACAATGACAAACAAATTACTTCTTACCAGCTCCAATAGCTTCTGCATTGAAATTCAATCCTTTCTATTGCTGGAAACCCTCAGAAAATTCAAATTTGAATTTAAACAGTCGCAATCATGGCACCTGTAACAAATTGACGGTCAAAATTTAAACCTCGATCAACTTTAAGTCGTGGCCGTCCGATTATTCCTTTTCACGGGTTATGTTTTTACTTTATAAAAACCTGGCGAATACATGACTGAAAGACCTTTCACCCATTCGCAAAAGCTTTGAGAGCACTGTTAAACTATTTAGCGATTACACGACCACTATTCACCAAATCGATAAGTCTACAAGACCTCCACTAAAACATCATGTGAACTAGCAAAAACTTGAAAAATTTGTCAGAACCTCTACATTTTATCCATTCTACCAAGAACACCAGGAAACCTAACTAGGCCCACACAAGAAGATCAACGGCTGTCACAAGATCTTATGCCTTTGACAAAACCCATAACATTATATGTCATTCGTTGATTCACTGACAGGACCAGGACCCACTGACGCATTCAAAAACTAGGTCCCACTGACATGATTCCACCTCATACTATGTGGACCAATCAAAACACTCTGAATTAGCTCCATTTGACACTGGGACGACTGCCAAAGATACGTCTGGGACAAAGGAGATCAACAACTGGTGTAAGATCTCATATGTCTAACAGATTCCATGAGAACTTACGTTCATCGTTCGATGGATTACGGATGTCAAGATCCTCTGACCTATTGGAAAATCAGGTCCCACTGACACATGCTGAGTTTTTCACCCATGGACCAATAGAATTTAAATAATTTGGATATACCTGGTAAATGGTCCCACTAAGAACATTAAGCCACCTACAAGATCAGATGGCTGGCAAAAAGATCTGAAGGGCTTTGAACATTCTATGCACTTACACGCCAACCGTCGATCAAGAATAATCTGATTGAGATACCGGGCCCGCCATGCTTTATAGGATATTTTGACGAAAGATAGACCGCCACGTGAGCCTACCTAGTAGTGGACCCACCTGCATTGAAAGGGTTACGTCATGGAAATGAATCAATGGCCATCTTAAGTTCGCAAGCCTCTGACATATCGCTTGAGAAGATGCGCCCACCGTCGAATGAAGATGTTTTTAGAAGGCTGGGCCCATGAATTATTAAGGCTGAAATATAGGAAATATTAAATCAAGACCTTAGGAAAATTAATCCCAAGACTTAGGAAAATAAAAAGAACAGTCGGGTGCTTAGGAACTTAGGAAAAAAAAGGCTGCCAAGGGTAAAAGAAATAAGCACATGCATATTAAGCCTTTTAAGTGACCCAAAAAGGTAACTTAAAATTAGAACAAGGCCTGGGTAAAACAAAAGGTTTTCAAAGTAACAACTAGTTTTGAATATTTGCAAGGGTTTAGCCAGAGACACAAAAAATGACTGTAGAGACCGATAGAAAACTACTAGAGCCATGAAAATTTTTCTAGGTGCTAACAGTGGCTCTAGTTGGGGATGTATGCCTCCTGCAGGCACGGTAAGAAACTAGATCTTTGGAAAAAGTAGATCACCTACTAGATGAAAGGGCACAAAGACCTCAAAAAACACAAAGAAAAAACCAGGGAAAACAGGAAGGGAAACTATATACAAAGTGTACACATTTTACAAAAAGCCTAAAACCTCAAAACTTGAATCAATCTTTGCCCCTGTCAAAAATCTGGTTTTCATTTCTTTCTTCTTGAGGTAAACTGGATACTTTATTCCCATTTGTTTCACCAGGCATATCAATACTTTCAATCATCCCATTAGGCAAAACAAAATCTTTGTCTTCATTCCCATAGTGCATGTAAAAATCTGAAGCACTTTCATCGTCTTGCTCACTATGAAAGCAAAACTTGCCACGCCCATGAATACAATCACCAAACTGAAACTGATCCTTATCTACTGATTCATGTATGCCATCAATCTGAAATGTAAAAGTCACATACTTTATTTGATAAAAATCTTCATTCATACCTTGACTTTGCGTATCCTCGAGTGTAGCTGGTGGGAGTTCAAGAGAATAATCATTTTTACACTCACACATGTCATCATTATCAATTTCTACTACATCTAAAACCTCCATGTGCTCTTCAAACAATGGGTTGATAATTCCATATAATAGTCCTTGTTTCACATTATGACAAAGAATGGGCTGATCATCATCATAGTCCTCATCATATAAAGCATTAGAAAACACTTTAAACTCACTACCCATTTCATCTCCATGGATATTTTCAGCACACAAAGAAAAATTAGAACTATATGAAGATTCATAGTCAACATCACCTACCAAGCATATAGTGTCCATAATTGCATCTTCTTCATTATCCTATTTAAGAAAACCATCATAGCAAAACCATGGTTCACTCCTAAACTCTCTACTATACACTGCAACCTTATTATCCAATGCAGGACCATTAGATAACCTTAAAATCAAACCTTCATGTTCATCCTCACTGATATCACATTTAATTACCATTTCTTTATCTTCAAACTTTGAAGACAAGTCACTCTCAACACCCTTATACTCAAGCAGATTTGTTCAATGCAAAAACTGAGATGCACTTTCATTTTCAGATTCAGAAAATGAAATCATACCTTGATTGTCAAAGGAATGTTCACTTCCATCATTACTTTCTTCCTCCCATGTTACAACTGACTCATATGGAGACACCTCAACATCACTGCCTTCATCACTCTCACTTGAGTAACCACTTTTAGCACTACGTTCCTCTGACTATGACTGATATGCCTATGAATCACATTCCTCCTCTTGTGCAACAACTTCAAACTCATTAGTAGATACAAAACTTTCAGCCTCCTCATTTGTATAACACTGAGATATAGAAGTAGCAACCTCATGCCTAGGAACATAAGCAAAATCATGCTTATAATCAAAATTACAAGAATTAACTGCAGTGGAAAATTTACAACTCAAAACACCTTCACACTTCTCAACACCACCAAGGTTTGGAATATATCTTACTGTTGTAGCATCCTGAACACATGTCTCATCAGTAGCAAAAGACTCAAAAACATTTATACACATATCTTGATTTGACATTTCAACTTGATTACAAACTACAGCATAAGTGTTGGTACACTGATTTGGAATTGTGGTATCAACACTACCTTCTTCTTTTCTTTCATATTCATTATACCAGCACACACTCATGGAAAAATGACCTCTGGTCAATCCATATTTCAAATTGTTTTCAATATTCATTGTAGTCATAAATGCCATATATAATGACCTAGGTTCCTTATCCCTCAGCAAGTAGTTCATTTTCTTGCCAAATGCATCAAAGTAGACATTCATACATACTTGATGATTGGATCTATAACTTTCAGGGATTTCATTCAATACTTTAGCAAATCTGATATTGAAATGAGGAACAAGTTCATCATTCTCAATATGAATCTTTTAAAACTTATCATAGGAATCAGATATGCTTACCCTTTCTCCAAATTGCTCCATGAAGGCCGAATGCATCTCACTCCAAGATGAGATAGAACATGTTGGCAGAAAAGAGAACTAGTCTCTAGCATCACCTTCTAGAGTTTGAACAAACAATTTCATCCATAGGTCTTCATGGCACACATCAAAATCACACATTACATCAACAAAGCACTGAACATGATTCATTGCTGACTGATGCTGGTCCCTATTATACTTTGGTAAATATCTCTAGACTTTGTCAGGGATGTTATTAGGGAAGCTAGGTATGCCATCATAACAAAATGGCACATATCATTTGACAAAAGAAACTCTGTGAACATCCATCACTAGCTACAACTTTTGTACATCCACTTGAAAATCTTCAAGACTAATGACAGGAAATCTATACTTTGAAACTAATCTTCTTTTGTCATAGAACCCTTCCTACATACTTCACACCTTATTCCTTTTCTTAGTGCTTGATCACTTAATAAGGAGACATTTCAGATCTTTGAAAAATACCTGAGAGTTTTGTAATAGAAGATCTTGTTGATTGGAAGGCAGGGCAGATCTAGAGCTTATCTTGCAGCTCCATTAGGTTCTTTACAATGTAGCATTGCCACCTCCTTAAAGAGGAAAATTTTTGTACTTGCTCTTTGTACCTCTTCCAATCAACCAAAACAACACTAGGATTTGCATACTATTTATCAAGAACTGCACTGATCAAACAGAGACCTAGAGGGGGCACTCAACACTTAGTGCGAAAATATTAGCAAATGCTTTGTTTGTTTAGCTGACTCTTTCCAATGGCTCCCCAGCGGAGTCACCATTTTTTTGGTGACTCGGATGGGCCAATCCCATCTGGTTAGAAGATATGATATTGGAAAATTTGTAACCATAACTAGAGCTCCTCAATAGGTTCTCTTTATGTTCTCCCCAGCAGAGTTGCCATTTTGTTGGTTGCTTTTCCTTGCATGACCAAACTTGAATCAAAAGGTGGGCTTGATCCTCAAATTAGGCACTCAAGTTTGACAAGAAAATAGAACCAATTGATGAGGATAGAGAACATCCTCCTTCTTCTTTGAGCTCCACATCACTCAGGCAGGTATTGCCTTACCTGCACACTCAAGACACCTCATGATAAACAATAGGCTTGCAGATAGATTATTGTGGAATAGTCTTCAAACCCCTATACGTATCCTGTACCTCAATGAAACCAAGATCTCATGCAATAGCCCTACTTGCATAGAATGAGTCTGAAGACCAGAGACCTATACTAACAACATGAAAGGGAAAGGGTGGAACTGAAAGTAAATGATTTGAAAATGGGTTGAAAGACCCCTGAGATGTCCTAAGTCCCTGATAGGCCAGTGCCTTATTCAATGGGCCATAGAGTCAAATACCTATTGCAATAGGCAACTATGAAACAAGAAGACAATGTACTCAATGTGTTGATGCCTAACATCAATCACACACCATGACCAAACCTCACTTTAACAACCCACTTGTGTATCCAAGTATGTTATTACCCATTCAAAAGATTTTAACCCTCCCCTTAGAAGAGAACAATAAATAGATAATACATTAACTAGCATCCACTGGAAGATAAGCATGACATATCTTTGACACCTCAGCTCATACATACATGAAACTAATCCTAAACTAGTTATCTCTGTGAAGACAACTCCACTTGCAAACACATGGGAAATGCAAATAGAAAAATCAAACACCCTTGATGTATGATCAATGAGTTCAGAATTCAAATGGAGATAGCTTGGTAATAGTAAGAATATACTAAATCCTCATACATAAGACAAATCAATTACAATACATATCATATTCTTAGAGCCAACAACGGAGAAAAGAACACTCTATATGCAGGGAAGTAGAGAAAATCTACAGGAAAAGGACCCTTCAGGGAACCAATTCTCCTCAAAATTGTAGAAGAAGGAACCCTTACAAAATCAAAACTTCAACCACTTATAACACTAGCTACCTTGGAATGCTAAATAGGTTAGGATGCAACAAGCTTCGGATAGCTAGGGTAAGGGTTAGGGTTTCAACTACCCAACCAACCAAAAATTACATCAGAATTTATTGCAGGGGAACGAAACCAAGAAATCTCAGAGAAACAAATCAAAGTTGATCTCCAATTATGATAATTCTTAGAATAGTGTATAGAAGATCTCAAATCCACCACGAAAACAAGTCAAATCAACCACCTTGCAACACACCTCGAGCCAAAACTGCATAGTACAAACCCTGCAGATGATCACTCAACACCCTGGACCACACTGCAACAGCAAACAAATTACTTCTTACCAGCAATTATGCATTGAAATATAGTCCTTTCTGTCACTGGAAACCCTCAGAAAATTCAAATTTGAATTTAAATGGTCACATTCATGGCGCCTATAACAAATCGATGGTCAAAATTTAAACCTCGATCAACTTTAAGTCGTGGCCATCCGATTATTCCTTTTCATGGGTTATGTTTTTACTTTATAAAAACCTGGTGAATACACGACTGAAAGACCTTTCGCCCATTCATGAAAACTTTGAGAGCACCACTAAACTATTTAGCGATTACATGACCACTATTTGCCAAATCCCTAAGTCTACAAGACCTCCGCTAAAACATCATGCGAACCAGTGAACACTTGAAAAATTTGTTAGAACCGCTACATTTTATCCATTTTGCCAAGAACACTAGGAAACCTAACTGGGCCCGCACAAGAAGATCAACGGTCGTTGTAAGATCTTAAGCCTCTGAAAAAACCCATAAGATTATACGTTGTTCATCGATTCACTGACAAGACCAGGACCCACTGACACATCCAAAAACTAGGTCCCACTGACAGGATTTCACCTCATACTATGTGGACCAATCAAAACACTCCAAAATAGCTCCATTTGACACTAGAACCACTGCCAAAGATACGTCTGGGACAAATGAGATCAACGGCTAGCATAAGATCTCATAGGTGTGACAGATTCCATGAGAACTTGCGCCCATCGTTGGATGGATTACAGACATCAGGACCCTTTGACCTATCGGAAAATTAGGTCCCACTGACACATGTTGAGTTGTTCACCCATGGACCAATAGAATTTAAACAATTCAGATATACCTAGCAAACAGTCCCATTGAGAACATTAAGCCACCTAGAAGATTGGACGGCTGGCACAAGATCTGAAGGGCTTTGAAGATTCTATGCACTTACATGCCAACCATCGATCAAGAATCATTTGATTGAGATACCGGGCCCGCCGTGCTTTATAGGATATTTCAACGAATGATAGACCACCATGTGAGCCTACCTAGTAGTGGACCCGCCTGCATTGAAAGGGTTACATCATGGAAATGAATCAATGGCCATCTTAAGTTCACAATCCTCTGACATATCACTTGAGAAGATGCGCCCGCCATCGAATGAAGATGTTGTTAGAAGGCTGGGCCCATGAATTATTAAGGCCGAAATATAGGAAATATTAAATCAGGACCTTAGGAAAATTAATCCTGAGACTTAGGAAAATAAAAAGAACCGTCGGGTGCTTAGGAACTTACGAAAACAAAGGCTACCAAGGGTAAAAGAAATAAGCACATGCATATTAAGCCTTTTAAGTGACCCAAAAAGGTAACTTAAAATTAGAACAAGGCCTGGGTAAAACAAAAGGTTTTCAAAGTAACGGCTAGTTTTTAATATTTGCAAGGGTTTAGCTAGAGACACAAAAAAAGACTATAGAGACCGACAGAAAACTGCTAGAGCCATGAAAATTTTTCTAGTTGCTAACAAAACCTAAGCACGAAGTTCATAAAATTCTAGACCTTAACTATTGATATATTATGGATCTCATGATCCTCGATCCCTACAAAATGACTGGAGGTCATGTATCTATAATCCATGTGGTCTATAATTCTTCATTGCTTGATTGGGTTGTTGGAGGAGACCATGACCCCTAATCTCTAAAATAGATATTGGGGATCACATATCCCTAATCCCCAATAATGAGCCCATTGTTTTAATTGAGCATCATGGTGTGGGGCATGCATTAACCCTGATCCCCTAAAAGAGAGTCAAGGACTCTAAAACCTGATTCCCTGATTGTTTCATTGTCAAAAGGTGTTGTAACTCATTTCATAGTGTTACGATTTCTTTGACTCCCAAACCCTACAACTATGGTAAAATAGGTCTTAATAGATTTTAATCATGTTGCAGTGGTTTTTGAAGGGTGTTTTTTTCTCCTTTATTTTATTTTAGAAGGGTTTTTTTGGTACTTTTTTTCTTTCCTAAGATAGTTTAGTTTAAATCTAATAAGTGATACTAAAATAATGTCTTATTTTTTAGGAAAAAACAATAAGGTATTGTTGGACTAAGTATGGAAATGTGAGTAGTGAGAGGGGAGGGGTGAATCAATATTGTAAAATACTTTCAACTATCTTTCTTAACCTTTCAAACTTTTTTATAAATTTGCATGCATCACATAAAACGTATAAAACATTAACAATAAACATAACTCATTAGACATTCATTTTGGTAGTGCAGAAATCCTTGTTAGAGGATAAACAATGTGGTGGGGATGACACCCACAAAACTTGATGCAGGAGCATCCTGGGTGTAAGAGCAATCTTGCATCACCCAAAAATATTTCTATTTTTATATTCAATAAGGGCTATTTTAGTGCAGAGCTGCTATTTATGGAAAGTTACTATTTTTGGTAATTTTTGCATGTGCTCAGAATGATCTGATTTCTTTCTTGGAGGTTCATTTTGGTTATATAAGTCTGCCAGTAAAGTTTCATTACCATATCAAGTGTATATTGGAAGATATTGAAGATTTTCGGTATTGGCGGCAGGGTACAAAAACTTCGAACTCAGTTTTGAAGGCTTTAGAGGCCCCGGATGAGGTCGAATTTTGGGCTGAATGAAGCTTGCTTGATTCAGGCGTTGTAGAGCGCTTCGTGACATTTCCGAAATGGGGTTATAATAGCCGATCGGGTCAACTGGTGATGACTTATGGTCTTCGGAAGTTGGGCCACTTGAAATGGTGAAAAATAATTTTCTTCAAAATTTCTGTTCGGGTTTCAAAGGTTATCTTGAGCCGACTATGATGTAATAAAATGTAAAATAAAATAATTCTAAGTTTGGTCGGCCTTATTGGCTAAAATTCTGGAACCTTCCCAGGCGGTGGATAATTGCCTATATAAGGAAGGCTGTATTATTGTCTTAGGCAGTTGAGAATAGTTCTGGGTAATAGTTCGAGGCTTTGTCCTACAGAATATTGTAAGGGAATGCCCATGTGGCTTTGCATATTGTAATTCTGAAAGTTTGTAATTCCACATTTGTGGAGATAATAAGAAGCCAATTTTTTGTTCTTGCATATTGTTGTTGTTTCTCTATTTCTGTTATGTGTTTGTGGTATTAAGGGGAGCATCCTTCATCAAAACTTCACTACTGCAGTAAAAATTTTTCTCAGTTAGAGCTACATTGTTAGCTATTTCTGATAGCTTACCTTGTTAAGAGTATTAACCCGGTTAAGAGGTTAAAGACTAGTTAAGTCTACCTTGCTAAAGGATTTTAGAATTATAATATAAGAAATATACCTGGTTAAATGATTTATGATGTAAGGCCTGCTAAGATATTCTCAGTTAAGAAACTTTACAATTCTAATTATTAACTTAATCAACACAAAATATATCTGTAGTACTTGCATCAATCATATGCTTATTAGACTATTTATGCTCATTAACAAATTAGCACATACTATGCTCCACTCACATTATCAATTCAGTACTCTATATATTCAAATCTAAATCAAAATTTCTCTCTTCTCTTTGTTGGGAGTTCCCTTTGATCTTCAACTTGCAGATTTATACTTTGATGGATAGCCTAATATAACTTTGACTCTATAACCACTCCAAAGTCTACAAGGAAGAGGGCCAATTAACAAGGATCAAAAGAGATCCTCCTACACTTTGACCCTTAATGCTCAGGCGGGTGTACCCTTGATTAACTTCTGAAAAGGAATCCAAAATGTTATATCAGTATACTCATTACTAACTGATGTAAGATTTTATCATTTGAATGTGTGTGTGTGTGTGTGTGGTTGACAATAATGAAATGCCTCCAGAGGATGGACCAGTGCCTTAACCTAGGGCAAAGAGTCACCCAATTACATACATCAACTGAATACCTTAACTCAAACACAATTGAATCAAAGATAAGTGCTTTGCCTATTACCCCTCTCCCTCAGACACAAGGACATCAGATTCTTCCTTGGTTGCAAACTCACTGAACCCACCTAAAAGACTTTAATCCTAACTTTGTTAGGAACTCAAAGATGACTTCACAATACTCTTTGTTTACCATATGCTAATACACTTTGTGAGACTAACATATATGAGCTTAGAACCGAAACAAGAAGACATACACAAATGCAAGATTGGGACTCAATAACATTCTCATTAATATATTCAGAATCAATATACAATCAGAACAACACAAAGATAGGAAAGATACAAAATCTAGCTCCTCTATCACTAAAACACCATGAACAACTAGCTTAGGACCAAATAAATTTTTGGAATCCACACAAGATCAAAATTTCTGCAATATATACTCCCTAGTCATCTTGGAATCCTCAAAGAGAATGCAACAAGCTATGGATGACTTAGGGTTAGGGTTTCAACCACCTGACCAACTAGAAATAATCATAAATTAATTGCTAGGGAAGAAAACCAGTCAGCCAAGCCTAAGAAAGATTTGCACTCATGATAAATCTCTGGGAAAGTACTGCAAATCATGAAAATTTGAAATTCTCAACCCTTTGTGGCCACTTACAACACAACTCAAGCACAAAACCACATGGTACAAACCCCTGTAGATGATCATGGCACACCCTGGACCACACAAGAAGAGAAAGTGCCACCAAACCAATCAAAATCAGCTGTTAAAACCATAAATTCTAGTACTTCCTATCCCTGGAAACCCCTCAAAAATTTGAATTTGAAAAACAACGGTCAGCCTATGGCACTTGCAGCAAATCGATGGTTGAAATCTGAATCTCCATCAACTTTAAGTCATGACTGTTCGATCTCTATGTTTCGCGGGCCCTTAGATCTTAACTCGACTGCCACCCTAGGTTTACTCCTAGCGACCATGCGACAGTGCATTTCCAATTCATGAAAAGAAAACCTAACCCATCACTTAACCCCGTGAACTGGTGACAAAAGGAAACACTAACCTCAGTCACACATTTAGCGAATTGGCGACAAAAATGTTTCCTCTAGTTCGCGTAACATTTTATCCATCTGCCAGAAATTTTAGTGATTACGTGAATGCTTGTTCGCTGAACTGCCAAAATAATTAGAGAGCCATCATCATTTCATGTGAACAATCGAAACCTTAAAAAAATTTGTCGGCCGCTAAACACTTATCCCAACTACCAAAAGACTGAGAAACTTTGACCGGCCCCGCATCAGGAAGATTGACATCCATCTGAAGTTTGCAAAGACTTCCAAGATTCTATCAGATTTCACGCACACCCTCAGATGAAGAATCTTCTCCCTGCCCTGACAACTCTCTGACAAGAATCAAAATCAACAGTCGTTGCAAGATCTTAAGCCTCTGACAAAACCCATAAGATTATATGTCGTTCGTCGATCCTCTGACAAGACTAGGACCCTCTAACACACTGAAAGCTTAGGTCCCACTGACAACATTCCACTTCATACTCCCATGGACCAATGAGATACTGTCAAATCAGAATACCTAGCAAGTGGACCCGCATGAGAAAAAAGGCTACGTCATACAAAGAATCGACGACCATCTCAAGATCTTATGTGTCTAACACATCACTTGAGAAGATACCCTCACCATTAGATGGAGATGGTGTCAGAGTTGGGCCCAGGGAAAATAAAGGCTGCTGAAACATAGGAAAAATTAAACGTTGAGACTTAGGCTTTAAGGAAAAATCAAGCGTAGGGGACTATATGAAAATATTAAAGGCTACCGGGGTAAAGACTTAGGAAAAATTTAAACGGGGCCGACCCAAAATATAAAGCACATGCGAATTAGGACCTTTAAGTGACCCGTGAAAAGTAACATCAAAATAGAATAAGGCCAGGGTTTTCAAAGGGTTTTTGTATGCAATGGCTATATTTTCAAAAATTTGAACTAGGGCTAAAGGCAGGGACCTAAAAATGACTGCAGAGACCAGGGGAAAAAGGGCTAGAGCCATGAAAAATTTTGCATGTGCTAACACTCTTTACTTTTCTATTACTCAATAGCTTCTATGCTCATCACCTTCTATCTACAATCTCTACTTCTCACATGCACTCTCTAATACAAATACTTAGATCTTCACACTCTGATCTATTTATATACAATTCTAAAAGTCATGGAAATGTTCTAGAATCATCTTGTTAAGTGGTGCTAACATTGGTTACTCCTCCAATGCATATTTCACATTTAATTCTTATAATTGCATCTCACCTTGTAATCATGGAAAATCATTGTATTTAAATCTCCAATGCTTTGTCAAATAATCTCCTCAAGATTTTTAAATCATTTTCTGCTCGATGTCCAGGTTCAATGTATTTGTAGATTCTCCTTGTGTTGGCCTTTCATGCTTGGAAACTCATTTTCCTTTTTCTTGGGAATTGTCTCATCTCTCATTTTGGTGAATGTTGAAGCTCAATATAACTCAGTGACAAGTTCTTCCTTGCTCAATGTCTAAACTTCATTTGCCTTTACCGAAAACTCCCTTTCCTTTATTTATTTTATCGAATAGATTGTGTTCTTTACCGACTTGTCTTTCCTTCATTACTGAATGACTTTGATAATCATTAGGAATTAATCATAACTAATTCAAACAAAATACTTCTTAAGAGTATCAATTTCCCCTTTTGACATTAGTTCAGTATCTTTGTTAAAAACCTTCAAAGTCATCAAAACTTTTTTCCCTTAGAAACATTCATCTCTATCTCCATACCTTGTAAAAATAATTAATCCCCCTCTAGTAATACTTATAGTACACATCCCCATACATCTTCCATATATATCATCCCTTTACTCTCTCATTTCCACATTTCCTCTTTTTCATATAATATATTTCCCTCTTTTTTTAACAAAAATACTGGAAAATAACAACTTACTATTTATGTAGTGGAGGGATCATGGAAAAACTAAATTTATATTTTTCATGTGCATCCTTCAGTTTTGCCTTTAATGAATCCTTTAGTGTCTACAACACTATGATTTTATTACTGATGTTAGCTTTTAAGAACACCATGTTATCCATTGCACGTACATCTGGTGTGATGACTAAATCTTTTTCCTTTTCTATATGCTTTTATAATGATTCAATGTGGGGAATCAAAAATGTTTGGAGTTATAGTAGATCCATGATAATTTTATTCTCCTCTCTTCTCAGCTCATATTGTACTCCTATTAAGTGCCTAAAATTTTGATAATAAACCTTGAAAGAATTAGGCTCGATGGATACTTTTGATAACTGTCCAGTTAGCTCCTTTTCGACATTGTCAAATTTTTCTTTAATGTCCTTGGTAAGATTTTAAATCAAATAAATATGTTGAAAAAGTAAGAGAATGTTTTTCAATTATTTCTCCAATTCACTAACTAACTCGGATATAGTTACCTTCTCTAGTGCAATTGATTGAATAAGTTCTTCAATAACTTTAGTCTCTAACTTTCTTCATGTGCACTTGCATTAAGTATTTTGATGTCTCGGTACAAGGTTGGTTTATTTGGTTTACCAAATCTCATAGTTGGTTGTATATATCTTCTTTTTAATTTAAATTAGCCGCTGAAAAAATTTCATGCAATATGTCTTTGACATTCTCCAGAACATCATTATTTTGCTTCTTTCCAATCAATTTATCTTGTGCAACTTTTATTTTCAATAAGTCTCCAAAATCCAATAATTATTTGGGGCTCAAAGTTAAAATATGAACCTTAGCAATAATGATAGGTTGGTTCAAATCTTCTTGGTTTTTCCCTTATCTATAAATGCCTTCTTTGCATCAGATTGTGCAATAGTAGTTTTGTCAATCTTTCCTTCTTTTTCTTCCTTTTTCTCTTCCTTCTTCTTTTCCTCCTTATTTTCATGTTCCTCTTATTTCTTTACTTCATGTGTTTCCTTTACTTTCTCTTTTTCATGTTCCTTCTCTTGTTCTGCAGTCTCAGTAGGAGTTACCAACTCTATGGTTTCTTTTTGTGGTTCAGTTGGGGCAGCTGCATATGTTGGTTTATCTTTGGTTAGCTCTGAGATTACTTCCTCAATCTCAAGAAATTTCAAGACCTGTTCAATTACATGATCATCATATTCCATTAATTTTTCCTTTGTAGGATCATCTATATTCATTTATTTTGTTTCTTTGGCCTTGTTTGCCATGATATCTTAATCGTCTTTTGTTTCCTCTATAGGTCTTATTCTGTGATATCTTCAATTATAACTTCATCTTTATCAGTTGTCAAGTAAATTGGATCTAAATTCCCAGATAGTTCTTTTACCTCTTCATCACTCGGTTGATCAAGAGAAAAAATCTTTTCTCCAAAGATCATCATTTTCATTTTCTACTTCTTCTAACTTACAGACCAAAATTTTGAGTGCTCTTCTCTTCACGATGAATCTCTTGGAGTATTCTTATAGAGTATATTTGATTCTTCTTTTATTTAGGTCTCGTAGTTTGATAGCCAATAATCTTTCCCTTATTTTCTTCTCAGATTCTAGAACATATTTCCTTCTTGCATCAATCTTCTTATATAGCTCATCAGCCATGTTTGGTGCTACTTCAACATGTGTAGTTTTGAATTTGTATAAATTAAATACGATCGCCTCTTCAATCATCAAGAATTATCCAAGACTATAGATATGTTCTGCATTAGTATCTGTATTGAAAATTTTATGTAAAATATTATTTTCATCCTGATATATATGATTAATGGTATAATTCCTAAATAATTTTAATTATTTTGTATCTCTTTCTAGTAATGCCTTCAACTTCCAATTAGGACTGTCATTTCTTGTAAGGGTTTCGATGAAATTTTTTGAATCCCCCTCTATTTATAGTATTTCAATAGTTATATCTTTACACCACAGTAGTCCCTCTGTAAGGGCTTTCGTCTCAGCATTGATATTATTGGTCTCTATCCTTATGGGTTTGGCCATTCTTGCAATTTCCAATCCTTCCTAGTTATGAATAGTACATCCTATGCCTAAACGATGAGGGTTACCTTTGGAAGCACAATCAAATTTTAACTTGAACTAACCATGTTCTGGTGGAATGCATTTCAGTTGAAGTCTCTTATATTTTTTTTCATTATCTCTTGAGCCTTTGAAGGCTGGGATTTTCAAACCTTTCCATGATTTTCTCATTTTACATTCTAAAGGGTAAACCTAATGTCTTTTTCCTAAAACACCTCACTCTTATAATATATAGTTTCACTTATGGCCACTTAAATTTTATTAACTAAATGGAACCACCCTACCTTTTTCTCCTTGAAAACCCTTCATTTCCTTTCCTTCCAAAATTCCTAGATGAGAATTGATGGTCCTTCTATCCGAAGACTATTATAGAGTTTTGTTTTGAACAAATTGGGCGAACTTAGGAAGTGACTCATTAAATCTTTAGGAAGAGCTTCTTTCCAATGTAGTTTGTAACATAACCAGGTCGAACATTGAGATGTATGTTGAGAGCCAAGAAATATATGATATATTTTTTCTTCTCATGATTCGCATAGAGGACGCCATTAAGGTCCCTCGTAGACAATTTAGGTGAACCAATCAGTTGTGATGATTTTGTGTTGGATTGCACTCGAGGTAAATACTCCTTGCCTTAGCAAAATAATATATTTCTAAACATAAGCTAAGGGGAATCTCACAACATGTATAATTTTGTTCTTTAATTTTCTACTAATGAGCTTCTTTAGCACCGTAGCTAGGCCATATCAGCCAATCATGTCCCTTCCTAACCACTAAATATATATTTCTAAGAATATTATTCAGGGTATGCAAGTCATTTTAGGTAGTTCTAGATTATCCATTGATTTCTAGGTCCATTTGAGAGAGGGATCCCCATTCTTCCATAGAATATAGTCTTTAGCATGACAACCCCATAACCTTTTAAGTTTCTCCTTAATATTGTTAGTGTACATTAATCCTGAAATAGATTTTTAACTACCAAAAGAGTTCTCCCAAAACATGGTCTTGTCACTTGATTTGATATCCTAGGTTACCTAGTCTAACACTAACTGTTTGCATTTGACCATGAAATTTAAAACTTGGGAACTTTCTACGGGGTACAAATCAAGGATTATTCCTAAATCATCTTTCCCTCTAAGATACTTGTGGTTTAAGATTTTAACCTATTTTAGAGAAGGAAAATTGATCATTCTCCAAATGAGTTTTTCCCCTTAGGCCTTGTTTTGAAATTTCAAATTCTTATTCCCAAACAACTTGATTTGATTGGCCTAGTGATTTTGTCTCTTGCAATGGCAGAAAATTTATTTTTGTCTACTAATTTCTACCAATAAAAGTTCCTAAGTTTACATTCCTATTTCCTATTTGCACTAGTTGATAACTCTTGACATGAAATTTAATATATAGGAAGTGTTTTTAGGACTGATTTTAGCATGGTGATTTTCCTAGGACTTGTTAGCCACTTGCCTTTCTAAGATGATCTTTTTTTCTAATTTGGAAACCAATTGATCCCAAATTTTATTGTTTATGGTTCCTTTATCTAATGCAAGGCCTAGATACTTACAAGGAAAATGAACTTTCTTGAAGTTCAGTGTGTCGCATAACTTCTCCTCCTTTCTAATGGTCATATTGAATAATTTAATATTTTAGATTTCTATGGGTTGATTTATTTCATGGATGCCTTTTCATAGCAATCTAAGATGAGTTGTAACTATCTATCTTGGAAACTATCATTAGAAAGTTGCGGGTGAGTGATGGGGTCCAAGTTATTGGTTACCTTTATTCCATTGATAATATTTTCTTCTCTTAGTTATTTTGTTCTTATCAAATAATGGGAAAAAGGATCAATTTGACTCTATTATACATTTCCTGAGCAATATTTTTAAACTATATTTAAAATGGAAATAGGTTTACAATCTTCAAGTTTCTTTGCATTTTGTTTTCCGGGGACTAGTTCAATGAAGGTGTTGTTTATTTCTTTGATAATACATCCCAAAATTCTCTATCCTTTGAGCTATTTAAACCATATTCTCTATCCTCTGAGCTAATAGGATATTAAAACCATATTCTCTATCCTTAGAGATATTTGACACATGTCTATACCCTCTTCCAATACCTCAACCCAATAGAAAATAGAAATTAAAAGAGTTTCATATTGAGGCTATCCTCTTTTAATTTGACTTGAACAAGTAACCAAAAAAATTAGGTTTGTCAATTTTCTGAATTATAAATCTATTAAAAATCAAAATGTTCTTTCAAATAGCTAGCCCATAAATTTTAAATATTATTGAAGTAAGTTCTAAAATTTATGAAAACAGTAATCAATAAGTTTTATAAATTTAACATATTCATTTCATCTAAACTAATTGACCATCCACAAAATGAATTTTTTATTTTCTCAAAATCAAATAAAGTGTTTAATCAATTTCATTAATAATTTCTATTATGTTCTTTTATAATTATTTTTATGATTTGACAAAGCTTTTCACAAAAAATCAAATTATATTATTCCTATTGGAATTCAACTATGTAAGTTTTTATTAAAGAAATCAAAACCTACAATAGAGAGAGTCTATCAAAGAAATCAAATGACCCTTAGTGGGTGGAGTTAGAGACCATGCTATTAAGTTTGACCTCATTACCATTACAAAAATCTCTTGCTTCTATGATTGATTTGGTTTGAAGACTTGAAGTTTGCCATTTGTCATGTTGATTCTAATGTTCTGAGAAGGCTCTCTGCTTTCTCATATTTAGTTTTCCATTTTGTAATATTGAAGATTAGAATTTATAGGCATTTCACCGAATGGTCTTCTGAAAGTGTCTGCGTTCAATCTTTTTAATTAATGGTTACTGTTATTATTGTTTAAGGGAAGATGAATTGATGCAGGAGTATCCTGGGTGTAAGAGCAATCTTGCATCACCAAAAAATAAATAATTTTTTTTTTTTTTTATATTCAATAATGGCTATTTTGTGCAGAGCTGCTATTTATGGAAAGTTACTATTTTTGGTAATTTTCATATGTGCTCAGAATGATCTGATTTCTTTTTTGGAGGTTCATTTTGGTCATATAAGTCTGTCAGTAAAGTTTCATTGCCAGATCAAGTGTATATTAGAAAATATTGAAGATTTTCGGTATTGGCAGCAGGGTACAGAAACTTTGAACTTAGTTTTGAAGGCTTTAGAGGCCCCGAATGAGATTGAAAATTTGGGTGATGGGCGCTTGTGAGATTCTATCCTGTAGAGCGCTTCATGGCATTTCTGAAATGGGGTTATAATAGCCAATCGGGTCAACTGGTGATGACTTATGGTCTTCGGAAGTTAGGCCACCTGAAATGGTGGAAAATAATTTTTTTCAAAATTTCTGTTTGGGTTTCAAAGGTTATCTTGAGCCGACTATGATGTAATAAAATGTAAAATAAAATAATTCTAAGTTTGGTCGACCTTATTGGCTAAAATTTTTGAAACCTTCCTAGGTGGTGGAAAATTGCCTATATAAGGAAGGCTATATTATTGTCTTACGCAGTTCAGAATAGTTCTGGGTAGTAGATCTGGGTAATAGTTCAAGGCTTTTTCCTACAAAATATTGTAAGGGAATGCCCATGTGGCTTTGCATGTTGTAATTCTAAAAATTTATAATTCCACATTTGTGGAGATAATAAGAAGCTAATTTTCTATTCTTGCATATTATTGTTGTTATTTCTCTATGTCTGTTATGTGTTTGTGGTATTAAGGGGAGAACCCTTCATCAAGTGGTATCAGAGCAGGAGTTCCTGAGTGTGTAAACAGATCGCCAACTATGAGGCAGTTTGCACCAGGACCGTGGTTAGGGTTCCAGCGCGCATTGAGAAAATACCTCCACGAAGGGAACGTGGCGGAAGAGCTGGTGTTGTAACACCTGAGGTTAGGGCACTACAGAGACAAGTGCGAGCATTGCAAGAAGAGATTCGTAGAAGAATGAATCTTAATATCAGAGATGAAAGCGAGGATGAAGCTGAAGAAGAATATCAAGAAGGAGAAGTTGAAATTGTGAACCAGGAGGAAGAAAGACTTTTTCGGGCCATTTCTAAGATTGGGAAAAGACCTAAGATTAAGGTTCCTACATTTTCTAGAAATCTTAACCTAGAAGAATTGATCGACTGGATCAATGAATGTGAGGAATATTTTGAGTATGAAGATGTTGAGGATCTTGATAGGGTCAAATTTGTGAAGGCCAAACTGAAAGGTCATGCGAAGATATGGTGGCAAGAGATTCAGTTGGAGTGAAATAGAAGGGGAAAAGAGAAAATCACAAGATGGGAACAGATGGTGGCTAAATTGAAGTGACAGTTCATTCTTGTTGATTATGAGCTTGACCTACTAAAGAAAATACAGAGTTTGAAGCAAGCAGGAAGATCTGTTCAGGAGTATACAGAGGAGTTCTATCGACTTCTCATCAGAATAGGCCATGCAGAAGCTGATAAGGAGAAAGTTGACCAATACCTTAATGGGTTAAGGCCAAGCATTCAGGAGGAGCTGAATCTAGTTCAAATGAACAGTATTGAAGAGGCATACCAGTTTGCCCTAAAAGTAGAGGAAAAGCTGATCAAGAAGTTTGAGAGCAGACAAAACGGAACAGGTCGCAGTGGACGGTCATATGGTGGCGGAAATGAAGATCCGAAAAAGAAGGATGAGGTCAGTAGCAGTCAAAATCAACGAAGAAATAATTCTAATCACTTCCAGAATCAGAATAATAGAGATCGGAGAGGAAGAGGAAGAGGACAAGGATCTGGAAGAGGTGGTTTCCATGGAACATATTTTCACTGTGGAGAAGAAGGTCATAGGGCATTTGAATGTCTTCAGCGCCAAGGCAGAACAGATAGGAGAAATGAAAGCCAGGCCAGAGTTGTACATATAGATGAAGATGCCAGATCATCAAATTCTGAAGATGCTGAAAGAGGAGAAACGTTGATTAACAGAAGAGTCACGTTGAGTGGTGAGAATGAACCTGAGCAAAGGAGCCTGTTTCACACCAGGTGCAAGTGTGAAGGCAAATGTTGTGATGTGATTATTGATAGTGGAAGTACTGACAATTTGGTGTCAGAAGAGATGGTGACAAATTTGAAGCTCAAGACATAGAAACACCCACATCCATATCGGATTGCCTGGGTACAGGATGACCACAAGGTCATGGTCAATGAACAATGCCTGGTGAAGTTCAAAATTGGTGGATACCAAGATGAGGTACTGTGTGATATCATATCTATGGATGCATGTCATATGTTGTTGGGTAGACCATGGCAGTTTGATAGATGTGATGTACATGATGGTCATGCGAATACCTATTCCCTAACAAAGAATGGAGTGTGACATAAGCTAAAACCAATGAAGGAGACTGAAGAAAAGGTATGTGGTAATGCAAGGATAACTTTTGTTGATGGAAAAAATTTCCTATATGGTATGAGGCATGAACATGTATGTTTTGCTTTAATTCTAAAAGCTGGTAAAGAGGAAGTAGAAGATGTTCCTATAGAAGTTGCAGATTTGTTGAATGAGTTTCAGTATATTGTATCCGATAACATGCCTGATGAATTACCACCAGTTAGGAAGATTAGTCATCAGATGGACTTGATCCCAGTAGTGAGTTTGGAGAAGGTCTAAAAATGGACCCAGAGAAGGTATAGGCTATCCTTGAATGGCCTACTCTAAGGAGTGCTACTGAGGTAAGATCTTTTCATGGTTTGGCTAGCTTTTACAGAAAGTTTATCAGAAATTTTAGCAGTATTTGTGGACCCTTGACTAAAACAATGAGAGGGGATAGAAAAGATTTTAAGTTGACTAATTGGGCAGAGAAGAGTTTTCAATTGTTGAAACAAAAAGTTACAGAACAACCTATTTTAGCACTTCCAGATTTTAATAAGGTGTTTCAAGTAGATTGTGATGCTAGTGGTACTGCAATAGGAGTTGTTATGAGCCAAGAAAGTAAACCTGTTGCTTATTTCAGTGAGAAATTAAATGATGCCAAGAGAAAATAT
Source organism: Chamaecyparis obtusa (assembly GCA_027943335.1). Classification (NCBI taxonomy): domain Eukaryota; kingdom Viridiplantae; phylum Streptophyta; class Pinopsida; order Cupressales; family Cupressaceae; genus Chamaecyparis; species Chamaecyparis obtusa. The sequence continues at coordinate 94,875 of BSBK01001977.1, forward strand.
TTTTTTTATGATCAAGAATTTTATGCTATAGTTCAGGCATTGAAAAAGTGGAGGCACTATCTACTTCGTAAAGAGTTTTTTTTTTTACTGATCATCAAGCTTTGCAATATTTGAATAGTCAAGGAAAATTGAATCAAAGGCATTTGAAATGAGTTGAGTTTTTGTAGAGTTATACATTTATTTTGAAACACGGGAGTGGAAAGTATAATAGGGTTGCAGATGCTCTTAGCAGAAGGCAACTATTGCTGACAAAAATGCAGATTGAAGTGGTTGGGTTCAAGAAACTCAAAAACTTGTATCCAGAGGATCTTGATTTTGGTGAAGCTTGGAAAGCTTGTATAGAACCTGTTGCTCTAGACAGGATGAAATGGCTGGATTTTATCATCTAAGATTATATGCTATTTAGAGGGAGTCAGTTGTGCATTCCATGAAGTTCTATGAGGGAGAATCTCATCAAGGAGAAGCATAGTGGAGGATTGGCTGGACATTTTGGTCATGATAAAACCCTTGCTTTGGTTGGTGAGAATTATTATTGGCCACAATTGCAGCAAGATGTGAAGAAGTTTGTACAGAGTTGCAGAGTATGTCAGATGGCGAAAGGAGTGAAGCAGAATACAGGGTTGTATCAGCCATTACCTATACAAGAGAAGCCTTGGGAGGATATCAGTATGGACTTTGTTCTTGGTTTACCGAGGACTCAGCGGGGACACGATTCAATTTTTGTGGTAGTTGACAGATTTTTGAAGATGGCATATTTCATTCCCTGCAAGAAGACTAATCATGTTGTTCATGAAGCAGAATTATTTTTCAGAGAAGTAGTGAGACTTCATGGTTTGCCAAAGACCATAGTTTCAGATTGGGACACTAAGTTTTTTGGATATTTCTGGCGTACATTGTGGAAGAAGTTAAAGATATATTTAAAGTTCAGTTCATCACATCATCTACAGACTGATGGACAGATAGAAGTGGTGAATAAGATTTTGAAAAATTTGCTGAGATGTTTGGTTGGAGATAAGCCAACAGGATGGGATTTGATTTTACCACAAGCGGAATTTGCATATAATAATTCTATCAACAAGAGCACTAGTAAATCACCATTCCAGATTGTATATGGAAGTAGTCCAAGAAATGCATCTGAATTGAGGAAGAGAGATAAAGGAGAAATAAGTAGTGCTGAAGCTGAGGATTTTGCAAAACACTTGAAGAACATCCATAGGGAGGTGAGGAAGCATATTACCAAGATGAATACATAGTATAAGGCTAATGCAGATGAGAAAAGGAGATATAAAGAATTTTAGGTTGGTGATGAAGTCATGGTTCATTTGCGGAAGGAGCGGTTTCCAGTTGGTACATATAACAAGCTAAAAATGAAGAAGTTTGGACCATGTAGGATACTGAAGATACATGATTCAAGAAATGCATATGAGGTAGAATTTCCTATTGAGCTAAATATTTCACCAGTGTTTAACATTTTAGATCTGACAGAGTATCATGAAGGAGGTGTTGAGGATGAGATCACAGCAACATAGTGGAGTATTCCAGCAACTAGTTCAGACACTAAGGAGATCGAAGATATACTGGACAGTCATGTTGGCAGAAGCATAAGGAAAATGACATATGAAGAATATCTAGTCAAGTGGAAAAGATGACCTATTGAAGATTCTTCATGGCTGACAAAGGAGGAGGTTAGCCATCTTGGTTTTCATCTGCACACCTGAGTCGTGACAGGGTCACTTCTCAAATTACCCTAGGTGTCTGATGCAGGAGCATCCTGGGTATAAGAGCAATCTTGCATCACCCAAAAAAAAATAAAAATTTCTATTTTTATATTCAATAAGGGCTATTTTGTGTAGAGCTGCTATTTATGGAAAGTTACTATTTTTGGTAATTTTTTTATGTGCTTAGAATGATCTAATTTCTTTTTTGGAGGTTCATTTTGGTCATATAAGTCTGCCAGTAAAGTTTCATTGCCAGATCAAGTGTATATTGGAAGATATTGAAGATTTTCGGTATTGGCAGTAGGGTACAGAAACTTTGAACTCAGTTTTGAAAGGTTTAGAGGCCCCGGATGAGGTTGAATATTTGGCTGATGGGCACTTGCCAAATTCAAGCCTGTAGAACGCTTTGTGGCATTTCTGAAATGGGGTTATAATAGCCGATCGGGTCAACTGGTGATGACTTGTGGTCTTCGAAAGTTGGGCCACCTGAAATGGCAGAAAATAATTTTTTTCAAAATTTCGGTTCGAGTTTCAAAGGTTATCTTGAGCCGACTATGATATAATAAAATGTAAAATAAAATAATTTTAAGTTTGGTCGGCCTTATTAGCTAAAAATTCTGGAACCTTCCTAGGCGGTGGAAAATTGCCTATATAAGGAAAATTGTATTATTGTCTTAGGCAGTTCAGAATAGTTCTGGGTAGTAGATCTAAGTAATAGTTCGAGGCTTTGTCCTACGGAATATTGTAAGGGAATGCCCATGTAGCGTTGCATGTTGTAATTCTAAAAATTTGTAATTCCACATTTGTGGAGATAATAAGAAGCCAATTTTTTATTCTTGCATATTATTGTTGTTGTTTCTCTATGTCTGTTATGTGTTTGTGGTATTAAGGGGAGCACCCTTCATCAAGTGGTATCAGAGCAAGAGTTCCTGAGTGTGTAAATAGATCACCGAATGTGAGACCGTTTGCACCAGGACCGTGGTTAGGGTTCCAGCGCGCATTGCAAAAATACCTCCATGAAAGGAACGTGGCGGAAGAACTGGTGTTGTAACACCTGAGGTTAGCGCACTGTAGAGACAAGTGCGAGTATTGCAAGAAGAGATACATAGAGGAATGAATCTTAATGTCAGAGATGAAAGCGAGGATGAAGCTGAAGAAGAATATCAAGAAGGAGAAGTCGAAATTGTGAACCAGGAGGAAGAAAGACTTTTTCGGACCATTTCTAAGATTGGGAAAAGACCTAAGATTGAGGTTCCTACATTTTTTGAAAATCCTAATCCAGAAGAATTGATCGACTAGATCAATGAATGTGAAGAATATTTTGAGTATGAAGATGTTGAGGATCCTGATAGTGTCAAATTTGTGAAGGCCAGACTGAAAGGTCATGCGAATATATGGTGGTAAAAGATTCAGTTGGAGCGAAATAAAAGGGGAAAGGAGAAAATCATGAGATGAGATCGGATGGTGGATAAATTAAAGCGATAGTTCATTCTTGTTGATTATGAGCTTGACCTACTGAAGAAAATACAGAGTTTGAAGCAAGCAGGAAGATCTGTTCAGGAGTATACAGAGGAGTTCTATCGACTTATCATCAGAACAGGCCATGTAGAAGCTGATAAGGAGAAAGTTGCCCGATACCTTAATGGGTTAAGGTGAAGCATTCAGGAGGAGCTGAATCTGGTTCGAATGAACAGTATTAAAGAGGCATACCAGTTTGCCCTAAAAGTAGAGGAAAAGCTGAACAAGAAGTTTGAGAGCAGACAAAACGGAAGAAGTCGCGGTGGACGATCTGGTAGACGGTCATATGGTGGCTGAAATGAAGATCTGAAAAAGAAAGATGAGGCCAGTAGCAGTAAGAATCAGGGAAGAAATAATTCCAATCACTTCCATGATCAGAATAATAGAGATCAGAGAGGAAGAGGAAGAGGAAGAGGACAAGGATCTGGAAGAGGTGGCTTCTGTGGAACATGTTTTCACTATGGAGAAGAAGGTCATAGGGCATTTGAATGTCCTCAGTGCCAAGACAGAATAGATAGGAGAAATGAAGGCCAGACCAGAGTTACACATGTAGATGAAGATGCCAGATCATCAAATTTTGAAGATGCTGAAAGAGGAGAAACGTTGATTAACAGAAGAGTCCTGTTGAGTGGTGAGAATGAACCTGAGCAAAGGAGGAGCCTGTTTCGCACTAGGTGCAAGTGTGAAGGAAAATGTTATGATGTGATTATTGATAGTGGAAGTACTGAGAATTTGGTGTCAGAAGAGATGGTGACAAAGTTGAAGCTCAAGAGATAGAAACACCCACATCCATATAGGATTGCCTGGGTACAGGATAACCACAAGGTCATGGTTAATGAACAATACCTGGTGAAGTTCAAGATTGACAGATACCAAGATGAGGTACTGTGTGATATCATATCTTTGGATGCATATCATATGTTGTTGGGTAGACCATGGCAGTTTGACATATGTGCTATACATGATGGTCGTGCGAATACCTATTCCCTGACAAAGGATGGAGTGTGACATAAGCTAAAACCATTGAAGGAGATTGAAGAAAAGGTATGTGGTAATGCAAAGATAACTTTTGTTGAGGGAAAAAATTTTTTAGATGGTATGAGGCATGAACATGTATGTTTTACTTTAATTCCAAAAGCTGGTAAAGAGGAAGTAGAAGATGTTCTTGTAGAAGTTACAGATTTGTTGAATGAGTTTCAAGATATTGTATCCGATAACATGCCTGATGGATTACCACCAGTCAGGAAGATCAGTCATTAGATGGACTTGATCCTAGGAGTGAGTTTGCCAAATAAGACAGCACAAAGAATGACACCTACAGAAAATGAGGAGTTGAACAGATAAGTACATGAACTGTTACAGAAATGATTGATCCGTGAGAGTCTGAGTCCCTGTGCTATACCACCGGTATTAGCACCAAAGAAGAATGGATAATGGAGGATGTGTACAGATTCTAGTGCAATAAACAAGATCACAATCAAGTACAAGTTTCCATTGTCACGAATGGATGATATTATGGACTGTTTGAGTGGAGCTATGTATTTCTCAAAGATAGATCTGAAGAGTGGATATCATCAGATTCGGATCAGAGAAGAAGATGAATGAAAGACTGTCTTCAAGATAAAGGAAGGACTATATGAGTGGTTAGTCATGCCTTTTGGGCTAACCAATGCACCGAGCACTTTCATGCGGCTCATGAACAAGGTTCTGAAAGAATTTCTGGGTAAGTTTGTCATTATTTACCTAGATGATATTTATAGTTGGTGTATTTAGGATTTGTAGTTTCAGGAGAAGGTCTAAAAATGGACCCAGAGAAGGTACAGGCTATCCTTGAATGGCCTACTCCAAGGAGTGCTACTGAGGTAAGATCTTTTCATGGTTTGGCTAACTTTTACAGAAATTTTACAAAAATTTTAGCAGTATTTGTGGACCCTTGACTGAAACAATGAGAGGGGATAGAAAAGAGTTTAAGTGGACTAATGGGGCAGAAAAGAGTTTTCAATTGTTGAAACAAAAAGTTACATAACAACCTGTTTTAGCACTTCCAGATTTTAATAAGGTGTTTCAAGTAGATTGTGATGCTAGTGGTACTGCAATAGGAGCTGTTATGACCCAAGAAGGTAAACCTGTTGCTTATTTCAGTGAGAAATTAAATGATGCCAAGAGAAAATATTCTGTTTATGATCAAGAATTTTATGCTATAGTTCAGGCATTGAAAAAGTGGAGGCACTATCTACTTCTTAAGGAGTTTATTTTGTATACTGATCATCAAGCTCTGCAATATTTGAATATTCAAGAAAAATTGAATCAAAGGCATTTGAAATAAGTTGGGTTTTTGCAGAGTTATACATTTGTTTTAAAACACAGGCATGGAAAGTCTAATAGGGTTGCAGATGCTCTTAGCAGAAGGCAACTATTGCTGACAGAAATGCAGATTGAAGTGGTTGGGTTCAAAGAACTCAATAATTTTTATCTGGAGGATCCTAATTTTGGTGAAGCTTAGAAAGCTTGTACAGAACCTGTTGCTCTAGACAGGACGAAATGGCTGAATTTTATCATCCAAGATGATATGCTATTCAGAGGGAGTCAGTTGTGCATTCCACAAAGTTCTATGAGGGAGAATCTCATCAAGGAGAATCATAGTGGAGGATTGGCTGGACATTTTGGTCATGATAAAACCCTTGCTTTGGTTGGTGAGAATTATTATTGGCCACAATTGCAGCAAGATGTGAAGAAATTTGTATAGAGTTGTAGAGTATGTCAGATGGCGAAAGGAGTAAAGCAGAATACAAGGTTGTATCAGCCATTACCTATATCAGAGAAGCCTTGGGAGGATATCAGTATGAACTTTGTTCTTGGTTTACCGAGGACTTAGCAGGGACACGATTCAATTTTTGTGGTAGTTGATAGATTTTCGAAGATGGCACATTTCATTCCCTGCAAGAAGACTAATCATGCTGTTCATGTAGCAGAATTATTTTTCAGAGAAGTAGTGAGACTTCATGGTTTGCCAAAGACCATAGTTTCAGATCGGGACACTAAGTTTGTTGGATATTTCTGGCGTACATTGTGGAAGAAGTTAAAGACAGATTTGAAGTTCAGTTCATCACATCATCCATAGACTAATGGACAGACAGAAGTGGTAAATAGGAGTTTGGAAAATTTGCTGAAATGTTTGGTTGGAGATAAGCCAACAGGATGGGATTTGATTTTACCACACGCGAAATTTGCATACAATAATTCTGTCAACAGGAGCACTAGTAAATCACCATTCCAAATTATATATGGAAGTAGTCCAAGAAATGCATCTGAATTAAGGAAGACAGATAAAGGAGAAATAAGTAGTGCTGAAGCTGAGGATTTTGCACAACACTTGAAGAACATCCATGGGGAGGTGAGGAAGCATATTACCAAGATGAACGCATAGGATAAGGCTAAGGCAGATGAGACAAGGAGGTATAAGGAATTTCAGGTTGGTGATAAATTCATGGTTCATTTGTGGAAGGAGTGATTTCCAGTTGGTACATATAACAAGCTGAAAATGAAGAAGTTTGGACCATGTAATATACTGAAAAAACATGATTCAAGAAACGGATATGAGGTAGAATTGCCTACTGAGCTAAATATTTCACCAGTGTTTAACATTTCAAATCTGACAGAGTATCATGAAGGAGGTGTTGAAGATGAGATCACAGCAGCATAGTGGAGTATTCCAACAACTAGTTCAGACACTAAGGAGATTGAAGATATACTGGACAGTCATATTGGCAGAAGCACAAGGAACATGACATATGAAGAATATCTGGTTAAGTGGAAAGGATGACCTGTTGAAGATTCTTCATAGCTGACAAAGGAGGTTAGCCATCTTAGTTTTCATCTGCACACCTGAGTCATGACAGGGTCACTTCTTAAATTACCCTAGGTGTCTGATGCAGGAGCATCCTGGGTGTAAGAGCAATCTTGCATCACCAAAAAAAATAAAAAAATTTCTATTTTTATATTCAATAAGGGCTATTTTGTGGAGAGTTTCTATTTATGGAATGTTACTATTTTGGTAATTTTCGTATGTGCTCAGAATGATCTGATTTTTTTCTTGGAGATTCATTTTGGTCATATAAGTCTGCCAGTAAAGTTTCATTGCCAGATCAAGTGTATATTGGAAGATATTGAAAATTTTCGGTATTGGCAGCAGGGTATAGAAACTTTGAACTCAGTTTTGAAGGCTTTAGAGGCCCCAGATGAGGTTGAAAATTTGGGTGACGGGCACTTGCAGGAGTCAAGCCTGTAGAGCGCTTCGTAGCATTTATGAAATGGGGTTATAATAGCCGATCGGGTCAACTGGTGATGACTTATGGTCTTCGGAAGTTGGGCGACCTGAAATGGCAGAAAATATTTTTTTTCAAAATTTCTGTTCGGGTTTCAAAGGTTATCTTGAGCCGACTATGATGTAATAAAATGTAAAATAAAATAATTCTAAGTTTGATCGGCCTTATTGGCTAAAAATTCTGGAACCTTCCCAGGCGGTGAAAAATTGCCTATATAAGGAAGGTTGTATTATTGTCTTAGGTAGTTCAGAATAGTTCTGGGTAGTAGATTTGGGTAATAGTTCGAGGCTTTGTCGTATAGAATATTGTAAGGGAATGCCCATGTGGCTTTGCATGTTGTAATTCTGAAAATTTATAATTCCACATTTGTGGAGATAATAAGAAGCCAATTTTTTGTTCATGCATATTATTGTTGTTGTTTCTCTATGTCTGTTATATGTTTGTGGTATTAAAGGGAACATCCTTCATCAAGTGGTATCAGAACAGGGGTTCATGAGTGTGTAAACAGATCACCGACTGTGAGGCAATTTGCACCAGGACCGTGGTTAGGGTTCCAGCGTGCATTGCGAAAATACCTCCACGAAGGTAACGTGGCGGAAGAGCTGGTGTTGTAACACCTGAGGTTAGGGCACTGTAGAGACAAGTGCGAGCATTGCAAGAAGAGATTCATAGATGAATGAATCTTAATGTCAGAGATGAAAGTGAGGATGAAGCTGAAGAAGAATATCAAGAAAGAGAAGTTGAAATTGTGAACCAGGAGGAAGAAAGACTTTTTCGGGCCATTTCTAAGATTGGGAAAAGACCTAAGATTGAGGTTCCTACATTTTTTAGAAATATTAACCGAGAAGAATTGATCGACTGGATCAATGAATGTGAAGAATATTTTGAGTATGAAGATGTTAAGGATCCTCATAGGGTCAAATTTGTGAAGGCCAGACTGAAAGGTCATGCGAAGATAAGGTGGCAAGAGATTCAGTTGGAGCGAAATAGAAGGGGAAAGGAGAAAATCATGAGATCGGATTAGATGGTGGATAAATTGAAGCAACGGTTCATTCCTGTTGATTATGAGCTTGACCTACTGAAGAAAATGCAGAGTTTGAAGCAAGCAGGAAGATCTGTTCAGGAGTATACAGAGGAGTTCTATCGACTTCTCATCAGAATAGGCTATGCAGAAGCTGATAAGGAGAAAGTTGCCTGATACCTTAATGGGTTAAGGCGAAGCATTCAAGAGGAGCTGAATCTGGTTCGAATGAACAGTATTGAAGAGGCATACCAGTTTGCCCTAAAAGTAGAGGAAAAGTTGAACAAGAAGTTTGAGAGCAAACAAAATGGAAGAGGTCGCGGTGGACGATCTGGTGGACGGTCATATGGTGGCCGAAATGAAGATCCGAAAAAGAAGGATGAGGTCAGTAGTAGTCAGAATCAGTAAGGAAATAATTCCAATCGCTTCCAGGATCAGAATAATAGAGATCGGAGAGGAAGAGGAAGAGGACAAGGATCTGGAAGAGGTGGCTTCCCTGGAACATGTTTTCACTGTGGAGAAGAAGGTCATAGGGCATTTGAATGTCCTCAGCGCCAAGGCAGAACAGACAGGAGAAATGAAAGCCAGGCTAGAGTTGCACATGTAGATGAAGATGCCAGATCATCAAATTCTGAAGATGCTGAAAGAGGAGAAACGTTGATTAACAGAAGAGTCCTGTTGAGTGGTGAAAATGAACCTGAGCAAATGAGGACCCTGTTTCGCACCAGGTGCAAGTGTGAAGGTAAATGTTGTGATGTGATTATTGATAGTGGAAGCACTGATAATTTGGTGTCAGAAGAGATGGTGACAAAGTTGAAGCTCAAGAGACAGAAACACCCACATCCATATCAGATTGCTTGGGTATAGGATGACCACAAGGTCATGGTCAATGAACAATGCCTGGTGAAGTTCAAGATTGGCGGATACCAAGATGAGGTACTGTGTGATATCATATCTATGGATGCATGTCATATGTTGTTCGGTAGACCATGACAGTTTGACAGATGTGTTGTACATGATGGTCGTGCGAATACCTATTCCCTGACAAAGGATGGAGTGTGACATAAGCTAAAACTATTGAAGGAGACTAAAGAAAAGGTATGTGGTAATGCAAGGATAAATTTTGTTGATGGAAAATTTTTTCTAGATGGTATGAGGCATGAACATGTATGTTTTACTTTAATTCCAAAAGCTGGTAAAGAGGAAGTAGAAGATGTTTCTGTAGAAGTTGCAGATTTGTTGAATGAGTTTCAGGATATTGTATTTGATAACATGCTTGATGGATTACCACCAGTTAGGAAGATTAGTCATCAGATGGACTTGATCCCAGGAGTGAGTTTTTCGAATAAGGCAGCACACAAAATGACACCTATAAAAAGTGAGGAGTTGAACAGACAAGTACATTAACTGTTACAGAAAGGTTTGATCCATGAGAGTCTGAGTCCCTATGTTGTACCAGCAGTATTAGCACCAAAGAGGAATGGAGAATGGATAATGTGTACAAATTCTAAGGCAATAAACAAGATCACAATCAAGTACAAGTTTTTATTGCTACGAATGGATGATATTATGGACTGTTTGAGTGGAGCTATGTATTTCTCAAAGATAAATCTGAAGAGTGGATATCATCAGATTTGGATCAGAGAAGAGATAAATGGAAGACTGCCTTCAAGATAAAAGAAGGACTATATGAGTGGTTAGTCATGCCTTTTGGGCTAACCAATGCACCGAGCACTTTCATGCGGCTCATGAATGAGGTTCTGAAAGAATTTCTGAGTAAGTTTGTCATTGTTTACCTAGATGATATTTTGATCTTTAGTAACACATTGGATGAGCATATGATGCATATTCGTATGGTATTTGAGAGGTTGAGAGAAGAGAAATTGTTGATTAATTTGAAGAAGTGCAGTTTTGTGAAGAAAGAGTTGGTGTATTTGGAGTTTGTAGTTTCAGGAGAAGGTCTAAAAATAGACCCAGAGAAGGTACAGGCTATCTTTGAATGGCCTAATCTAAGGAGTGGTACTGAGGTAAGATCTTTTCATGGTTTGGCTAGCTTTTACAAAAATTTTATCAAAAATTTTAGCAGTATTTGTGAACCCTTGACTGAAACAATGAGAGGGGATAGAAAAGAGTTTAAGTGGACTAATGGGGCAGAAAAGAGTTTTCAATTGTTGAAACAAAAAGTTACAGAACAACCTATTTTAGCACTTCCAGATTTTAATAAGGTGTTTCAAGTAGATTGTGATGCTAGTGGTACTGCAATAGGAGCTGTTATGACCCAAGAAGGTAAACCTGTTGCTTATTTCAGTGAGAAATTAAATGATGCCAAGAGAAAATATTCTGTTTATGATCAAGAATTTTATGCTATAGTTCAGGCATTGAAAAAGTGGAGGCACTATCTACTTCCTAAGGAGTTTGTTTTGTATACTGATCATCAAGCTTTGTAATATTTGAATAGTCAAGAAAAATTGAATCAAAGGCATTTGAAATGGGTTGAGTTTTTGCAGAGTTATACATTTGTTTTGAAACAGAGGAGTGGAAAGTCTAATAGGGTTGCAGATGCTCTTAGCAGAAGGCAACTATTGCTGACAGAAATGCAGATTGAAGTGGTTGGGTTCAAGGAACTCAAGAATTTATATCCGGAGGATCTTGATTTTGGTGAAGCTTGGAAAGCTTGTACAGAACCTGTTGCTCTAGACAGGACGAAATGGCTGGATTTTATCATCCAAGATGATATGCTATTCAGAGGGAGTCAGTTGTGCATTCCACGAATTTCTATGAGGGAGAATCTCATCAAGGAGAAGCATAGTGGAGGATTGGCTGGACATTTTGGTCGTGATAAAACCCTTGCTTTAGTTGGTGAGAATTATTATTGGCCATAATTGCAGCAAGATGTGAAGAAGTTTGTACAGAGTTGCAGAGTATGTCAGATGGTGAAAGGAGTGAAGCAGAATACAAGGTTGTATCAGCCATTACCTATACCAAAGAAGCCTTGGGAGGATATCAGTATGGACTTTGTTCTTGGTTTACTGAGGACTCAGCGGGGACACAATTCAATTTTTGTGGTAGTTGACAGATTTTCGAAGATGACACATTTCATTCCCTACAAGAAGACTAATAATGCTGTTCATGTAGCAGAATTATTTTTCAGAAAAGTAGTGAGACTTCATGGTTTGCCAAATTTTAGAGTATTATTCCTTTTGGCTTAATAATTAAATCGTATTGATTTAATTATATAAGTTTATAATACTCTAGTTACTTAAGCCTCATTTAGGTGCATTATTAATTAATTATTAATTAATAATGTGCAACCTAGCTTTTTATGGCTTTAGGGTTTTCAACCTTATAAGCCTCGTTTGTATCTATTTTCAAAAATTCTCTCTTAATACAGTTTGAGCTCTAACATTTTTGAGCACAAGAAAGTTTTGTTTTTTCCATATTTTTGCTTCATTCTTTGTGACAGGTTTATTGCATGCAGCTAGATCTTGGAGTTGAATCTGATATTTTATCAGTTTTTACATGGTATGAGAGCCATTCTGCTGCAGCTTGTTCAAAATTTTCTGAAGCTGTGGATCAAGTCCTTTATTTGACATTTTCTACTATTTTTTATATTGGATCTGAGGGGTTACAATTTTTTGGGGCACTTTGGACAAAAACTGACCTCACGGTTGCATCCAGAAGGCCCGAGATACCCAAAATCCATATAAAATTTGTCCTTTTTGGACACTGGAGCTTCTGGGAAAAAAAATTTCCCCTTTTGGGCCGTACGGCACAATTTTCAAAAAAAATTTTTTAAAAAAAAGGTTTTTCTTTATTTTTTGTGGCGCACCGCTAGCGCTCCGCCAGCGCGCCACCGCCGCCCGGCCAGCGCACCGCCCGCCGGCCTCCTCCACTGCCGCGCCACTGGCGCCCAGCCGGCGGCCACAGCGCCACCAGCCGCCCAGCCGGCCACCACCGCAGCTTCGCTCCACCCAGCCAGCCGCCACCTGCGCTCCGCCGCCGCGCCGCACCGCCACCCGCTGGCCGCCGCCCAACCTCCACCCGGCAGCCTGCAACAGGTGAAGTCACCTGCTGACGTCACTTGCTGGCATTTTCCGGCGCGGGATTTTTTTTCCGATGATCATCAAATTTTTTCGGGATGACATCATGCTAACGTCGGCGACGGCCTTTTGACGGCCGTATGGCCGTCAAATTTTTTGCAGTTCCTGTGTTTTTCCAGCGAGCATGCCATTTGGGGGTCCTGTTGGTTTTTTGCTCGTAACTTGAGCAAACGGACTCGAAATTGGACATATTATATATCGTTGGAAAGGTCTTTCCGAGTCCATTGCATTGGTGCAGGTTTCATTCCTTGATTATTCAATTTTGATACTGTTTTTGAGCCTCAAAGTCAAGGTACACATATTGACATTCTGAAGCATTACTTGCTCTTTCTTTCTTTCACGCTTTCAGAATTGTATTGGAATTGGGTTTTAGCTATTGTGGAGGGTGTTCTTTCTTGCTTTTCTATCATTTCTTTCAGAAAAATAACACATTGTATCACACAAAACAAAAAACCCCTTCTGCATCTTCTGTCTAGTTCTGAAAGAAAACTTAATAATAAAAATCAGTCAGAGCACAAGGCACTATGGCAGATACAGCATCAGTTGAGCTTCTCACTCCACACAATTACCATGTGTGGAAGGCTCGTATGACACGTCTTCTTCGATCACGGGGGTTGTGGTCCTGTTTGGATACAGTTCAGCCTCAGTTGACTCGACCATTTGAGGTCATGCAGCATAGGAACAAGATGGATGAAGCCATGGGTTTGATGTCACTACATGTTTCAGACAGTCTCCTTTTTCACCTTGATGGTTGTGATACTCCTGAGGCCATTTGGGCCAAATTTCAGTCACTTTTCGGCACTGTGAATGAGTTCAGGGCACTACAGATTGAGGCAGAGTTGACTTCATTGGTACCTGATTCTTTTCCCACTATTGAGGACTTCTTGATGAAGTTCAAATCTCTCCGTTCAGTTTTATAGGGATGTGGGAAGACCAAAACAGATAATGAGTGCATTTATCTAATTTTTTCTAAGCTTCGGGGACAATTTTAGATCTTTTCTTCTACTTTCTACTCCACTATGGATGCACTGGGTGCACGACATGTTATGCCCTCTTTCGAGAATTTTTGTGATAGGTTAACTCGTGAGAAATCAAAGCTCACTCAGATGGATTCTCTTCCAGGTTCACAGTCACAGGCATTGATTGCTCATCCACCACAGGATTCACAGAAGAAGAAACCGAAGCAGAAATCAGATTCCTCTTCTCAGCCCTCTACTGGTCCACCACCTTCTTCTAAGAAGGAAAAATAGAAGACTGAGAGACCTACATGTTCCTATTGTAAGAAGGGAACACATGATGAGTCACTTTGCTATCAGAAGAAGTTTGATGGCTATGAGAAACAGATAGCTGATTTGCAAGCTCTTCTTCAGAAGAGCAATGTTTCCTCTCCATCCTCTTCTGGCTCACAGGGGTCCACTTTTCAGTCTTCATCTACCCATTCTACCGTTGGACAGGATTTTGGAAAGGGTCATGCATTACAGGCTTCTGTTGCATCCCCTTCACAGGTCCCTTGGATACTGGATTCAGGTGCTTCTCACCATATGGCATCTTCTCGGGAGATCTTCTCTTCTTTTGAGGCTTCTCCTATTCCCCATATTATCATTGGGAATAACACTGTTATGACTGTCTGTGGGAAAGGCACTGTATGCATTCAGGATGGCACATTCAATGATGTGTTGTATGTTCCATCTCTATCTTCAAACCTTCTCTCAGTTTTTCAGATTACTCACAGTGGGTCAGGGAAGACAGTTGAGTTCACTCCAGATTCAGTCTTCATCCGAGATAGTATGACAGGAGGTATTGTTGCTACAGGGACAGTTGATCATTCCACTCGTCTCTACTCCTTCTCACACTTTGGTCCACCTTTGCCAGAGCACGACTCTCCTACTTTGAGAGAGCATCATGTGGAACAGTTAGGTCGCTTGAACCTTTGTGTGGTTCCTGAGACTACTGTTATGACTGCCATGCCACCACCTATTGAGCTCTTTTCTGTTCAGCATGGTTCTCCTACAACACTGCCTGACCCTCCAGCTCCAATCATCGAGCCACCAGGTGTAGTTGTTGAGGATTCTATAGAGGACATTCATCTCCTCTTTGATGACAGTATCAGCACACCTGTCATACCACCTACATTAAGGATTCCCTTTCAGGATCCTCCTGTCTACTCCTTTGAGCATCAGCTCGGCCTTCCAGTGACACCTCAGTTTTTGAGGTTACCTCTACAATGTCCACTGATTTTCACTCCTCTACATTGGAGTCATAGTGGTTTGTTCATTGATCCAGGGGTTCTTTCATTCTGGGGGGGCTTTGGAGCTTCGACCCTCTCTCAAGGGGGGGTTGGTAGCATGCATTGTACTTATGGCTTTTAGAGAGTCTCTTGAAGTCATTCCTTTTTGTCTTTGCTTGCTTTTACATCTCTTTTTGGAGAGGAGTTTTTCCCACTGGGTTTTCTCCTTTACTCCGGTTTATAGATATTTCCTTGTACTGGGTACCTGATCAGGCCTTGTTGCTGGGACCCATTTTTTTCTTATTTTCTTAGCTTTGCTAGGTCAGCTTTCTCCCTGCATTCAGCTTAAGGGGGGGTGTTAGAGTATTATTCCTTTTGGCTTAATAATTAAATCGTATTGATTTAATTATATAAGTTTATAATACTCTAGTTACTTAAGCCTCATTTAGGTGCATTATTTATTAATAATGTGCAACCTAGCTTTTTATGGCTTTAGGATTTTCAACCTTATAAGCCTCCTTTGTATCTATTTTCAGAAATTCTCTCTTAATACAGTTTGAGCTCTAACATTTTTTAGCACAAGAGGGTTTTGCTTTTTCCATATTTTTGCTTCATTCTTTGTGACAGGTTTATTGCATGCAGCTGGATCTTGGAGTTGAATCTGATATTTCATCAGTTTCTACACCAAAGACCATAGTTTCAGATCAGGACACTAAGTTTGTTGGATATTTCTAGTGTACATTGTGGAAGAAGTTAAAGACAGATTTGAAGTTCAGTTCATCACATCATCCACAGACTGATGGCTAGATAGAGGTGGTGAATAGGAGTTTGGGAAATTTGCTGAGATGTTTGGTTGGAGATAAGCCAACATGATGGGATTTGATTTTACCACAGGCGGAATTTGCATATAATAATTCTATCAACAGGAGCACTAGTAAATCACCATTCCAAATTGTATATGGAAGTAATCCAAGAAATGCATCTGAATTAAGGAAGAGAGATAAAGGAGAAATAAGTAGTGCTGAAGCTGAGGATTTTGCAGAACACTTGAAGAACATCCATGGGGAGGTGAGGAAGCATATTACCAAGATGAACGCATAGTATAAGGCTAAGGCAGATGAGAAAAGGAGGTATAAGGAATTTCAGGTTGGTGATGAAGTCATGGTTCATTTGCGGAAGGAGCGGTTTCTAGTTGGTACATATAACAAGCTGAAAATAAAGAAGTTTGGACCATGTAGGATACTGAAGAAACATGATTCAGGAAATGCATATGAGGTAGAATTACCTACTGAGCTAAATATTTCACCAGTGTTTAACATTTCAGATTTGACAGAGTATCATGAAGGAGGTGTTGAAGATGAGATCACAGCAGCACAGTGGAGTATTCCAGCAACTAGTTCAGACACTAAGGAGATCGAAGATATACTGGACAGTCGTGTTGGCAGAAGCACAAGGAACAGGACATATGAAGAATATCTGGTCAAGTGGAAAGGATGACCTGTTGAAGATTCTTCATGGCTGACAAAGGAGGAGGTTAGCCATCTTGATTTTTCCTCTGCACACCTGAGTCGTGACAGGGTCACTTCTCAAATTACCCTAGGTGTCTGATACAGGAGCATCCTAGGTGTAAGAGCAATCTTGCATCACCCAAAAAAAAAAAAATTTCTATTTTTATATTCAATAAGGGCTATTTTGTGGAGAGTTGCTATTTATGGAAAGTTACTATTTTTGGTAATTTTTGTATGTGCTCAGAATGATCTGATTTCTTTCTTGGAGGTTCATTTTGGTCATATAAGTCTGCCAGTAAAGTTTCATTGCCAGATCAAGTGTATATTGGAAGCTATTGAAGATTTTTGGTATTGGCAGTAGGGTACAGAAACTTTGAACTCAATTTTGAAGGCTTTAGAGGCCCCGAATGAGGTTGAAAATTTGGGTGACGGGCGCTTGTGAGAGTCAAGCCTGTAGAGCACTTCGTGGAATTTTTGAAATGGGGTTATAATAGCCGATCGGGTCAACTGGTGATGACTTATGGTCTTCGAAAGTTGGGCCACCTGAAATGGCAGAAAATAATTTTCTTCAAAATTTTTGTTCGGGTTTCAAAGGTTATCTTGAGCCGACTATGATGTAATAAAATGTAAAATAAAATAATTCTAAGTTTGGTCGGCCTTATTGGGTAAAAATTATGGAACCTTCCCAGGCGGTGGAAAATTGCCTATATAAGGAAGGTTGTATTATTGTCTTAGGCAATTCAGAATAGTTCTAGGTAGTAGATCTAGGTAATAGTTCAAGGCTTTGTCCTACAGAATATTGTAAGGGAATGCCCATGTGGCATTGCATGTTGTAATTCTAAAAATTTGTAATTCCACATTTGTGGAGATAATAAGAAGCCAATTTTCTATTCTTGCATATTATTGTTGTTGTTTCTCTATGTCTGTTATGTGTTTGTGGTATTAAGGGGAGCAGCCTTCATCATGAATTTAGCAGTCTGTTTGTAAAAAAAGTAAAAAAATCTTTATGTCCAGAGGCCTAATTACGCCGAGAGGCGTAACCTTATAATATCAGCTGATCCAGACCTTATAGGAAGCCAACCAATGTAACCGTATAAGAAAAAATAAACTTTTCACTTTCCGCTGCCAGCTCGACAATTCACTATTCAGATAATCACCATAGCATGTATTATACGAACAAAAATTTTCCCCACATGATACACCCTATTTCTTTTTCCCCTTCCAACACACAAGCATTCTTCTCCTATCTTAAATAATACCTTTTCTAGATAACAATGATTTGTTGGATATAGATTTGTTGAAAAACCGGCCAGGGTAAGCTTTTTCGACATCCTCGATACAAATGAATGTAATTTTCCCCATGCTTGCGCAAAAATGGAAGCTTTGGAATGTGTTGCTGCAGCAGCGCTGGTAGACGTATGCAGAATGTGGAAGTATTGATTAGGCAATACCTAAAAGAAATTTGGTGTGAGAATTCCAAGCTCCCAAATGCAAATCATAGGAGTAAAGCCAAATTGTTTACCAGAGTTAGTTAAGCCTGTGCTAATTTTGGAGCATTTGAAATGGCGTATGGACATTTAGGGAAGTTTTTGATGGACAT
Source organism: Chamaecyparis obtusa (assembly GCA_027943335.1). Classification (NCBI taxonomy): domain Eukaryota; kingdom Viridiplantae; phylum Streptophyta; class Pinopsida; order Cupressales; family Cupressaceae; genus Chamaecyparis; species Chamaecyparis obtusa. The sequence continues at coordinate 112,892 of BSBK01001977.1, forward strand.
TATAGTTGTAAATGCATCGGTAGGCATGTAGGTAAAATACATGGAAACATAGACAAAGAAAGTGAATTGTTTGGCATTAAGCTACAGAAAGATGTCTCATTAATGTATTGATTGGAAGAATATGCTCAAAATCATGTTTAGTGAATTTTTTTAAGAAGCTTTCACGCAAATACAACCTCCAGCGTAAATCTAGGTTCCTTCTATGTGTTCTTCCCTAATCTTGCCTCTATTGAATATTATTTATTAGACGTAAATTTATTTAGAAAACTATAGAAATTTGTACTTTATATTTAAATCTTAGTTTTGATTTTTTCTAAAATTAATTGATAACTACAAATTATTTTAAACTATGAAAGTATTTTTATGCAAATTGAAAAATAGAATAGAATAGAAGATTTAAAATTTTTTAGAAAGGTTCTACATTAAGATTTGAGTTATAGATTTATTCTAAAATTAAGTGTTGATATATTTAAAAATTAGAGATTGTTTTAATTTAAAAAAAAGAAATTATTCTATATGCTAAATGAAAAAGAGAATAGAATAGGAATGTTTCATATATATCTAAAAAAAATTAGAAAGACTCTATATATATTTAGATTTTAGTTTAAGCTTTATTATGAAGTTAAAAGTTTGATGCATTTAAATTTTTAAAAATAACAGTTTAATTCAATTTTATAATTTAAATAATTTATTGAAAAAAATTATGGATTCTAACTGTTCCTTATTTATAGATTAATATCCCTAACCCTAACCCTAAACTTAACAATTTATGTAAATTGAGAGTGACGCTAATTGTGGGTGAATCTTGTATGTACTTAGATAGATAATATATAACAAACATAATAAATTAAAACATTTATGTAATTGATTGAAAAGTTGTGTTTATAGAATAGTTTTTTGTTCATGTAAGAAAACTATAGAAATCTTTAATTTCTATCTAAATCATAGTTTTGATTTTTTCTAAAATTAATTAATGCCTAGAAATTATTTTAAACTATGAAAGTATTCCTATCCAAAACATTTAGATTTCAGTTATTGATTTATTCTAAAATTAAGTGTTGATATATTTAAAAATTAGAAATTGTTTTAATTTTAAAATATGAAATTGTTCCATATGCTAAATGAAAAATAGAATAGAATAGGAATGTTTCATATATATCTAAAAAAAATTAGAAAGATTCTATATATATTTAGATTTTATTTTAAGATTTATTATGAAGTTAAGTGTGTTGACTTGGTGGTCAGCACCTCATTGGAGATTCATGACATGGCTTAACCGCCTCCCATGGATCGGGTTAAATTTGGCATTTGTATCGGGCATTGACAGTTCGAGCTTTTGGTGCAACGATAAATGATTCCAACAATTGGTATTAGAGCCTTGGGTCACGGGTTCGAGTCTCCCTTCAGTTGGGGCTGAAGGCTCAGTCGGTGGTGAGGGGGAGATTGTTGACTTGGTGGTCAGCACCTCCTTGGAGATTCGTGACATGGCTTAACCACTTCCCGTGGATCGGGTTAAATCTGGCATTTGTATCGGGCATTGATAGTTTGAGCTTTTGGTGCAACGACAAATGATTCCAACAAAGTGTTGGTGCATTTTAATTTTTAAAATAACACTTTAATTCAATTTTATAATTTAAACAATTTACATGAAAAAAATTATAGGTTACAAGAGTTGCTTATTTATAGATTAATTTCTTTTTTTTTCATTTTCTATTATGTCTAAATAATATAAGTTCAACTTTTAATTAAGAATATATTAATAATATATTTAATTTCAGTAAGTATAATATATCTCAACCCCTTAGTAAACCCTTTCTTGACCCCTAAATAAAACCTCATATAAATAGTAACCCTAACCTACACCATAACCCTAAACTTTAGATAAACCCTAAGACTAGCCATATTGTTACCATAACCCTAACTATAATCTTGACTCTAACCAAAACCATAATCTAAAACTTAACCCTAACCCTAACCCTAATCTTAACAATTTATCTAAATTGAGAGTGTTGCTAAACCTAACTATATCACTAACCCAAAACCTAATCCAAAACCTAACCAAGATGAAAATGCTAACCCCATCTCTAAACACTAACCCTAATCCTAACATTCACCCTAGCCATACCCCAAACCATAAAACTAAATGTATCATTAACCTGAAACCTAGCCCTAACCCCAATCAAGATGTAAACCTTAACCTCAACCCTAAACCCTAACTTTAAACTTTATCCTAACCCTCACCCTGACCTTACCCAGAAACAAACCCTAATTCAAACCCTAACCAAAAACTAATCTAAATACTGATCTTAATCACAATTATAACCCTAAACATAATCTTAGAAACTTCTAACCTAAACCCTAATCTAACAATAATTCTAACCCTAATCTTAACTGTATCTTATACTCTAACCTTGTCCCTAAACTTGATGTAAACCCTAACCATAATCCCATTTAACTAATCAAAAACATTAACTCTAACCACAATTCAAACTCTAACCGTAATCTTAACCATTATCCAAACCCTTTAACCCTAACACCAAGTATTATGTAAACCCTAATAATGGACATAATGCTAACCATTACCCTAAACCCTAATCCAAACTATAATTCTATCTATAAACCTTAAATAGAACTGAAACCCTAACCCTAAAAATAAGTCTAAACCTAATCCTAATTATTTTTTAAGCTAAGAGGGAAGCTAAACCTAACTATACAACTAAAACAAATCCTAACCATTATTTAAACTATAACCACGAACACCAAACCCTAGCTGTATTTATGATGTAAACCTTGATTGTAACAATAATCCAAACCTTCAATCTAAACTCTAACCCTAAAAATAATCATAACTCTAAATCTATCCATAAATTAAACTCTAACGTTAACAATGATGTAAGAATAACCCTAACTATAACTCAAATATATCTTAGGGTTACTAATGAGCGCGTAATATAATTAGGGTTAGAAAAAGTAATTATATTAAGGTAGTATTATATTAAATTATATTTAATATAAAATATTATATAAAGATTTATTAAATATAGAGGATATATTGGCTAGTTATAAAATATAGAGGATATACTAGCTATAGGATATATTAGCTAGTTATTAAATATAGAGGATATATTAGCTAGTTAAAGATATTTGTTTTCTCTAAAACAAAATATGCCAAGTTTTTCAATAGGGTAGAAAGGAAGATTGCATATTCTCAAACATCTGGACAAGATGACGGTTTCTCAGGCTGGATTAATGTTTCAAATCCACAAAGACATGCGTCTAAGGCCTTTGTTGTTCCTTTCTCCCTCTTCTTATCAAACAAATTTTTTGCATTATTATCCTCTTCCCCTAGGTCTCAACCTAGGGCTTCTCCTTGGAAGAGGTAAAATGCGTCCTCAGTTTCTGATAAAACTAAAAATCACCACCAAGATACTTACTCACCTCCACATCAAAGGATTCAATGCCCTTTGAAGAAGATGGATCCAACGCTCTGAAATCACCAAAAATTTGAAGGACCTTTTGGACTCAAACATGCGGATTCTTGTAAGCTACACCCTAATCTCTCCACAGGTAAGGTTTATTCTCCATTGCATAGAATAACAATGGAGTTGAATCTAAAAGGTAATAGTAATCTTAACTCATCAAGCATTCAGGATTTGGGAAAACTTTCTTCAACAACTAACCCTAATCAGAAAATTTTAGTCATAAAGAATAGAACGGTAAGTAGCATACAAAGAATGTGTGCGAAATTTAGTTTTTTCTTGTAAATGGAATGGTATAGGGGCTTCGAAAAAAAATATTGGAGCATGGATTGAATCTAAGCTAATCAATAAGGTATGCACCACTATCCTCCAAGAGAAATTTATTTATATTGATTTCTCCAGTGAGACTATTAAGACAAAACCTCTATCTGAGGGATTACCAAAATTTAGGAACAAAGGGTTTTCTTCCTTCGACTGGATGCCTATGTTCAACCCATTAAAATTAAAATATTTTCTAATCAATATCTAGCAATTTTACTCAATAATCTTCCATTTGAACTCTCAGATATTGATTGCCTTCAGGAGATAGGAAATTACCTAGGGAAATTTGTATGAGTTGTTCATAATGATATGTTTCATGGGAAAGAATCATTATTATCAAAATGAAATTTAACGCAGCAATCAACTTCCCTTTGGAAATTAGCTGTAATTCAGGGTCGATAACAATTCACCCTAAATTCTATGATGAGGATCTAGAGGAAGATGATTCCACTCTTAGATTTTTGGAATGAGTAGTGGATCCACATCTTAAAGATGGGGAAATAGATCCCTATTTCCATCCATCTACTCTTATAAACCCTACTAACATAAATATCAATGCAGAAAAAGGGGATTATGGTTTATTAGCAACTAATAATGGAGACATGAAAATCCAAGATCAGGTAGTCCTTACCAATGAATTCAATAAGAATAATATAGAATATGGTTTTAATACATTATCATCATCTTTAGAGGAAGGATAAATCTATCCTTAGCCCAAATTTTTGAATTCTATAGAACCCGTTCCAGAGTTATCTTTTAATGAGAACGAAGGAGGTTTTTGTTTTCTTAATCACTACCCTTGGCAAGATGATTCTATGAGGACTAAGAATTGTAATCACAAACTAGTATGCATAAATCTGGAGACCTCCAATGAGGACATCACCACCTCAATAAATGGAGCTTTTTCAACAAAGATCTCTAGAAATATTATCTGGTCCAATCCTAGCTAGCTCAAAAAAACTCTAGAAATAGAAACCCTTTTAATGTAGGAATTAGGAACACCAAGTAATCCTGCTAACTTAGAAAGTAACAAAAAGTCAACCTTAAGAAAGGACAACATTGATTTTTTGGTATTTTTTAATGATGAAACTAGTGATATAGATGAGTCTAACAGACAAAAGAATATTCTCATCAAAGAAATTATGAATATTGATACTTTGATTACACTTTCAAAAATTATTAGGAATACAGTAGCATCACCAATGCTAATTCCTCCTTCCCTTGACACTTACAAAAGGTTTTAAAAAAATAATCATTATACCAAGAATATTCCATAGGGTGAGGTTAAGAAAAACTTTCAAACCTTACCTTTAAAACTTGACTCTGAGCTCTCAAATGATCATGAATCTTTGAACATTAATAGGATGGAAATTGAGGGAACATAGAGTGTAGCCTCAAAGAGTATCCTTAAGATAGTGTTGGATAGGAATCTTCAAAATTTTGAGACAAAGGAAAAGACACTGAGAGATGATCACAGAAAAAATCCTATTCTTAGCAACTTCACAAACATGGCTGGGGTTAATATTAATTCATCTCCGTATTCTAGTGATACCCCTAATAAAGACCTGTCAAACAATAAAGAGAACCCAGAGTCTGATGATGAGAAAATAAGAGAAGAAGTAAATATAATAGCAAATTATATAGGGAAAACAATAACTAAGGATTTAATGGAACAATTTTTAGATGAAATCTATGACTCGAAAGAAGTAGAATGGTAGAAAGAGCTCATAGGTGATGGAATCAAGATTAATAGTACCACCCTAGAAGGATGTGTAGAAGAGCTGTTAATAAATCTAGAGGAAATAAAATCACAAGAGCAGGAATCTTTAGGTATTTCTTGACTTCAGGAAAGTAGGAAAACCCCAGATTGAGTGAAAAAGGAAAGGAAAAGAGGAAGAAAGCCTAATACAGAATTAAGAAGCTTGGCAGGGGAAGCTTTAAGATAGGTCAAAATCACATCTATTTTGAATGCAGGGAGGGGGAAGAGCCTTCCCAAGGAGCCATGAATGTCCTTTCATGGAATGTTAGGGGCATGAATGCCCCTAACAAGAAGCGTCCGATCAGACGCTTTATCAAAATTAATAATCCAAAGATCATGTTAATATAAGAGACTAAGCTAGATCACATAGAATTAGGAAATTTCAAAAATAAATTAAGACTGAGGGAAATGGAAGCCTTGTCAGCTAATGGAGCATCTGGTGGCTTGGCCATCATTTGGGATCCTAGGAGTACATCAATTAACATTAAAGAAAAAAGACAATTTTGGATGAGTGGAATAGTAGGAAACTTTAGACTTAATCTGACCTTTAATCTGATAAATGTATATGGATCCAATCAAAATAAAGATAAAATTTTAGTCTAGAAAGAGATTGAATCATATCTTGAATAGACAAAGGGAATGCTCTATTTCCTAGGAGGTGATTTCAATATGATAACAAAATTTTTTGAGAAGAAAGGAGGAGAAAACTCCCTTCCACCCACTTCTAAAGACTTTACACATTGGAGGGATAAGAACTCTCTCCTTGAAATTCCAATAGAGGACAAGTCCTTCACTTGCAATAATAGAAGACTAGGTTTTTGCAACATTGCAGAGAAATAAGATTGATTCTTTCTTAAAGGTAGTTTGAAAATTTGTGATATTTCACTATCAGCTAACATCCTTTTGTTATTTGGTTCAGATCACTATATAATACTTCTTAGCATCTTAACACCATCTAAGCCAAAAAAGTATGCCATCAAAATTGAACAAGCATAGGTAAGGGATCCAAACATCCTAACGCTAATTGAATCTTGGTGGTCAGAGCCCAAGATATTAGGCTCTAAAATTTTTAGATTATTAAACAAACTAAAGTGGATTAAAAGGAAATTGTTAGAATGAAACGTATCTAAGTTTGGCAACATCTTTGAAAAAAAACTAGAGCTAGAATTAGAATTGGGAGAAGTTAATTCTGAGGTTATCAATGATGGAATGAATGATGATTTTTATCATACAAAGAATAATTTACTGAAGGAATATGAAGAGATACTGACAAGAGAAGAATTTTTCTAGAAAAAAAAATCAAGAGAAACTTGGTTAGAAGTAGGAGGTAGAAATACTGAATTCTTTCATAATAGTTTCAAAAAAAGAAGGAACACTAATAGGATTTATTGTATTGTTAATGATAAGGGTGATACCATTGAAGATTCCAAAGGTATAGCAGAGGAATTAGTAAACTACTTTGAAAACATTTTAAGTAATAGAGAATCATCAAATCTAAGATGTCAAGCCGAACTTCTGAAAAATATACCTAAAGTCATATCTAAACAACAAAACCAAATATTAAATGGGAAATTCACCATGGATGAGATTCATCATGCCTTAATGCAAATGAATCTAGACAAATCTCTAGGACCAAAGGGCTTCTCAGCTAGTTTTTTCTAAAAGTGATGGCACTTTATCAGAAATGAGGTTATGGATGCCATAGAAGGGGTTAGGAACTCAAGCAAAATACTTAAAGAAGTAAACAACACCTTTTTTGCTCTCACCCCCTAAAAAGAGAAACCTTCTAGCCTCAATGATTTTAGACCAATAGCATTATGTAATACATTGTATAAACTCCTCACCAAAACACTGGCCCTTACACTTCAAAAAATTCTCCCCCTAATCATTAGTGAAGAACAAATAGGATCTTTCCCTGGGAGATCCATCTTTGATGGGGTCATCATAGGTCAAGAAGAAATACATTCTATCCTCAAAATAAGAACCCAAGTATGCTTATTAAATTGCACATAAAAAAAGCATATTACAAAGTAGATTGGATATTTCTATGTAAATGCATGGAAGCTTTTGGCTTTGCTAAAAGCTGAATAAACCTAGTTTTTGAATGCATTTCCACCCCTATGATCTCAGTTTTAGTGAATGGGCCCTAGAAGGTTTTCTTGGCATCTCTAGAGGCCTTAGACAAGGGGATCCCATCTCCCCATTTCTATTCATAATCATGACAGAAGCTCTACGTAGAGCAATTTCAAAAGAAAATGAATGTGGGGCAATTGAAGGAATTTCCATCACCGGTGACTTAGACCCTACCACTCACCAATATTTTGTCAATGATACTATACTATACGGAGCCAGTGATAGAATGGAGGCAAATACCTTTAAGAGGGTCCTGAGGACTTATTCATTGTCTTCAAGACAAGAAATTAATCTAGACAAATCAGACATCTTCTTCTTCAATACTGATTTAGCAACTGAAAGAGATATCTACAAGATCCTCAATTTCAAATAGGGTAAGCTTCCTTGTAAATATCTAGGCCTTCCCTTAGTTAAGGACAATAGAGCTATGGACATATGGGATCCCATCATTGACAAGATCAAAAACAAAATCAGCTCTTGGAAAGGGAGATGGTTGTCCTCTGCTGGTAGAACCACCATGGTAAGGTTAGCTTTGGCAGCCATGCCAACCTATCATCTATCATGTATGCACCTTCCTTCAAATAAAAGATCAGAAATTACCAAGCACCTAAGAGTGTTTTTCTCACAGGGAAACAATGAAAATAAGAAAATTCCCTTAATGTCATGGGATAATATTTGCAAACCAAAAGAGGAAGGTGGGGTGGGTCTTAAAAACTTAGGGGACCAAGGCAGTGCCCTAGGAGCCAAACTACTATGGAGACTCTTTAGAAATCCAGAAGCTAAATGGGCTAAGATTCTCATCCACAGATATTTGAAAGACCATTTCCCCATTAACATCTTTAGAGAATCTAGTCCTCCTAAAGGATCAAGAATATGGGATTTTATGATGAAAAGTAGGCATATCATATGGGAAAATTAATGTGGTGTCCAGGGTTGGGGGAGGAGATTTTGTTTTGAGATGATTCATGGGGAGGTTATGAAATTATATCCAAGAAGTTGAATAACCCTTCCCTAACTAATCTATTAAATGAGAAGAATGGCATCTTTCTCAAAGACTACACAACTTTCAATGGGGATAATTGGGTCTAGAAATCCTTAAAGAATTTTGGGATTTCATCTTCGTAGGAAGCAACAATCATGGATATTCTAGGAAATAGAAAGATTTTTTTAAACAACTCAAAAGATTCACTAGTTTGGGATGGATCTAAGTCCAAAGAAAACAATACTAAGGATGCGTATAAGCTCATTGTCCAGAATCATAAGAGACCCAGAACTACTTTGCCTATACACCTTTGATGGGGCAAGGAGTGTTCTCCGAAAGTTGGAATCTTCTCATAGCCAGAAATTAACTATAGACTCTTAACCGTGGATAGATTTAAGAAACTTAGCTTCTATGGTCCCAGTAGATGTCCTCTTTGTGAAAAGAGAGAAGAAGATATTGACCATCTTTTTGTTAACTATCCTTTTAAAAATCAGTGCTGGGATTGGTTGCTAGGTAACTTGGGATGGTCTTTAGCCTTTCCTCATTCCCTTAGTGCAATGCTGCAAGCATGGCCAATCATCAAACAAATAAGTATATATGCCAACCTATGGACTATTTCTCCCTCTATTTTAATATGGGAAATTTGGAAAGAACATAATAGAAGAATTTTCAAGGATGAAAAACTAGAATGGAAATAGCTATGCAATAAAATAGAAGCCGCAGTCATAGAAAATATGAATTGTAGGACAGCCAGAAACCTAAAAACCAATCTCAATATGAGTCATTGTGATGGTAAAATGAGGGGGAAATGGGTGGGCCTAGCCCTCCCTCCTTTTATAGGTTCTAATTCACAAAATAAGATGTCAAAAAGAGATGAATGCAAATGGAAACCTCCAAGAGATGGCTAGTACAAGATAAACTTCGATGGGGCATCCAGAGGCAACCCAGGGAATGCAGACATTGGTTGCTACATTCATAATCAGGTTGGAGAGGAATTAGTAGTAATTGAAGCTCCTATTGGAATTGAAACAAATAACTGGGTGAAACTTTACACTTTAGTCAAAGGCCTTAAAAAAAGTGCCTCCTTGAGATTAAAGCAAATAGAAATAGAAGGGGATTCAACAATCATCATTAATGCACTAAGGAAATGTGAAACTTCTAACTGTAAATTAAACTCCCTTCTCTCCAAAGTTGTGACTCTATGTGAAACATTTCAAGAAGTCTCAATTAATCATATTTATTGAGAAGGGAATAAGGGAGCAGATGAATTAGCTAATTTAGGGACATATGGGATTACTATGTCATAACAATAACTTCCACTCTTAGGCTAGAATTTCTAGTCCCAATAGCCTTCTTTAAGATATAGAAAACATAATTTAATTTTAGGTGGATGAAATCATTAATTCTTAACTAGGATCAGCATTAATTAAGAGGACATCAGGGTATAGACTTCAATGGTATAGCTAGAGAATCCTTTAAGGAGGTAGCATCTGAACTAATTAAAATTTCACCTTCAATGAAAAGGCATTTTCAAATTTACCATTGACATAGCCTCAAGGGGTAACCCTAGGATTGCGGGCATTGGCTCTAGCATACATTGAGGATGGGAAGGTAATTGTTACTAGAGCAGAGCCCATAGGGATAAAAACAAATAATTGGGTAGCACTCTCTTAATTGGAGCAAGGTCTAAAAAAATATCCATCCATGAACTACCATACCTTGAAATAGATGGGGACTTTGCGTTAATAATTTATATACTAAGGATAGGGACAATTCCTGATTGGAGAATGAATACACCTCTAGCGCAAACTTTAACCCTATGTAATTTAAATTTTTAATGAAATCACCATCAATCACATTTATTGAGGGTTTAAGAGAGAAGATGAATTGGCTATCTTAGGGATAGATATAGCCTATCCTTCTTAAGAAAACCTCCCAAAACTCACTTCTTGGATCCATTCATTAGAATCCTAAGATTGGTTACCTAGGAAATTATTTCTTAATTATCTCTTTAGTTCAATAGAAATGCTCATGGACTTAGCAGTATTATTGCTTCTCAATTTTAAGCCTCATTGTAGTTCTTAATAGGGGTTAAACCTTTTTAAAAAAATTTTACCTTCTACCTTTAGCATCTTTCCTATTAACTCACAATGATCCCTTTAGATTTAAAATCTTGCAGGCCTAAGTGGAGATTGAATTTTAGGTAGAATAATCTCATTTCATTAGTTATAAGAAATAAAGATATTTCACCCATGTACAAACATACTCAACTAGGTGCGGCCATCTCAAGTAAAGATCCCCATGTAATAATTATATACAATTATGCTCTCGTCACCTTTCTTAGCTCTAAGAACCAAGCACTATCTCCTAACTTAGAGAAAATTGTGCAACAACTATCTCTATGCAGAAAAGAATGCATTAATCATGATTTATACTGAATCGTAATCTCACATGTCCCTACCATCACCTCATAATTAAGCCAAACTCACCAGGATCATTTATCGGCTCTTTAGGGCTTAAAAGAGGAAATAGAGTTGTTATTTCTTCAACAACAAGATTAAATAGGGATAGCTTCACTTTGAGTTTTTGAGAAACAATGGAGACTAGGATAATTACCTTCCACACAAAGGAGAATTGTCAAATGGCATTTTGAGGCACTATGAGGCTAGAAAGATGGAACATAATCGTGAAGCCTTTATCAGACATGATTCCTAGGGCTTTGATTAAAGGACTCGGTGAGGAGCATTTCGAAAAAAAATTTACAGTATGGGTAAACGGGCATGTAATTGGAATCTTCATAGCATTAGAGACCTTCAATGGAACTATTAAAGAGAGAGTCATTAGAGCGGCCAAAGAAATCCTTAAGGGAAAAATTTTGCTAGGCCTGGAGAAAGCGGTTCACGGCATTAAGAAAGATTTCACCATTCCTTTTTCAGAATTGTATATGAAGATGGATATGGAGGCCCTTCCTTCCATCCCCAGCTTCTAGAGGCTTCCAATTCTTTTCTTCAAGGATGAAACTAGGTTTGACAAGGTATGGCCCTCAATGAGGAAAATTTTGGACTTCCTCATCCCCACAAGGCTCAAGGAGGAAGTAAACCTTGACGAAGTCCTCGATTATTGGTGGGCAGAAGGGTTTGAAGTCCCAATGGAAATGGATGAGCACTCATCAAGAAACATCAATATTATAGCTCCTCTAGTTAAGATATCCTCAAGGGATTACAAGGCAAAACAGGAGGAAGTCATCATCTTGCAAAAGAAGGATGCCTCTTGTTGTTGCAATATCATTCATAAAGACTAGAAGGAAAGTAAGACTTAAGAATATAGATGATAGTATTTCTTTTTAAATGCTCAAAAATAGGTCCTTTTAAGTATGTAATTATGTTCTTTTGGAACAATATTGGTTTAAATTAAGGAAGACAATATCAGTGATGGACACCCTATGTTTTATATTTTCAAATGTTTATTCTAATTATAGTATAGTACTTATTATATTCTTGCAGGTTAGTCCCTAGATCTTTATTTTATCCCATGGGTCTAGTTCTTTATTTCTACATTTAAGGAGCCGTATAAGGTCACCTAATCCTCTTCTACTGAAGTTTTAACTATCCATCAGGAAGAAACCCTATAATCTGTCTAAGTGATTCTTTACTATTGAGATAAAGTACCACAATAATAAGAAAAGGTTAACCCTTTATTAGTTTAATCAAAGGCTCCTCTTTAATTAGAACACCAATTCCAACTAAAACTAAAATAGGCCCTGGAACCTTAATAAATTTTGTAGTTCCTTATTACTTAATCTTTGAAAGGATAAACATGTTATTTAGTAGGTCAGTTCTAAGCTTCCTGATCAATAAATTAAAACTTAAGAAAGACTTATTGATAGAAGAGTATGCTATCTCTTAAAATAAGTGAGCTTCTCAATGAATATGTTAGTCTCTTAGAATATTAAGCAATACTTATCAATGGTCAAATAAAATAATAATTGATGATTTTTATTCAACTATTTAGATATGTCAGATACTCTAACCGTAGTATAAGAAGGGAAATGGATGCATATGGTCTACCTAAAGATAATAAATATGAACTCACCACTCATTTTTTCAATCCTAGAACCACTATTATGTTATCTTCCATGAGGGACTCAAATCAATATCTCATAAGAATAGATAGATGTGAAACTATTTGAAATGATCCGGCTTCCCTCTATAACCCAGATTGTCTTAAAAACCCAACCATGCTTGGTAACAAGGATTTCAACTTCTTAGATCTTAGGAAAACCATACCTAAGATATTTAGGACTTCAAGGACCTCTTTAAGATAGAAGAGTAGGAGAATTACTAATATCCTGCTGATGGAGTTCTGGGTCACTTAAGTATTAAGGATCTCACCTTATAATTTCATAATGTATCCTTAGCATTAGCCCGGTTTATTTTCAAAAGAGCTTCACCTGGGAGGACATTTCTTCTTGTCCCCTAAACATACCTAGTTTGGATGATGAACAAAGTATAGGAAGATTTCGTAGACTTTCTCTGGTACCTTTTCTTCAATGGCATAAGCTAAATATTTACTCATAGATTTGTTTTAACTCACCAGCATGCTTAAGATTAGAAGATCAATGCCCAAAGGTAATTTTGTCTTCCCTATTTTTGTTTGTTTCTCAACTGGCAATGCCATTTATAGGATTGCATTGTTAACTAAGATTTTACTCTTCCTTCTTTTTTGAGTATCAATTACATTCATAAATAATTTGGTCTAAATTGACATATTCTCACTAATTAGTATATAGATCTTTCCGACAAGACACCATCATAAATTATTCCTTGTATTGAGTATTTGGCTGAATAACTGGGCTTCTTCAAGTTCTAGTATAAGTTAGGTAGGGGAAAAAGGATAAGTCTAAAACTTTGTCATATTGCATCTAAAGAACCGGTTCCTAGAACTTTTCATAAATAGGCACATATATTGCTAAGCAATATCATAGTTTAGCATAAAAAACTATAGCTTAGTTATTTCAGAATTATAAATGTACATTAATACAAAATGTATTTTGAAATATATATAGATAATCATTATAGGTTTTATTTGGGTCTTTGTCAGCAAAAATTAGTCAAACTTTACTAGAATTGGACTATCATTTTAGGCAAACATTAAATTAAATTTTATTGGAGGTAAGCACAAATAATTTAGGTAAAATCATCCTGAGGAGATAAAAGAGGTAACAAAGAGTTTTCTATCGCTATTCCACCAATGTTTCATTTCACCTTTGGAAAAAATCACCAAGAAACTTGATATATAGAGGTGAGGTTCTCCCATTCACCATAGCATCTCCTCAAGCAAATGGCAATGCCAATAAAATTGAGATGCTCAAACAAGCAAACAACCTTTGAAGGGACAATTTCATTCAAAAGAGTGAAGAAAATTCTATTGATTAAATACAATATTATAGTAAGGGCAGTTTCGGTTGTCATAAGTGAGGAATTCTTAGGAAACATTAACAGACATAGGGTCAACTCAGATATTCTGGCTATGTTTATAGCCTCAGCTCTCTAGGTGGACTCTTATGTAAAAGCTATTGGAAATATCTGTAGAAGAGTCTTCAAGAAAAAGTATTTAGTGGATTGAAACAAAGTACTTAATAGTATTCAAATGGATTTATCCATTCCTAGACCCAAAGATTATAAAAGAAGAATTGTCAACCAGGGTTATGTCTCTACATTTCCTCTTCTAGAGATGGAAGATTGGGATGGATATTTAGAAGAAATCTCATCCATAAGAAGGAACTTGGATTTCCTTCTGTATTTCACCCATGTTAGATCTCCTCCAGATGGGAACTAGATGACTGAATTTATCATGGATGATGACATTAGGTTGAAATTGGTGAAGGAAGATAAAGAATTGATGATGTTGTTAGAATCCTTAAATAGATCCTAAATAAGTCATCCTACCATAAAGGACTGTTAGGAATGGGAACACTAAGAGGGGTGGGGGGGGGGGTGAATTAGTGTTCACTGTATTTTAACTTTTCTCTTAATATTTAAAATGAAATTATTTTATTAAGTAATGAAATGAACATCCACATAAACATGAAACATGAAATCAAGACATAACACCAATATGGTTATGGGAAAACCCAAATAGGTAAAAACCCCGGTGGGAATTGACACCGACTAATATTTTGCACTAGTGTTTTGTTAGGAGTTTCTTTAAAATGCATTAAGTATAGTAGACCTTGTCAAGGGTCAGACCCTATTAGGAGTATTTTACAATACTGCCTTGTAGGGGAGTGGATGCACTATCCTAGATCTCATTGCTCAAGTGGTGAAGGCTACAATCTTCAGATCTCAGATACACATTATATCTAATGGATGAACTATTACTGTGACACTGCTTGTCAGATTAGTTCCCTTGAGGTGTTGATGCTTTGACCTCTTGCAAATCTCTAATACATCTTAATGTCTCCTTGCACACTTCTTCTCTACTTAACACAACTATCTATCAAATTCCAAAACAATTATAACGGGCCCATCTCATATTTATATGCGCATACAATTTAAACAACTAGGTCGGCCCTTAAACCTATTACATTCAATGATTCTAATTGAATAGGCTCAAGAGTGTTTACCAAAAAAACATATATACATGTTGGAAACCTATTTACAATTGGCTCATAGCCTTTACATCATTAGAATATGACCGCAAATCAAAATGATAACAGTTGGCTGCTTACTTTGTTCTTCACTAGCACACATTGGCTGTGCAACTTCAACTGCTTGTATCTTTCTCATACTTGCATATCTGATTATGCGCTCATAGACTAATCATGAATATAGTCTAACCAACTTAACTTCTAGGGCACACATCATAACTCAGTCATACGCACATGTGCTTATGCTCTAAGCTTCAAGAACTCTGTATACTGTCCAGGCTTCAACACTTAGCCGATTTCTAATCTTTACATCAAGTGCGCTGACTCCAAACTTCTATATGACTTTTTTTTCATAATGAAAAAACTATATTAAGTCATATACACTAGTATAGACAACTTTCCAACAATCTCCCCCTTTGTCATTGATGGAAACAAAGGAATATGGCTAAGTTGCTAACTGTCCCTTAATACAAAAAACTTTTGTCTTATATACAAACTTCTATCTTATAACTCCCTATACATATCTATAATCCATATTCTACACATAATCCCCCTTTGAAATTAATGACAAAGGCATGTTAAAAACTAAATCTACAAAAACTTACTATGATAGTACATCTAGATATGCAATCTGCAAATTTTGTATCTCCTTCTTCCAAAATGTGATCAGAGAATTCATAATCTTTAGATGGGCGCATAAGCATACTGAAGCTTCTCCATCTTCTCAAGATTAGTGCTAGGACCTTGATCATATGTCACCATAGTGGCATTGATCTCCTTGATATTCTAATTTAGTATGTCTAATTAGGGCAGAAGAGCATTCCTTAGCTGAGTTTGCCTAGCCCTTATCTTGGACATTTTTTTTTCTGCTTTCTCAATTTTATCAATTTGTCCTTGGTAGACATTGTTGCACATGTTCAAATCAATAGATGGATCTTCCAATGATTTTTTGATGCTATCTATCATAGCTTCAGCTTCTTGAATCTTCTTGTATAGATCACCAGTTAACTTGTCTTGGTTCATGCATTCAGCAATGATTTTTCTTCCCTTTGCTGCAAATTCCTTCAGCGATGCTTGAAAATCCTTTAGTGAGATTAGGTCAAGTGCATAGTTTCTGACCAATTCATTGAACCTTTTCTTCATGTATTTCTCCTCTTCTACTAAGGATGCATATTCTTCTAGGCTAGTGAAGTTACCCTTGAACTATGAAATCACTAAACTAACATCATCAACTGAGTGTACTTTACACACTTTCTTGTTTGCACATAACAAATTGTTCAAGATGTTCACTGATTCTATAAGGAGGGAATTCATCGTCACTTATTTCTCCTTGGCCTTCTCCATAGCTAGGGCACTAAACTTAATCCAGTCTTCTTCTCCCCACGAGTCCAAACTAGTTGTGTCAGGTGTCAAACTTGACAACAATGCTACTGAAGGAGTGATGGGAGTGCTATCCATCACTTCTTGTTTTACCTTGAGTAGTTCAACTGATGGTTCATTTATCTCTACTTATTTTTCTTGTTCTTTCTTATCTTTCATCTTTTCTTCTTCTTTTTCTATTTTTTTCTTTTTCTTTCTCATCCGTTATATCTTCAATCAATACTTCTTCTTGATGAGTGGGAGGTGCGTTCCTGCACAAATTTTCAGCTTTTTGTGTACTCACAAAAGCCTCTTCAAACTTGTCTAAGTTAGTATCTGTGGTCGCCATTTCTATTTCAATATTATCAATTAAGATTGAGTCATCTTTGGTTGTCTCTGGTATGGGCGCAAAAGGAGTATCATCAACTTTACCCTTCTGTTCATCAGATTTTTCTATCTTTACTTTCTTTAACTTGGGATCATTTGATTTTGCCTTTCCTGCATCTATGCTCTCTAGTTCCAAAGCAATCTTTTGTTCCCTTTCTTTTTCTAGGTCTTCTTGAGACACTCCATGTATTCTCAAGATTTCTAAGGTCACTTTAGCAACCTTTCTTTTTTTTGCTGCATTGTTTAATACTGCATCAACTTCTCTAGTTTTCTCCTCATAGGTTTCCCATCTTGGCTCATTAGGATCTTTAGGTGCTGCTAATAGGACTCAAGCATAAGCTTCTAAAACTTGTTCATCTACTTCATATCCAAGTGAATGAATCCACTTTGTTCTTGGTTCTAGTACCTCCATGCATGTTATGTCTGTCTCAACCATGAAACAAATGGTATCCTTGTATTTCTCAACAATGTTTTCTGGTATCATGTACCTCATCTGCATTTTGACCCTGAATGTCTTCAACTCTAGAGTCATATAATCACTTAGAGTGCTCCCTGTAGATGCCTTGAAAGATATCTAAGACATGGTGAGAATTGATTTGTCTAGATACAAATCAAATACTTTTCCTATAATGTGAAAGTACATATATATGATCAAAAACCCAAATCTGAATATTTTTGTCTTATCATGCTTGATTACCTTAATGTTATGAATCAGTTATGTGCAAAAGATTTCACATAGGTTAAACTCTCCATTCTCTTTAACAATCCTTATGCCTACAATAATTGTGGCCATAGATACACTATTCACTTTGCTGGTGTGTTGAAATCTATATCCAAGTATCATAGACATTAATTTGATGTCATTTTTCTCTATAGGCTCTATGATCATACCACGCCTATCACTCCTTGATTTTAAAGTCTTCTCAACAATATTCCTCACATCTTTACCCAATGGAAGGATCACGCTTGTCTTTGAGAGGCATGTTATGTCATGAATTAGGTCACCTGTAATTCTAACCGGTACTTCACCTATCCAAAATAGGTCATCATGAATCCTGCTTAATAGAATCTTGATCCATTTTGATTCATAGAACTCATATGCCATAGCATATTCAATTATAGAATGAGTCTCCCATCACACATACTCATCCAAGAAGGTTTTGTCTAGTTTCAGCATAGTTTCTATGTGCACCCTTAATCTGTCCAATCCTACTGGTTCTTTCTTACAGTAGATGTATTCCCTAATGTCCTTGACATGCATAACGCCCATAGGCATATGAGAAAATTCCCCATCTAGGTCATCTAGTGTAGATTTAAATGGATGCTCTTAAACACATATCTTTTCTTCTCAACAACATCAAATACTATAGGAGTGGCCATCACTTACTTGTATAGTGTTTTCTCAAAGGTTTCCAAGAGATTCTTAATTGATGCAATGAACTAGGGTTTCTATAACTGATCAATTGCACAACAAATCACTTGATGAATCAAAATGCAATACTTCTCAATCAACTATAAAGAATTATCTGCTCTTCAATCTCTCTTAATTCGAATGCAATGAGAGATCTTCTAACTTTTATGTACTTTAAATTAGAATTTCTAGCATTAATGCTTGTCATGTAAACTAGGTTGTTACTTACAAATTTCCAACATTTGTTCTACAAACAGTCATCATGTGCATTCTTGCACGAAGGTTCCTCTAGTCTTAAAAGGTTTAAGTCCAAAGGCGTATACTCTAAGAGTGAGTATACTAACCACGTAGGGGTCTAGAGATAAATTAGCTACCCCTATGATCTTGAGGGCCATTCATCCAAATGTAGAGGGTGCATCCACTAGGGATGCATCCAATACATATTCATCAACCTTGTCCTTCTTTGCTTCTGACCAAATCAAGCATTGTAGAAAAAAAAATATGATTTGGGGCCCATTGTTTGATTTTTGTCAACTTGTGGTCTCACCATGGGAAGTAGTAGTTGTCGAAAGGCTAAACGCAAGAGGAAGCTGACGGATGAAGAAATTCAAGCATATAGGGAAAAAGATAAGGAAAATCACTGAAGAAGGAGAGAAGGTATGTTAAACATTAATCAAGGTGACCCCGTAAATGTAGTTGTAAGTGAAGAGGATGTCAAATTTGAAAATGTATAGATGGAGATTGAAAATGTAGACATGGGGAATGAAAATGTTGCACAAGAACCACATGAACATTACACATATCCAAATTATATGTGAAATGAAGTCCCCTGCAATAAAGATAATCAAACTTCAAATTTGGGGCTTTCAGGAAGACCTAAATGGTTAATTGAAATTGAGGAGAACATTATGAATAATTGGGAATGAAAGAGGTCACATAGAACTATTAGGTTGTGGGCTTCAAGACTTTATGATCAATTTTTTGGAAACAAGACATTGGTTGAGCAATGTCAAATTTTTGTGTAGTTGTTAAAGATGCAAAAGATGAGACCTGTGCTTGTGAAATTGAAAATTCCTGTGAACAAGAAAATGGAGAGAAATGCCATTGTTGTGAAGAATCTTTTAAATGCTCTCAATAGCATTGGGAAGACTAGTAGAGAAAAAGATAAGAGAGTTGCTCGGAGGATTATTACAACCTCCTTGGTAAGTCATTAGTTGAGAAAGGCTCATTTGATGAGACAAACTTGTGTTGACTTCAATATAGACCGTAAAACATTGGGTAGAGCACTTGCAAGAAGAGAAAGACTTGATGATCTGCTTCAAATTGATAGATGGGCTTATGGTGGGAGACATCCACATTTTGATAAGAAGATAGGAAATTTTTTTGCATTGGTTGCACCACAGGGGAATGATGAGAGGTAAAATTATTGGTTAGCACGTTGTGTACAAGGAAAACAAAAGCTTGTACAACCAATGATAGATGGTGATGGGTTGACATATCCTACTGGTTTAGTTGTTGTTGCAGGAACATGGTTGTGAACATACATGATTAGAAAGATTGGAATTGCCACATTTGAAGACTATGAGAAGCACAAAACTATTCTCATGTATTCACACCTTGTTATAGCAACAAATTTCAAGTTGTCAAAGCATCAAGGAAGACCAAAGATAAAATAACTTTGGGCTATTAGTACTATTGATCATGAAGCACTATTGGAGACCCTGAAGTAAAGAGATGACCCTTCAAGAACACTTGACTAGGTAATAAGTTAACTTAGTGCATTGTTTTCTAAGTTCATTAAGCTTAATTTCAATACTTTAATTTCACCTTTCTTAGATGGTATTTTGAGTCAATAAACTTGGTTTTGTATGTGGATTGTAACTTGTGCAGGAGCTGTTGGCATTAAGCAGAATTGCCACTAGTGACAACACTTATTTGCATTCTGGATATAAACTGAGCAGTCAGTGCAAACCGAGCAGTCAGTGCAAACCGAGCAGACAAGTGCAAACCGAGCAGACAAGTGCAAACCGAGCAGACAGTGCAAACCGAGCAGACAGTGCAAACCGAGCAGACAGTGGAAACCAAGCAAGTTAGTACAAACCGATCAGGACAATGTAAACTGAGTAACATCTTGTCTACCGAGTCACCAATACTTACTGAGTTCAATACCTACCGAGTGATCAGTATGAACCGTGCCTTCACTTCTACCGAGTGCATGACGATGCCAAGTAATGCAGTGGACGCCGAGTATCAGAAAGTCACCGAGTTAGTTTGAAGGAACCGAGTAACCATATTTGGGCCGACTTAGTAGCACTTATGTTTATTTGTCAAGCCGACTGTGTAATTGTAATTGTAATTAATTGTTTGAGACTTGTATATAAACAATGTTGTAAAAATAAAAAGATGTAATGAAATATATGAAGTAGAATATATGTGAAAGAAAAAGAAAGGCAGAAATAAGCGAATTACAGAAGGCATCAGAAGTATAAGGTACAGCAAAGACAAATTCATCACAGAAGGTGATCAGTACATCAGCGAATCTCATTCAGCAATCCAGTTGCAAAGCAGAGATCTACTGTTTCATTCTAACAGGTGAATCAGTACTAAATGCTTTAACCGGGTAGACTTAACAGTCTTTGTAAAAATCTCTTTACCGAGTGCATACTTCATTGTATGTTTGTAAATCCTTTAACAGGGTGGATTTAGCAATCCTTATTGCTCCTAACAGGGCAGATCATCAGAAGTGATCAAATTGTAAGCCTTAACCGGCCAACTTTATTCTGCAGTATTAAAGCTTTGTGGGTTTCATCCCCACCCCAGTTTTACTTTCTTTTGGAAGGTTTCTGGGTAACCAAATCTATGTGTCATTATTGTGAATGTTTGTAAGTTTCATGCTTTCTGTATGCAAAGGTTAAAAAGTAAAATACATGTTAAATTGTAAGAAAATTTGGAGTTACTGATTCACCCCTCCCCTCTCAGTAACTTGGTTAATTCTTGAATATTTCCAACAATTGGTATCAGAGCTGCATTGGTTCTCAAGACAAAGCTTAACTAGCTTGAGCAAAGATCCAGGACAATGGAGGTATTCAAACTGAACAAGGTGATTGAAAATGAAAAGCTAGATCTGGAAATGGCCATAGCTAAACTCAAAGAAGCAAAAGAACATCTTTCCCAATCCTTAAGAAGAAGGAAGGAACTTGCAAATCAGATGAATGATCAAAATTACATTGAAGAAAAGATTGAAGATCTTCTTCCCTCAAATAACTCAGATGAAGCAAACAATGCTGTCAAAGAACTCCTAGAAAAGAATGGGTCTCTGCAGGAAGAAGTGAGAAAATTGAAAAGAGAGCAAGAACTACACTCTACAAGATTCTGTGAGATCTTGGAACAGAGAAACAAGTTGAAAGATGAATTAGATGGAAGAAACATTGAAGTCCAAAACAAAACCCTTCAGCTAGAAAATCTAATTAATTAGATCTCTCATACAAATGAAGAAATTCTAAATCTAAGATCAGAAATAGAAAACACAAGAGAAGAACTAAGATCTGAAAAGGAAATCAATCTAAGATTGATGGATGACCTAAACGCTGAAAAACAAATCAATGAAGGAATGCTGAAAAGTCAAGAAGACTTGAATCAGCTGTATGAACGAAATCTTCATAGGCAAAAAGGAAAAGCAGGACTTGGATACAAAGAAGAAGGTGAATCGTCTAAGCAAGGTACTAAAAGAAATCAAAAACCTACTTGTAATCATTGTGGTAAAATAGGACATACTTCAAATAAATGTTGGAACAATGAAAAAGTAGAATTCAATGGAAAATTTTATAGCTGCAATCAACCTGGTCACAAAGCAAATGAATGCAGGGAAAAACCTAGATTCAGAGGTAATTGTCACAAGTGCAACAAACAAGGTCACAAGGCATCCGAGTGCAGATCCAAGACATTTAATCCAGCAGAACAAATTGTGAAAGCAATGTTTGGATGGGACTACAACACCTGGTGTAGATGTCATTACTGTGGAGAATATGGACACATTGGCATGAATTGCATAAAACATCATCTAAGGAAAAGAGATACTACCGTAAGATGTTTCAAATGCACTAAACTCGGTCACATAGCCAGAAACTGCATGAATGCTAGTGAAATTGAAGAAGGAAAGAAGAATGAAGCAACTAAGGTCAGGAAACAAGTGAGACAAAAATGGATTCCTAAAGCTACCGAGCAATCTAGTCCAAGTAATGGAATGGATGGCTCTACCGACTCAAATTAAATTTCCAAGGAAGCACTAGAACTGTATTCTCATAGATCAATCTCAAGCAGTTCCAGAACCAAAATTAAAAGAAAAGTCTAAATCAGCATGCAAGATGCAGTGAGATCACAGGGAGGTCGGTATAGTCTTCACCGAGCAAGGTCGGTACCTATCTTTACCGAGCGAGGTCGGAGCATTATGAATTCTCGAGTTCACCGAGCTGCGAAGTCTTTTCCGAGAAATTAATTCTTAGTGGTGACAGTCTGTCAGAATTCCTACCCTAATTTGAAATGAGCATTAATGACAGAGTTGTAAACAAAAAGCAAGTAATCAAACTCATTCTTCACCGCGAATCTTTAGCACTTTGAGAGCAGAAAACTTCAAGGGAAACCCGGCGATTTAATACTCTTGCGAAAGGAATTTTCTGTGAGCTACCATGGCATCATCTAGCACTTCAGTGAAGAAAGGATCTAATATGTTAGTTCAAGGGGAGTGGAAAGCACCAGATTTTAAGATCGTGCCTGCAATTGCAGCAGCCCTAGATCCGAACGGAGCTCAATCTCAGATTCCTCCTAAGGTACTGCTTATTAACGATATCCGCAATCATTTTAACTGTTCAATTCATGAAATGGGAAACCTAGAACTAGACATTGTGCGTGAGGAACTATGTGTGGATGGTATTTTGAAACCCGAGCACAAACATCTGGAAGATAAGGGTTTAGTTCACATTGCACATCTTCCTCAAAACTTTTGAGATAAATGGGTTAGGTACATTCTCAGCCGAGTACATGATGGCAAGATTTGGCTTGAGCAACCTATTGAGATCACAAAGAAGATGATTCAACAAGTCACCGGTCTTCCCATGTTGAACAAAGCTAAAACTACCAAAACCCTAGGTCGGACGGAACTAGAGAAGAAAACCCTAGCCGAGTGGGATGGTAGAGGCATGAAAGTTAGCAGCATTACCGACGTTGAACTAAAGTTTGGTACACATATCATTGCCCACAAGATTTAAAGCTCTAGTCAACAGAACAGTATCTCCTGTGAAGCTATTGACCTAGCATACAAAGTGGTCAAAAACAACTTGACATTTGACCTAGCAGACTTATTGTTGAAACAGTTCAACAAGAACATGGAAAGCATCAAAACTTCCAAAAACAATCCATGTAATTTTGGATCCTTGTTGGTCTGTTTATTCTTCTATGTTCAGAAATTCTTCCCTTCTAAAGGAAAAATTGTATGGAGAAAAGATGTGCCAGTACTCTATGAAATAAATGAATACATCACAGAAATGGGTGAAAACTTTGAAAGCATCATGGATAATTATTTTGAGTCTTTCAAAGAGAAAATGAATGACAGATTCCAGATTCCACAGAAGTTGGTGGAAGATTACAAAGATGACATCTGTTTTATGGTAGATTGTGATAATGTGTATATTCAAGCAGTTAAACCAAGAACTGTATATGTAAAACCTCTTCCTTATGAGGTAAATATTGATGAAACCAAGAACATCATTGAAGCTCTTCTAAATCAGCCTGTCAATCCCAAAGCTCCATATTTTGGAACATATGATGAAGCTAAGGTGAGAATTGAACTAAGCATAAAGCTTCCACAGGTGGTAAATAAAGGAAAGAAGAGGATAGCCAAAATGCAAATGATAACCGAGGACAAAGAAGAAATAGATGAAAAAGAAGAGGAAAAGGATGAGAAAACAGAGGAACCAGAACCTGCAAAGAAGAAAGGAAAAGTTTTCATCACTAAGGCATCTGTGCCTCCCACTGCTGTGTTTACAAGGAGAAATACAAGAGGCAAGGCAGACAAGGTAGAAAAGGTAGATAAAGACATAGTATTCAAAAGGCCTCCTCTAAGCCTTCAAGAAAAGCTCAAACTCTTCAGAGATGGATCAGGATCTGGAATAAGTAACATAAAATCCTTGAGATATGAAACCAAATCGGAAGCAGAACAAAAGGAAATAGAAGATGCTGTTGTTGAGAAGATGGGACAGTGGAAATACTCTCCTGAAGAAATTACCCCACAGGTTCCAGCAGTTCTATTGAATCCAATAAAAATGAGATGGAGCAATGCAAGGCAAACTGTGATAGACATATTTGATCAAAACCTGAGACAGTTGATGCTGAGCTTGAATAATGATGAAGTAAAGAAGGCATTAAAAGAAAATGAAAATAAAATGACATTGAAGTTCAATACTTGTTTGATTTTGATCAACAATATTGAATCGATTGTGAAGGCTGCAAAAGCCACATGGAAGAACATATACCACCTTCACCAACCGAGCATTGAAACTGTAATAATAAAAGATATTGAAGATGACAGTGATGAACAAGAAGAAGACACTGAGGTAGATGATACTATAAGGATAGCAGCAGAAGTCATTGCATCCCTTCCTACCTCTCCAGTGAAAGTTTCTACATCCAACCCAGAGACACCTTCAAGCATGGTTGTGACAACTTCTACATTTGTCCAATCATCTCTAGCAACATCAGAGGCAGCTACCATTTCTTCTACCGAGCTGCAGTCTCCTGCACCATCAAGTTTTCCAGCAGTAAGTTTTCCAGCTTTTGAATCTTCAAGTGTAAATATTTTAAGTTCTCCAGTAGAAAGTATGCCAGTATCTATAGCCAGCCCTACTTTATCTACTGTCACTACTACAAAATCATTAAGTACAGATAAGCCTAAGGCTCTACCGAGTATAAAATTTTTGGGTAAAAATGTAGTTGAGGATATAGACCTAGATGAAGAGATAGAAATTCCTACATTAGATTTTGCAAATCTCTCAGCAGACCAGATGCAGAATATAGGTGACATCCTCCAAAGGAAAGCAAAACAAAAGAAGCTTAAAGAGGAGAGAGACAAAGAGTATCAAATCATCAAGGATGCTAAGGACATTTTTTCTGATGCATTAGGCATTAAAGTAGACTCCTCCCAGCATGTTTTGTTACAATTAGCAGAAGCAGTTTAGAAATACAATGAGGACTCATCCGGGACAGAAAAGTTAGTTGAAAGAGCCGAGAAGAGATTCAACAATAAAGTGCTTGAGCACATTGCTCAGCACATAGCTATTAACCAAGTGGAATTGTCTTCAGTTTTGTCTAACATAGAATCTATCTATTCGAATGCTACCTCTCTTTTGGCCAGACTATGCAATTTTGCCGAGTTCACAAAGGATGTCAAAGATAAAATGAATAAAATGGATGAGGATATGAAGATTAGCATACAGAAACTGCAACTTGAACCAAGTTCAAGCTCTGCTCATCACATGAAAATTTCACATCTATCTAATATGCAGTCTGATCTACTGAAAGAAGACTCAAGGATCCGGTCCACACTGCTAGACATCCAACACATGATCCTTCCCATCATGAATATAATGTATAAGCACATTGAACATTCCAGAACATTGATTCATGACAATCAGTTCTCCATAGCAGATCACATGATTGAACTCTCCGCAGAAGTCCAAATTGCTATACAAACATGTAAGATTCTGCAAGAAAGTTGGGACAGAACCCTGGCACTAATAATGAAGGTACATTCTGATTTCTTATCAAATTTTGGATTCTCTCTGTAAATAACTTGTATATGCACCTTTGGCATTATCGTCAAAAAGGGGGAGATATGTATAGAAGGAGAGATATGTATACTGTATAGATTTGTATAAGAAACAGTTAGCACATTGAAAGGGGGAGACAATGTATAAAGCTCTATAACAAAGACAAATTTTGAAAAATCAAAATAAAACTCAGCATGATTCATGTATATAAATTTTTGGCCAATAAGTGTTTTTGTCACTAATGCCAAAGGGGGAGATTATTGGCATTAAGCAGAATTGCCACTAGTGACAACACTTATTTGCATTCTGGATATAAACTGAGCAGTCAGTGCAAACCGAGCAGTCAGTGCAAACTGAGCAGACAAGTGAAAACCGAGCAGACAGTGCAAACCGAGCAGACAAGTGCAAACCGAGCAGACAGTGCAAACTGAGTAGACAGTGCAAACCGAGCAGATAGTGGAAACCGAGCAAGTTAGTACAAACCGATCAAGACAATGTAAACCAAGTAACATCTTGTCTACCGAGTCACCAATACTTACCAAGTTCAATACCTACCGAGTGATCAGTATGAACCGTGCCTTCACTTCTACCGAGTGCATGACGATGCTGAGTAATGCAGTGGACGCCGAGTATCAGAAAGTCACCGAGTCAGTTTGAAGGAACCGAGTAACCATATTTGGGCTGACTTAGTAGCACTTATGTTTATTTGTCAAGCCGACTGTGTAATTGTAATTGTAATTAATTGCTTGAGACTTGTATATAAACAATGTTGTAAAAATAAAAAGATGTAATGAAATATATGAAGTAGAATATATGTGAAAGAAAAAGAAAGGCAGAAATAAGCGAATTACAGAAGGCATCAGAAGTATAAGGTACAGCAAAGACAAATTCATCACAGAAGGTGATCAGTACATCAGCGAATCTCATTCAGCAATCCAGTTGCAAAGCAGAGATCTACTGTTTCATTCTAACAGGTGAATCAATACTAAATCCTTTAACCGGGTAGACTTAACAGTCTTTGTAAAAATCTCTTTACCGAGTGCATACTTCATTGTATGTTTGTAAATCCTTTAACAGGGTGGATTTAGCAATCCTTATTGCTCCTAACAGGGCAGATCATCAGAAGTGATCAAATTGTAAGCCTTAACCGGCCAACTTTATTCTGCAGTATTAAAGCTTTGTGGGTTTCATCCCCACCCCAGTTTTACTTTCTTTTGGAAGGTTTCTGGGTAACCAAATCTATGTGTCATTATTGTGAATGTTTGTAAGTTTCATGCTTTCTATATGCAAAGGTTAAAAAGTAAAATACATGTTAAATTGTAAGAAAATTTAGAGTTACTGATTCACCCCTCCCCTCTCAGTAACTTGGTTAATTCCTGAATATTTCCAATAGGAGCACCTATGAAGATGCCTATGGTCACCATGGATCCAATCAAAGATAGAAGGACAAAAGGATACTTAATGGTTAATTGAGATCTTTTGAAGCCTATAATGGCAATTTGTAACAATCAATTTGATTTAAAAGTTAAATGTCCTAAAACTCTTGATAAGGACTTATGACCAAAATCATGTATGGGTGGCCAATAGTGCCAAGAAGGGATCTTACATGTCATTTACTTATGTCATTTGTATGGTTTGAATTCTTACATGTTTGATTGATGTTTATAGTGCTTTAAGGATATTATTTTTAATCATTTCAAACAATCTATAAAAGTTAAACCTCAAACATAATAAGCTTCATAGTTAAAATTTCACAAGCTTAATCATGATTAGTTTCATAGTTCAAATTTCAAACATACCACTAATAGTCAGTTCAAAGCGGCTCAGGAATGTATCTTTCAAACCATCT
Organism: Chamaecyparis obtusa; assembly: GCA_027943335.1. Classification (NCBI taxonomy): domain Eukaryota; kingdom Viridiplantae; phylum Streptophyta; class Pinopsida; order Cupressales; family Cupressaceae; genus Chamaecyparis; species Chamaecyparis obtusa. The sequence goes on from BSBK01001977.1 coordinate 141,041, forward strand.
GACCTAGCATTGAACCTTCTACTCCATCAGCTCTGGTTGGCTAGGTAAATGCTAGTGACAACCCCATTTTGCTCACATAGTCATGGGAACGCTCACAACCACGCTCGACCCAAGTGACCCCAAGGTGCACTAAGCATGATTGGGAAGTGATCTTCGGGGGCTCGTATCTCAGAACTCATGAGAGGTATTGAAAAAATATCAGGGGCTATGGGACCATGTTTCCAAGGCCTACAATAACCTCTCTCAGTTTTAGGCGATTCAACTTCATTTGCATTTGGCAAGGTGATCTCAGTCGATGCCAACACTTGTAGTGAGGGTCAGTTGAAAGTGGCTCAACAACATATCTTTCAAACCATTTAACCTAGCATCAAACCTTCTACTCCATTAGCTCCGGTTGGCTAGGTGAACACTAGTGACAACCCCATTCTACCCACGGAGTCATGGGAACACTCGCGACCACGCTTGACCCAAGTGACCCCAAGGTGCACTAAGCACGATTGGGCAGTGATCTTCTGTGGCTTGTATCCCAAAGTTCATGAGAGGTATTGAAAAAACATCAAGTGCTGCAAAATCATTTTTTTGAGGTCTACAATACCCTCTCTCAGTTTTGGGTGATTTGACTTCATTTTCATTTGGCAAGGCGATCTCAGTCGATGCAAAAACTTGCAATGAGGGTCAATTAAAAGCGGCTCAGCAGCGTATCTTTCAAACCATCTGACATTGCATCAAACTATCTACTCCATAGGCTCTGGTTGGCCAGGTAAAGACCATTGACAACCCTGTTCCACCCACAGAGTCATCAGAATGCTCACGACCACGCTTGACCCAAGTGACCCTAAGGTGCATTAAGCACGATTGGGAAGTGATCTTCCATGGCTCATATCTCAGAGCTCGTGAGAGGTATCAACAAAATATTAGGTGCTATGAGATCATGTTTTTGAGGTCTACAATAACCTCTATTAGTTTTGGGTGATTCAACTTCATTTGCATGTGGCAAGGTGATCTCAGTCGATACTAAAACTTGCAGTGAGGGTCAGTTGAAAGTGACTCAACAACGTATCTTTCAAACTATCCAACATTGCATCAAACCATCTACTCCATTAGCTCTGATTGTTTGAGTAAATTCTAGTGACAACCCCATTCTTCCCACGGAGTCACCGAAACACTCACGACCATGCTCGACCCAAGTGACCCCAAGGTGCACTAAGTATGCTTGGGCAGAGATCTTCCAGGGCTCATATCTCAGAGCTCATGAGAGGTATCAACAAACTGTTAGGTGCTACATGATCATATTTCTGAGGTCTACAATAACCTCTCTTAGTTTTGGGTGATTCAACTTTTTTTACATTTGGCAAGATGATCTCAGTCGATGCCAAAACTTGTAGTGAGGGTTAGTTAAAAGTGGCTCAGTAGCATATCTTTCAAACCGTCCAACCTGGCATCAAACCATCTACTCCATTAGCTCCAATTGGCTGGGTAAATGCTAGTGACAACACCATTCCACCCGCGGAGTCACCAGAACGCTCGCGACCACGCTCGACCTAAGTGACCCCAAGGTGCGCTAAGCACGATTAGCCAGTGATCTTCTGGAGCTCATATCTTGGAGCTCATGAGAGGTATCAACAAATTGTTAAGGGCTACAAGATCATGTTTCCAAGGTCTACAATAACCTCTCTCAATTTTGAGCGATTCAACATTGTTTGCATTTGGCAAGGCGATCCCAGTCGATGCTAAAACTTGCAGTGAGGGTCAGTTGAAAGTGGCTCAGCAGCATATCTTTCAAACCATCTGACCTAGCATCGAACCATCTACTCCATTAGCTCTAGTTGGCTGGGTAAATGCAAGTGACAACTCTATTCCACCCATAGAGTCACCAGAATGCTCGCGACCACGCTTGACCTAAGTGACCCCAAGGTGCATTAAGCACGATTAGGCAGTGTTCTTCTGGGGCTCGTATCTCGGAGCTCATGAGAGGTATCGACAAACCATCAGGTACTACAACATTTTTTTTTGAGGTCTACAATAAACTCTCTCAATTTTGGGAAATTCAACTTCATTTGCATTTGGCAAGGCGATCTCAGTCAATGCCAAAACTTGTAGTGAGGGTTAGTTGAAAGTGGCTCAGTAGCATATCTTTCAAACCATCTAACCTGGAATCAAACTGTCTACTCCATTGGCTCTGGTTGGATAGTTAAATGCTAGTGACAACCCCATTTTTCCCATAGAGTCAAGGGAATGCTCGCGACCATGCTCGACCCAAGTGACCCCAAGGTGCACTAAGCATGATTGGGAATCGATCTTCCATGGCTCGTATTCAGAGCTCATGAGAGCTATTGAAAAACCATTAGGTGCTATGAGATCATGTTTCTGTGGTCTACAATAACCTCTCTCAGTTTTGGGTGATTCAATTTCATTTGCATTTGGCAAGGCGATCTCAGTTGATGACAAAACTTGCAGTGAGGGTCAGTTGAAAGTGGCTCAATAGCGTATCTTTCAACCCGACCAACCTAGCATCCAACCATCTACTCCATCAGATCTGGGTGGCTAGGTAAACACTAATGACAACCTCATTGCACCCATGGAGTCATCGGAACGCTCACAACCACGCTTGACCCAAGTGACCCCAAGGTGCACTAAGCATGATTGGGCAGCGATCTTCCGCGGCTCATATCTTGGACCTCATTAGAGGTATCCATAGAATGTCAGGTGCTTCAAGATCTTGTTTTCAAGGTCTACAATAACCTCTCTTGGTTTTGGGTGATTCAACTTCATTTGTGTTTGGCAAGATGATCTCAGTCGATGCCAAAAATTATAGTGAGGGTCAGTTGAAAGCGGCTTAGCAGCATATCTTTCAAACCGTCCAACTTGGCATCAAACCATCTACTCCATTGGCTCTAGTTGGTCAGGTAAATACCAGTGACAACCTTGTTCCACCCATAGAGTCATGGGAATGCTCACGACCACGCTCGACCCAAGTGACCCCAAGGTGCACTAAGCACAATTAGGTAGAGATCTTCCGTGGCTCGTATCTCAGACCTCGTGAGAGGTATCGAAAAACCATCAAGGGATATAGGATCATCTTTCTAAGGTCTAAAATAACCTCTCTCATTTTTGGGCAATTTGATTTCATTTTCATTTGGAAAGGAGATCTCAGTCGATGCCAAAACTTGCAGTGAGGGTCAGTTGAAAGTGGCTCAGTAGCATATCTTTCAAATCATCTCACATTTAATCGAACCGTCTACTCCATTGGTTCTAGTTGGCTGGGTAAATGCCATTGACAACCTCATTTCACCCATGGAGTCACTGGAATGCTTGCGACCACGCTCGATCCAAGTGACCCCAAGGTGCACTAAGCACGATTGGGAAGCGATCTTTCATGGCTCAAGTGACACCAATATGAAGAGTTATATACACAATGAGTATATACATAGTATTGAAACAATGTAGTACTAAATGGCTCAAGTGAGTATATATAATGGTATGAAACATAAGAACATAGGAAATCTATAGAAGTTAAACCTCAAACATAATAAGATCCATGAACAGGGTATTCCAAAGTAAAGAAAAACAAATGTAACTTCAACAAGATATAATTTAAATCATAATAATAATCATAGTCAAGATATAACTTCACCATTCAATTCCATAAACATGAATAATAAATATGTATATACAAAAGATGATGTAAATATAACATATAAATGAACATGTTCTATATATACAAAGTATCAAATGTATCAAAAGTATCTCCATATACAAATATGGCATGTGCCATTTCAAAATGTCTACAAAATCAATGTTTTAAGGTGTACAATGTGGCATATATGCCATCTAAAAATGTTCCAAGTGGCATCTCTAAATCACCACAAAACTAAAACTACATCCTATGCCGTAGGGGGATCATCAAAATGTAGCCTCTTTGAAGAAGCGTTGGGCTCTGATTGATCTTGCATAAAAAATGAGTTCAAACCCAAGTTAGATTTCTTACTTTATATGATTTGTACACACACACACACATATAGTTGATAATTCAAACACTAATTTAATTAAAATTATAACTAAATACAAATATTTGTACCTGGTCTCTTGGTCACCTACCACAATCAGGTGTCCTAGCACAAGTCTTGGGTAGCGAAGAGACTATGCCAACAATACCAACTATGACCTATAAATATATATTTGCAATAATGAGATTAGTAGAGTGGTGCAACATAGAGTAATAAATCTACAAAATAGGATGATAGCATAATAAAATTACAAATTGATTAAACTAAAATTAAAACTTACATCTGGTGATCCCTCCTCTAGAATAGTGGGCTAGGTCAACAAAGATAGAAAATATTCTCATGGGCCCTCCCTCACACTCAGAGTAACCTATGAGAGTAAAAAGATTGTCAATTATATATAAATGTACTTCATCATAGAAACCCTGGTTACAAAATACAAATAACAATATGTAAAAGTCTACGTACAATCAGGCTATCACTCCGAATTGAGATGCCTATAACCCTACACTGCTAAACTACTATCGGGACATCATCAATAGCCACACCCTATACAATAAAGTGAAAGTAAAATATTTATTACTACACACAAGTGGCATACATATGCATGCATAATAAATCTTAAACAATTAACTACCTTTCCTTTGTAGACACTTGATGAAGGAACCCCCTCGTGCCCCCCACTGACATCAACTATAGCCTGCAAGAACACAATAAGATGACAATATATAAGTAAATGTATGAATTTTATTTCTATAATTGATAGAGATTTAAGCATGTACACCAAATGATATAAAAAATAACTAATGGGTATATAATTTATAATATATCGTATAGTCATCAAGGCCGAATGAAATGGCCGAAAGTGTGGACTCATCCACCTGTCTCACCTCCTCCTGTGTCATCGACTGAACATAAATGGAAAAAATATATATACATAAGTGCATGCAATCATTAAAACTAATCTAAATAAATAAATTATTTTTAAATTAAATAAGTCATGTGACAAATTTATTTATAATGCTTACTCTTAATTATGTATGCATTTCGGGATTATATTGTGTGTAGTTTTTTGTATCCAGATATGCATACATAATTAAAAATGGATTGTGGAAATCTAATATTATTAATGTTTACTCTTACCGTATCAATAGGAGTCAATGGCTCTGCGTACACCTCCTGAGCACTCTCATGAGATGTAGATGCTCCATGAGGTGTTACAGCCTCTACAGCTGCATCTCCTATATCCTCCTCATCAATAACATACTGATATGTATCGGCATTAGTAAGTAGTCTAAGGCACATATTCTTTCATATAATGCAAATATGGGGCTCGCATACATGTGAACTCTGACGAGATGTCGATGCTCCAGCATCATCTGCACCAGGAGGCAACACTGACCTAGTCTGCGTGATCAACTGATCACTCAGTAAATGAATGGCCCTAATAGTCTATGAGGCAGCCTCTGCAATGATATCTGGATGTTGCACTTGAGGAGGGGGTGCAACATTAGTGAGGGGGACAAAGGTAGTGGCCTTTTTGCGTTGGGAAAATGGCCTAGTCTGAGGAACTCCTCTGCTTACGCCCATGTTGGGCCTCATACTCCAATAATCAACATGGTGACCAAGCACAAACTCAGCATACAATTCTTTTATGAAATAAAATGGGACCTTCAAATTGCTATGGGGTGGTTTATCAAAAACCATCCACCAGCGATCCCAAAAGTTTGTGTGCATTGCTTCATTTGTGAACCATTTTATTAATAATTTGGGCTTTTTGGGGTCAACTGGTATTCTAGTTTTAGCATTGACAAAAAGGGCGGTTATATCTTCCTTACTTATATTAAGGGCCACAATCCCATCATGGTCAAGCCCATCATCAAATTGGGCGTGCATATCATCACGCCAATGAAGAGCAACATTATGTTGCTGCATGAGTGTGTCACTATTTTCAACAATTGTATTTAGTGTGGCAAGCATGGGACCTAATGTAGGTATATTTTGATATGTGTTTTGGAAACCTCATATTGGGTTCAAATTATCTTATATCAAATCTTCTAAAGATCAAGGGTTTTGACATGGAGGATTATTTTTGGGATCGTTATTTAGTGTGGGAGGGTTATTTTCTTCATTATTCTCAGCCATGTTGATTAAATAAAAAACAAATCTAAATTTCAATCTAATTTCATATATTATTACAAATATAAATACAAAACCCTATTTCAACAAAAAAAACAACATTTGGCATGAAAATAAAATAAAATAATCAAAATAAACAAAAAATTTACTTACCGAATACGCTGGGGAGTCAAATTTGTTGTTGCCAAAATCAAATACCCAAAAATATATCATGTATCTGATATATCGAGCCATTTTCCCAATAAAAACTATGAAAAGAAATAAGGAAAAGGGCTCGTGGGTTTCAAATTTATGCAACAGGTATCGGGTACCTGATATGCTATCAAGTACCCGATTAGGCCTATGCTTTGGTGTCAAGTTTTTCCAGGTGTATTGACACCCAGACCTACTCAAAAGTCAACAAGCATTTTCATGCGATTTTGGATGAGTGAAAAGTGAATATTTTTCACATCGCCACTTTTTGGCCCCTCATGATCTTGCACATACCCACAAAAAGGAGGAAATATGGAAATGAGAGAGTAAAGGGATGATATATATGGAAGATGGATGGGGATGTTTACTATAAGTATTACTATAGGGTGATTAATTAGTTTATTAAGGTGTGGAGATATAGATGAATTTTTCTAAGGGAAAAAGTTTTGATGACTTTGAAGGTTTTTAACAAAGATACTAAACTAATGCCAAAGGGGGAAATTGATACTCCTCAGAAGTCTTTTTGTTTCATTAGTTATGATTAATTCATAATGATTATCAAATTCGTTTAGTAATGAAGGAAAGACAAGTCAGTAAAGAACACAATCTATTCGATAAAAGAAATAAAGGAAAGGGAGTCTTCGGTAAAGGTAAAGGAAATAGACACTAAGCAAGGAAGAACTTGTCACCGAGTTATATCGAGCTTCAAAATTCATTAAATTGAGAGACGAGATAGTTACCAAGAAAAAGGAAAATGAGTTACCAAGAATGAAAGGTTGACACAAGGAGACTCTACAAATACATTGAACCTAGACACTGAGCAAAAAATGATTTAAAAATCTTGAGGAGATTATTTGACAGAGCATTGGAGAATTAAATACAATGATTATCCATGATTACAACATGAGATGCACTTATAAGAATTAAATGTGAAATATGCATTGGAGGAGTAACCAATGTTAGCACCACTTAAAAAGATGATTCTAGAACATTTCCACACTTCTAGAATTGTATATAAATAGATCAGAGTGTTAAGATCTAAGTATGAGTATGAGAGAGTGCATGTGAGAAGTAGAGATTATAGATAGAAGGTGATGAGCAAGGAAGCTACTGAGTAATAGAGAAGTAAAGAGAAGAGAGCAATATTGATTTAGAGTTGAATCTACCGAGTACCAAATTGATATTGTGAGTGAAGCATAGTATGTGGTAATTTGTTAATGAGCATAAAGAGTCTGATAAGTGTATGATTGATGCAAGTACTATATATATATTTTTTGTTGATTAAGTTAATAATTAGAATTGTAAAGTTTCTTAACCAAGAATATCTTAACAGGTCTTACATTTTAAATCATTTAACTGGGTATATTTCTTAAATTATAATTATAAAATCCTTTAGAAAGGTAGACTCAACTAGTCTTTAAAATCTTAACTGGGCTAATACTCTTAATAGGGTAAGCTATTAGAAATGGATAACAGTGTAGCTCTAACCGAGAAAACTTTTTACTCTAGTAGTAAAGTTTTTTGGGTGTCATCCCCACCACATTTTTTATCCTCTAACAAGGATTTCTGCAATACCAAAATGAATGTGTTATGAGTTATGTTTATTGTTAATGTGTTATACGTTTTATGTGATGCATGCAAATTTATAAAAAAATTGAATGGTTCAGAAAGATAGTTGAAAGTATTTTACAATACTGATTCACCCCTCCCCTCTCACTACTCACATTTCCATACTTAGTCCAACAATACCTATTGATTTTCCCTTAAAAATAAGACATTGTTTTAGTATCACTTATTAAATTTAAACTAACCTATATTAGGAAAGAAAAAAAGTACCAAAAAAACCCTTCTAAAATAAAATATAGGAGAAAAAAAACCCTTGAAGAACAACTACAGCATGATTAAAATATATTAATCATGCATGCCCCACACCATGATGCAGATTAGGGTTAATGCATGCCCCACACCATGATGGTCAATTAAAACAATGGTCTCTTTGTTGGAGATTAGGGATATGTGATCCCCAATATCTATTTTAGAGATTAGGGGTCATGGTCCTCCAACAACTCAATCAAGCATTCAAGAATTATAGACCACATGGATTGTAGATACATGACCTCCAGTCATTTTGTAGGGATCGAGGATCATGAGATCCCCAATATATCAATAGTTAAGGTCTAGAATTTGATGAACTTTAGGTTTAGGTTTTATTATATATGGTTTCAAATAATGTGATCTTGTAGCTCTCATGAGGTTACGAGAAGGGGAAAAATGAGAAAAATAAATAGGAAACAAATGAAAATATATGATAAATCAAAATGAAACAAGATAAACACTAATAAGGAAAACTAAGAAAATTGCAAGAAACTAATAGAAGGAAAAAAATGAGCCAAAACAAAAACCAACTGAAGATGGAAGTGAGGAGTCAATGGTTGACCAAATCCCAAAAGAAGTGATGAAAATGAAATTGTCTCACTCACAAAATCAATGACTGTAAATTCATAGCTAAAGTGTTCGTAGTGCAAAAATATTCACAGATCAGAGGAATAAAAGTGCATAATTGAGGGCTTTGAGGTCTTGTTTAACTAATAAGGCTATTTACATGAGGGGAATTTGGTAAAAAATGGTCACTATCCGTACCAGCAAATGGTCTGTGCTGAAATACTTCAAGTCAAAAAAGTTTAGGGTTATCGACATCGCACAAATTCATAAAAAATGTATCCTCCTCGTTCCTATTTAGGTAAATGAGTTGTCTCTGCCAAGACCCACCACCGTGTTCTTACAGAGTACCACCCTAGTTATAGAGGAATGAGGCTACAAAGATTTTTGGTAATACCATCCTACTTTTATGGCCACCTTTGCGGGCTATTAATGTCCAGGTCAAGATTTGAGGCCCTTAAACATGTGCATCCAAAATTGTTGTGCATGAAATGTTTAGAATAAAAAACCTTACCCCTTAAATTTTCCTAAGTTAGGAGGACTTTGAAGCATTTGTGATGTAGGAGCATCCTGGGTGTAAGGGCAATCTTGCATCACCCAAAAATATTTTTGTTTTTGTATTCAATAAGGGCTATCTTGTGCAGAGCTGCTATTTATGGAAACTTGCTATTTTTAGTAAGTTGGCCTTACGATCTCAAAATGTTCTGATTTTACATGTGGAGGTTCATCTTAGTCATATCAGCCTGCCAGCAAAGTTTCATGGCTAGATCAGGTCTAGTTTTGAAGATATTGAAGATTTTTGGTATTGGTAGCAGGGTACATAAACTTTGAACTCAGTTTTGAAGGCTTTAGAGGCCCCAGATGAGGTCAAAAAATTGGGTGATGGGCACATTGCACTGGTCAAGCTTGTAGAGCACTTCATGGCATTTCTGAAATGGGGTTATAATAGTCAATCAGGTCAACTGGTGATGACTTATGGTCTCCGGAAGTCAGGCCACTTGAAATGGCAGAAAATAATTTTCCTTCAAAATTTCTATTCGGGTTTCAAAAGTTATTTTGAGCCGACTTTGATGTAATAAATTAAAAAATAAAATAATTCTAAGTTGGGTTGGCCCTTAGGGCTAAATTTTTGGAACCTTCTCAGGCGGTGGAAATTGCCTATATAAAGAAGGCCTGTAGTGTTGTCTAGGGTAGTTCTGGGTAGTAGATCTGGGTATTGATTCGAGGCTTTTTCCTACAGAATATTGTAAGGGAATGCCCATGTGGCTTGGCATATTGTAATTCTGAAAGTTTGTAATTCCACATTTGTGGAGATAATAAGAAGCCAATTTTCTATTCTTGCATATTATTGTTTTTGTTTCTCTATTTCTATTATGTGTTTGTGGTATTAAGGGGAGCACCCTTCATCAATTTGTGTTGTCCCTTTTCAGAGACATGGTTATATTAAAGGCCTATGAAAACATTGGTTGGTATATTCCAATGGGTTTTCTAGAAATTTTATTGTCCAACTTGTAGTAGTGGAGAGGGTTCCAAAGAGTGGCCCCTGGTATTGAACCCTTTATCTCCCACATTCTAAAATAAATAATGAAGTATTATACAGCTGCAACTATCTCTTCAGTGTTTAATAAATTAGGTACCTGATTTTTTAACTACGATTGGTTGATGTGTATAAATAACAAATGGGTGTTTTTATTTTAGATTAAAATATTTTAATTGATTCTATTGTAGAACAAAAACGATTCTCTTCTTTTTATTTGGGTTAAATTTTAAGGTATGTCTCTCACTAAGAATCCAAAGACATAAGGGTGATTGTGTGATTGTGTAACTTAATAAAATAAAATTGTAACATGAAATGATGATTTAAACACAACCTCCTAGTACATACTTTTATAGCCATGTATTTACACTACTAAGAAATTGTTGGTAAAAAGTACATGGTTCAAACATGGAAGACTAACATATATTACAACTAGAACATGAGTCTTCTTCAATAGGTAATGAGATTGATGATTCCATCACTAAGATTATGAAAATGTAGAACAAAGAACATTTATCTTGGTAATATATTTCCCTAGGAGAGAAAATTAGCACATCCAAGGGTTGTGCCTAACATATTTGTTAGAAAGTAAAGTCTACCAAGATAACTGAGAGGAGGGGTGGGTGAATCAATTATGTGAGTAAAACAACTCTTATTAACCTTATTAAATCTAAAGCATGTAATTAACATAAATATCAACCATAAAAAGATAACCATACATAATGACACTAGAATTGTTAACTAGGGAACCTCTTGATCATAGATTAAACCCCGATGGGGATGGTACCCATAAAATATGTACTAATATGAAATTTCATTGTGAGAGGATGGACCCTATTAGAAGTCTATGAAAGACATTTAGTACATATTTTTCCTTCTGAGGAGACTTTGAATCTCTGTGAGGAGATTCCAACCTTGTTATGGGTTGTCGAAGGCAGAAGGACCCACTATCCAAACAACACCAAGGGAAAGTTCATTGAACTTACTATCAACCTAATCTCTATATTATCCCTAATAGAATAATACCAAATATAATAGATCTCAACAACTAGATCTGCAAACTTAATATAACTTAACAATCCCTCATATCGCTTACTCACATTATTGCTCATTTCACAACTTATTTTCTCATAAAATCTTGTATACAATCAAGAAAATGATTCTTCATTAAAAAATGTCCAATATTTCATAATTGAGTCATCCAATTAGGATTTATCAATTACAAAATATAAAATAATACATGTTACATAATAATTTCATAATTACATAACACTATCGACTCATAAATTTAATAAATCTTCACATGTGCAACCTATGACTATGCTGACTTAGCCAGGTCACCTTCACAATGTCTTCAACCTTTGTATAACTTTTCTTATCCATATTTTATCCCTATTAGGAGATAAAAATAGTACTACACTAGATTTCTTGTAATTGTCACAATTTCTAAAATTTATGTACATGCTCTTGACCATGTGATCAAAACACTATGAAAAATATGTCCTCAACTTAACATAACCTCATGTTCAATTTTCTGTTTGCGCTAACTCAAACTCTTTCTGCTACTCTATCAATCTTTAGTAAAAATAGTATGTTGACATCAATGAAAAACACAATCATGAATACAACATGTGACCACTCAAATAATACTAGAATACTCTCCGATAGGAAATATTCAGCATTCATGCTAAAAATCTCCCCCTTTGGCATTGATGGAAATATAGATAAAAACATCCAAGTTCCATGAATACCAAAATATAACTCTGTTATTCTTGTCTTTCCTTTTCAAATCCTCTTCATCAATAATTTCTCTCCCACTCTGTATACTCACTTATTGTATACATTCCTAGGATATTTTTTTCATGCATTCTTCTCCCCCATTCACATCAATGAAAAAGGCATCATTATGTCAATTCAATTGTACTACTCAATAGTTTTAATCAGCTCAAGTGTCAAAAGAAACTATTTGAAAATACCTCTTACCAAGAGTCCTTCATGACTTATCTTAAACATACATACTTCCTCATAGAGGAAGCATCAACATATAGTCCAGATTAGAAAAAGTGTTTTGTACCTTTGGACTGATGCAACTTTATGCATCAGTACTCAAAAGTGGACTGGGGCATAACCCCAACCATACCTCTCAAATAATCAAATGTATCCTTAGGTAAAGAATTTATAAAGATATATGATATCTTTGTTAGGAATGGGAACACTAAGAGGGGGGGGGGGGGTGAATCAGTGTTCACTCTATTTTAACTTTTCACTTAATCTTTAAACTGAACTTATTTTATTAAGTAATGAAATGAACATCCACATAAACATGAAACATGAAATAAACACATAACACCAATATGATTACAGGGAAACCCAAATAGGTAAAAACATCGGTGGGAATTGACACCCACTAATATTTTGTACTAGTGTTTTATGATTCTTGTTAGAAGATCCTTAACCCTGTTAGGAGTTTCTTTACAATGCATTAAGTACAGTAGACCTTGTCAAGGGTTAGACCCTATTAGGAGTCTTTTACAATAATCCCTATTAGGGGAGTGGATGCACTATCCTAGAGCTCACTGCTCAAGTGGTGAAGGCTACTACCTTCTAATCTCAAATACAGACTATATCTGCTGGATGAACTGTCACTGTGACACTACTTATCAAATTAGTTCCTTTGATGCAGTGATGCTTTGACCTCTTGGAAAGCTCTAATTCATCTTAATGTATCTTTGCACACTTCTGATCTCCTTCACATAACTCTATATCAACTTCCATACCAACTACAATGGGCACATCTCATATTTATATGCACTTACAAAATAAACAACTAGGTCGGCCCTTAAACCTATTACATAAAATGCTTCCAATTGAATTGGCTCAAAGGTGTTTACAAAAAAAGATATATACATATCGAAAACCTAATTACAATAGGTGCATAGCCTTTACATCATAACCGCAACTCAAAATGCTAACAGTTGGTTGCATACTCTATTTTTCTCTGGCACACACTACCTGTGTAACTTCAACTATCTGTATCTTTCTCATACTTGCATATCTGATCATGTGCTCATAGAATAAGCATGAATATAGTCTAAGAAACTTATCTTCTAGGGCACATACCATAACGTAGTCGTATGCATGTGCACTAACGCTCTGAGCTTCAGGTACTCTATATACTATTCAGTCTTCAACACTTAGTTAATTTCAGATGTTGTCTTCAAGTGCACTGACTCCAAACTACTATATGACTTTATTGTCATAATGAAAACACTATACTAAGTCATATACACTAGTATAGCCAACCTACCAATAATCTCCCCCTTTGTCATTGATGGTAACAAAGGAATATGGCTAGGTTGCTAACTATCCCTTAATACAAAAACTTTTGTTTTACACACAAATTTCTATCTTATAACTCCCTATACATATCTATAATCCATATTCTACATATACTCCCCCTTTGACATTAATGAAAAAGGTGTGTCAAAACTGAATCTAGAAAAACTTACTATGATAGTACATCGAGATATGCTATCTCCAGATTTTGGATCTCCTTCCAAAATGTGATCAAAGAATTTACAATTTGTAGATGGGCGCATAAGGAATATTGTAGCTTCTACATCTTCTCCAAATCAGTGCTAGGACCTTGATCATATGTCACCATGGAGGCATCGATCTCCTTGATATTCTAATTAATTATGTCTAATGAGGCTGCAAGAGAATGTTGGCATTAAGCAAAATTGCCACTAGTGACAACACTTATTTGCATTCTCAGTGCAAACTGAGCAAAATAGTGCAAACCGAGCAGAACATTGCAAACCGAGCAGAACAGTGCAAACCGAGCAAAATAGTACAAACTGAGCAGAATAGTGCAAACCGACCAAAATAGTGCAAACCAAGCAGAACAGCGCAAACTGAGTAGAACAGTGCAAACCAAGCAAGACAGTGCAAACCGAGCAGAATAGTGCAAACCGAGCAGAACAGTGCAAATCGACCAGAACAGTGCAAACCGAGCAAGATAGTGCAAACTGAACAAGATAGTGCAAACCGAGTAGGACAATGTAAACCGAGTAACATTATGTCTACCGAGTCACCAGTATTTACCGAGTTCAAAACCTACCGAGTGGTTAGTATGAACCGTGCCTTCACTTCTACTGAGTGCATGATGATGCTGAGTAATGCAGTGGACGCCGAGTATCAAAAAGTCACCGAGTTAGTTTGTAGGAACCGTGTAACCATACTTGGACTGACTTAGTGGCACTTATGTTTATTTATCAAGCCGACTTTGTAATTGTAATTGTAATTAATTGTTTAGACTTGTATATAAACAATTTTGTAAAAATGTCAAGATGTGTGTAATGAGTATGAATGTGAAAAAGAAAGAAAGGCAGAGATAAGTGAATTACAAAGGGCTACAACAGTATAATGAATAGAAAACACAAATTCATCACAGAAGGTGATCAATACATCAACGAATCTCAATCAGCAATCCAGTTGCAAAGCAAGAGATCTACTATTTCATCCTAACAGGTGAATCAGTACTAAAATCCTTTAACCGGGTAGACTTAACAGTCTTTTGTAAAATCTCTTTACCAAGTGCATACTTCATTGTATGTTTGTAAATCCTTTAACAGGGTGGATTTAGCAATCCTTATTGCTCCTAGCAGGGCAGATCATCAGAAGTGATCAAATTGTAAGCCTTAACCGGCCAACTTTATTCTATAGTACTAAAGCTTTGTGGGTTTCATCCCCACCCCAATTTTACCTTTTTTTGGAAGGTTTCTGGGTAACCAAATCTATGTGTCATTATTGTGAATGCTTTTAAGTTTCATGCTTTCTATATGCAAAAGGTTAAAGTGAATTATATGTTAATACATCTGTAATAGTAAGAAAATTTGGAGTTACTAATTCACCCCTCCCCTCTCAGTAACTCAGTTGATTCCTGAATATTTCCAACAATTGGTATCAGAGCAGCATTGGTTCTCAAGATAAAGCTTAACTAGCTTGAGCAAAGATCTAGGACAATGGAGGTATTCAAACTGAACAAGGTGATTGAAAATGAAAAGCTAGATCTGGAAATGGCCATAGCTAAACTTAAAGAAGCAAAAGAACATCTTTCCCAATCCCTAAGAAGAAGGAAGGAACTTGCAAATCAGATGAATGATCAGAATTACATTGAAGAAAAGATTGAAGATCTTTTTCCCTCAAATAGCTCAGATGAAGCAAACAATGATGTCAAAGAACTCCTAGAAAAGAATGGGTCTCTGCAGGAAGAAGTGAGAAAATTAAAAAGAGAACAAGAGCTACACTCTACAAGATTTTGTGAGATCTTAGAACAAAGAAACAAGTTGAAAGATGAATTGGATGAAAGGAACAATGAAGTCCAAAATAAAACCCTTCAGCTAGAAAACCTAATTGATCAGATCTCCCATACAAATGAGGAAATTCTGAATCTGAGATGAGAAATAGAAAGCACAAGAGAAGAACTAAGATCTGAAAAGGAAATCAATCTAAGATTGGTGGATGACCTAAACGCTGAAAAACAAATCAATGAAGGAATGCTGAAAAGCCAAGAAGACTTAAATCAACTATAGGAGCGAAATCTTCATAGGCAGAAAGGAAAAGCAGGACTTGGATATAAAGGAGAAGGTGAATCTTCTAAGCAAGGTACTCAAAGAAATCAAAAACCTACTTGTAATCACTGTGGTAAAATAGGACATACTTCAAATAAATGTTGGAGCAATGAAAAAGAAGAATTCAATGGAAAATGCTACAACTGCAATCAACATGGTCACAAAGCAAATGAATGCAAGGAAAAACGAAGATTAAGAGGTAATTGTCACAAATGCAACAAACAAGGTCACAAGGCATCCAAGTGTAGATCCAAAACATTCAATCTAGCAGAACAAATTATGAAAGCAATGTTTGGATGGGACTACAACACCTGGTGTAGATGTCATTACTGTGGAGAATATGGACACATTGGCATGAATTGCATAAAACATCATCTAAGGAAAAGAGATACTACCGTAAGATGCTTCAAATGCACTAAACTCGGTCACATAGCCAGAAATTGCATGAATGCTAGTGAAGTTGAAGATGGAAAGAAGAATGAAGCAACTAAGGTCAGGAAACAGGTGAGACAAAAGTGGATTCCTAAATCTACCGAGCAAACCAATCCAAGTAATGGAATGGGTGGCTCTACCAACTCAAACTAAATTTCCAAGAAAGCACTGGAACTGTATTCTCATAGACCAATCTCAAGCAGTTCCAGAACTGAATTAAAAGAAAGATCTAAATCAGCATACAAGATGCAGTAAGATCATAGGAAGGTCGGTATCAGTCTTTACCGAGCAAGGTCGGTACCAATCTTTACCGAGCGAGGTCGGAGCAATATGAATTCTTGAGTTCACAAAGTTGTGAAGTCTTTACCGAGCAATTAATTCTTAGTGGGTGACAATCTATTGGAATTCATACCCTAATTTGTACTGAGCATTAATGACAGAGTTGTAAACAAAAGGCAAGAAATCAAACTCATTCTTCACCGTGAACTTTTAGCACTTTGAGAGCAGAAAATTTCAAGAGCAACCTAGCAATTCAAATACTTTTGCGAAAGGAATTTTCTGTGAGCTACCATGGTATCATCCAGCACTTCAGTGAAGAAAGGATTAGAAATGTTAGTCCAAGGGGAATGGAGAGCACCAGATTTTAAGATCGTGCCCGCAATTGCAGCAGCCCTAGATCTGAACGGAGCTCAATCTCAAATTCCTCCTAAGGTACTACTTATTAACGATATCCACAATCATTTGAACTGTGCAATTCAAGAAATGGGAAACCTAGAGCTATTTATTGTGCATGAGGAACTGTGTGTGGATGGTATTCTAAAACCCGAGCACAAACATCTGGAAGATAAAGGATTAGTTCACATTGCACATCTACCTTGAAACTTTCAGGAGAAATGGGTTAGATACATTCTCAGCCATGTACATGATGGCAAGATTTGGCTTGAGAAACCCATAGAAATCACCAAGAAGATGATTCATCAAATCACCAGTCTTCCCATGTTGAACAAAGCAAAAACTACCAAAACCCTACGTCGGTCGAAACTAGAGAAGAAAACCCTAGTCGAGTGGGATGGTAGAGGCATGAAAGTTAGCAGCATTACTGATGCTGAACTGAAGTTTGGTACACACATAATTGCCCATAAGATTTATAGTTCAAGTCGACAGAATAGTGTCTCCTGTGAAGCCATTGACCTAGCATACAAAGTGGTCAAGAATAACTTATCATTTGACCTAGCAGACTTATTGTTAAAATAGTTTAACAAAAACATGGAAAGCATTCAAACTTCCAAAAACAATCCATGTAAGTTTGGATCTCTACTGGTCTGTTTATTCTTCTATGCTCGGAAATTCTTCCCTTCCAAAGGAAAAATTGTATGGAGAAAAGATGTGCCAGTCCTTTATGAGATAAATGAATACATTTCAGAAATGGGTGAAAATTTTGAAAGCGTCATGGATAATTATTTTGAGTCTTTCAAAGAGAAAATGAATGACAGATTCTGGATTCCACAGAAGTTGGTGGAAGATTATAAGGATGACATTTGTTTCATGGTGGACTGTGACAATGTATATATTCAAGCACCTAAACCAAGGATTGTATATGTAAAACCTCTTCCTTATGAGGTAAATATTGATGAAACCAAGAATATCATTGAAGCTCTTCTTAATCAGCTTGTTAATCCCAAAGCTCCATATTTTGGAACATATGATGAAGCTAAGGTGAGAATTGAATTAAGCATAAAGCTTCCACAGGTGGTAAACAAAGGAAAGAAGAGGATAGCCAAAATGAAAATGCTAACCGAGGAAAAAGGAGAAAATGATGAAGAAGAAGAGGAAAAGGATGAGAAAATAGAGGAACCAGAACCTGCAAATAAGAAAGGAAAGGTATTCATCACTAAGGCACCTAAGCCACCCACTGCTGTATTTACAAGGAGAAGTGCAAGAGGTAAGGTAGACAAGGCAGACAAGGCAGACAAAGACATAGTATTCAAAAGGCCTCCTCTAAACTTTCAAGAGAGGATCAAACTTTTTAGAGAAGGATCAGGATCTGGAGTAAGTAACATAAAATCTTTTAAATATGAAACAAGAACGGAAACAAAATAGAAGGAAATAGAAGATGTTATTATTGAAAAGATGGGACAGTGGAAATACTCTCCTGATGAAATAGCCCCACAGGTTCCAGCAGTTCTATTAGATCCAATAAAAATGAGATGGAGCAATGCAAAGAAAACTGTAAAAGACATATTTGATCAAACCCTGAGACAGTTAATGCCGAGCTTGAAAAATGATGAAATAAAGAAGGCATTGAAGGAAAATGAAAGTAAGATGACATTAAAGTTCAATACTTGTTTGATTCTAATCAACAATATTGAATCAGTTGTGAAGGCTGCAAATGCCACATGGAAAAACATATACCATCTTCACCAACCAAGTATTGAAATAGTAATAATAAAGGACATTGAAGATGACAGTGATGAACAAGAAGAAGCCACTGAGGTAGATGACATTGTGAGAATAGCAGCAGAAGTCATTGCATCACTTCCTACCTCTCTAGTAAAAGTTTCTACATCTAGCCCGGAGACACCTTCAAGCATGGTTGTGACAACTTCAACATTTTTCCAATCACCTATAGCAACAACAGAAGCAACTACCATTTCTTCTACTGAGTTGCAGTCTCCCACTTCATCAAGTTTTCCAGCAGTAAGTATTCCAGTTTTTTATTCTACAAGTGTAAATATTTTAAGTTCTCCATTAGATAGTATACCAGTCTCTATAGCCAGTCCTACTATGTCTACTGTCACTACTACTAAGGTATTAAGTACAGATAAGCCTAAGGCTCAACCGAGCATAAGATTTTTGGGTAAGAATATAGTAGAGGATATAGACCTAGATGAGGAAATAGAAATTCCAACATTAGACTTTGCAAATCTATCAGCGGACCAAATGCAAAATATAGGTGAAATCCTCCAAAGGAAAGCAAAGAAATAGAAGCTTAAAGAGGAGAGAGACAAGGAATATCAAATCATTAAGGATGCTAAGGACATTTTGTCTGATGCATTAGGTATTAAAGTAGACTCCTCCCAACATGTTTTGCTACAATTAGTAGAAGCAGTAAATAAATACAATGAGGATTCATCTGGGATAGAAAAGTTAGTTGAAAGAGCCGAGAAGAGATTCAACAATAAAGTGCTTGAGCACATTGCTTAGCACATAGCTATTAACCAAGTAGAATTGTCTTTAGTTTTGTCAAACATTGAATCTACCTATTCAAATGCTACCTCTCTTTTGGCCAGATTGTGCAATATTGCTGAGTTCACAAAGGATGTCAAGGATAAAATGAATAAAATGGATGAGGATATGAAGATTAGCATACAAAAGTTGCAACTTGAACCAAGTTCAAGCTCTGCTCATCACATGAAAATCTCATACCTATCAAATATGCAGTCAGATCTACTGAAAGAAGACACAAGGATCCGGTCCACACTGCTAGACATCTAGAACGTGATCCTTCCCATCATGAATACAATGTACAAGCACATTGAACATTCCAAAACATTGATTCATGACAATCAGTTCTCTATAGAAAATCACATGATTGAACTCTCTGCAGAAGTCCAAATTGCAATCCACACATGCAAGATTCTGCAAGAAAATTGGGACAGAACCCTGGCACTAATAATGAAGGTACATTCTATGTTTCTATTAAATTTTGGATTCTCTCTGTAAATCACTTGTATATACACCTTTGGTATTATCGTCAAAAAGGGGGAGATATGTATAGAGGGAGATATATGTATAGAAGAAGATTTGTATAGAAGAAAAAGTTAGCACATTGAAAGGGGGAGATAATGTATAAAGCCCTATGACAAAGACAAATTTTGAAAAATCAAAATAAAACTCAGCATGATTCATGTATATAAGTTTTGGGCAATAAGTGTTTTTGTTACTAATGCCAAAGGGGGAGATTGTTGGCATTAAGCAGAATTACCACTAGTGACAACACTTATTTGCATTCTCAGTGCAAACCGAGCAAAACAGTGCAAACCAAGCAGAACAGTGCAAACCAAGCAGAACAGTGCAAACTAAGCAAAACATTGCAAACCAAGCAGAACAGTGCAAACTGAGCAAAATAGTGCAAACCGAGTAGAATAGTACAAACTGAGCAGAATAGTGCAAACTGAGCAAGACAATGCAAACCGAGTAGAACAGTGCAAATCAAACAGAATAGTGCAAACTGAGCAAGACAGTGCAAACCGAACAAGATAGTGCAAACGGAGCAGGACAGTGTAAACCGAGTAACATTATGTCTACCGAGTCACCAGTATTTACTGAGTTCAAAACCTACCGAGTGGTTAGTATGAACCGTGCCTTCACTTCTACTGAGTGCATGATGATGCCAAGTAATGCAGTGGACACCGAGTATCAGAAAGTCACCGAGTTAGTTTGCAGGAACTGTGTAACCATACTTGGGCCGACTTAGTGGCACTTATGTTTATTTGTCAAGCCGACTTTGTAATTGTAATTGTAATTAATTGTTTAGACTTGTATATAAACAATGTTGTAAAAATGTCAAGATGTGTGTAATGAGTATGAATGTGAAAAAGAAAGAAAGGCAGAGATAAGCGAAATACAAAGGGCTACAGCAGTATAAGGAACAGCAAAGACAAATTCATCACAAAAGGTGATCAGTACATCAGTGAATCTCAATCAGCAATCCAGTTGCAAAGCAAGAGATCTACTGTTTCATCCTAACAGGTGAATCAGTACTAAAATCCTTTAACCAGGTAGACTTAACAGTCTTTTGTAAAATCTCTTTACCGAGTGCATACTTCATTGTATGTTTGTAAATCCTTTAACAGGGTGGATTTAGCAATCCTTATTGCTCCTAGCAGGGAAGATCATCAGAAGTGATCAAATTGTAAGCCTTAACCGGCCAACTTTATTCTATAGTACTAAAGCTTTGTGGGTTTCATCCCCACCCCAGTTTTACTTTCTTTTTGGAAGGTTTTTGGGTAACCAAATCTATGTGTCATTATTGTGAATGCTTTTAAGTTTCATGCTTTCTATATGCAAAAGGTTAAAGTGAATTATATGTTAATACATCTGTAATAGTAAGAAAATTTGGAGTTACTGATTCACCCCTCCCCTCTCAGTAACTCGGTTGATTCCTGAATATTTCCAACAGAGAATTTCTTAGCTAAGTCTACCTAGCGCTTATCTTGATCATCTCTTTTTTTCCTTTCTCAATCCTATCTAACTGTCCTTGGTAGACATTGTTGTACATGTTCACATCAACAGATGGATCTTCTATTAATTTCCTTATGCTGTCTATCATGAATTCCACCTCTTGTACCTTTTTGTACAGATCCCCAGCCAACTTGTCTTGGTTCATACATTCAACAATGATCTTCCTTCCTTTTTCTGCAAATTCCTTTAGAGATGCTTGACCAACCTTTAGTGAGCTTAGGTCAAGTGCATAGTTGCCAACTAATTCGATGATCCTTTTCATCATATACTTCTCTTATGCAACTAAGGATGTAGATTCTTCCAGGCTAGAGAAATTCCCTTGAACTGTGAGATCATTGAACTGACATCATCAACTGAGTGTACCTAGGGTAATTTCTTGTTTGTGGGTAACAAGCTATTTAGAATGTTCACTAACTCTATAAGGAGGGGATTCCTCATCACTTTTTTCTCCTTGGCCTTCTCCATAGCTAAGACATTGAACTTAATCAGGTCTTCTCCTCCCCATGAATCCAAACTGGTTGTGTCAGGTGTCAAACATGACAACAGTGTTGCTGAGGGAGTGGTGGGAATGCTATTCATCATTCCTTGTTTTACCTTGATTGGTTCAACTAATGTTTCACCTTTTTGTTCAATTTTTTATACCATTTCTTCTTCTTTTTGTTTTTCAACTTCCTTTTCTATTTCTTTTCCTTCTTCTTTCTCATGAGTTACATCCTCAATCAATATTTCTTTTTAAGTAGGAGGAGTGTTACTGCATAAGATTTCAGCTTCTTGTGTGCTTATAACAACTTCTTCAAACTTGTTCAGCTCCATATCTGAGGCCATCATTGCTATCTCAACATTGTCAATGAGAATAGTTTCATCCTTACGTGTCTCTGTCATGGCCGCAGTCTTTTCTACCTATGTTTGTGTTTCAACTATAAGTGCTAAATCTTGTGGACCTGTAGATTATACCTTGACGGTCTCTGATTATTTTGCAACCACTGTGGGTACTTGGGCTGTAGAAGCAGTGGCTGGATACATGTGCTTATTCATAAATACCTTCTCAAAGGCTTTCTTTGTTTCTTTGGAAACAAGATCATAGTTCATGTCCATGATGTGCAAAGTCCTTGACTTGGTTCTTAGATGTGGCTTTATTAAGTCTAACAACAAAGACTTATCCTCTAGAGAACATACATGAAGGGTATCATCAGGAATCTTTTCCCTTATCCGTAGATCTTCTTCAATAGCTTGTCTCTTTTGGAATTCTAGGATGTTCCATACATTATCAGGGATCATAGTCTTAAGTTCCAAGACTATCTTTTTGAACTTTAGCATGTGTTTTACTATCATTCCATGTCTCCCAAATTTGTCTATCTCACTATATTTTTCATAAAACTTTCCTACTTGCTTAATTCTTCCCTCATCAATTATTCTTGCACTTAGCACACTAAGACTAGGTTTGAAACTTAATTTAGGAGTTTCTTGAGTGTTTCTTTTGTTCCTTGTTACTCTTGAGGATGGATGACTAGTGCTGACTTCTTTCTTCCTTTTAGGCATTGCCTTATACTCATGAGGAGGAGTAAGTGCAATCATTTCTTTGGGCGCGGAAGGAGTATCATCAGTTTTACCCTTCTACTAATCAGATTTTTCAATCTTCAGCTTCTTTAACTTGGGATCACCTGATTCTGCCTTTGCTGCATCTATTCTCTCAATTTCCAAAGCAATCTTTTGTTACCTTGCTTTGTTTAGGTCTGATTGAGACACTCCATGTATTCTTAAGATCTCAGAGGTGACCTTGGAAACTTTCCTCTTAGTTGTTGCACTATTCAGTTTTGCATCTACATCTCTTGATTTCTCCTCATGTGTTCCCCATCTTGGCTCATTGGGGTCTTCGGGTGCTGACAATAGAACTTGAGCATATGCCTCTAGAATAGCCTCTTCTACTTCATATCCTAGTGGACAAATCCACTTAGTCCTTGGTTCTACTGCCTCCATGTATGTTGTGTTTGTCTCAACCATAAAACAAATAGTATCATTATACTTTTCAACTATCCTCTCTAGTATCATGTACCTCATTTGCATCTTGGCCTTGAATGTGTTCAATTCTAGGGTCATGTAGTCTCTTAAAGTGCTCTTAGTAGATGCCTTGAGGGATATTTGTGGCATGGTGGGAATGGATTTGTCTAGATACAAATCTGATACTTTTCCAACAATGTGAAAGTATATATCAATGATTAAAGACCTAAATCTAAATATCTTGGTCTTATCATGCTTGATTTCCTTAATGTTGTCAATTAGTTGTGTGTGAAAGATTTCACATAGGTTGAACTCTCCATTTTCATTTACAATTCTTATCGTTGCGAGAATTGTGGCCGCAGATACACTATTTACCCTACTGGTGTGTTGAAACCTATATCCAAGTATCATAGACATCAATTTGATGCCATTTTGTTCAATAGGCTCTATGGTCATACCGCTCCTGTCACTCCTTGACTTGTAAGTCTATTCAACAATCTTCCTCACATCTTTTCCTATTGCAAGGATGATGCCTATCTTTGGGAGGCATGCCATCTCATGAATTAGGTCACCACTTATTCTGACTGGTACTTCACCTATCCAAAATAGGTCATCATGAATTCTTCTTAGTAGAATCTTGATCCATTCTGATTCATAGAACTCATATGCCGTAGCATACTCAATTATAGGATGATTTTGCCATCATGCATACTCATACATGAAGGTTTTGTCTGGTTTCAACATGGTTTCTATGTGTGCCATTAATATGTCCAATCCTACTAGCTCTTTCTTACAGTAGATGTATGCCCTAATGTTCTCGACATGCATAATTCCCATAGGCATGTAGGAGAATGCCCCTTCTAGGTCATCTAATGTAGATTTGAATGGATTCCTCTTAAACAAATATTTTTTCTTCTCTGCAACATCAATTACTATAGGAATAGCCATCACTTACTTGTAAATCTCTTTCACAAAGGTTTCCAAGAGATTCTGAATCGGCGTGACAAACTAGGGTTTTCGCAACCCATCAAATGCATAGTAGGTCACTTGATGAATCAAACTAAAATGCTTCTCAATTAACTGCTAGGGCTCTTCTCCTCTTCAATCACTCTCAGTATGAATGCAATGAGAGATCTTCTAACTTCTATATACTTTAAAGTATAAATTTTGCCATTAATGCTTGTTGCGTAAACCAAGCTGTCATATGGAAATTTCTATCTTTCATTCCAAGAAAAATCAGCTAGTGCACTCTTGGATGAAGGTTCCTCTAGTCTCCAAAAGCTTATGTCTAAAGCACATACTCTGGAAGTGAGTATACCAGCCACACAGGGGTTTAGAGTTAAATTAACTCCCCCTATGACCCTGAGGGCCATTCATCTGGATGTAGAGGTGCATCCACTACGGATGCATCCAATACATACTCATCAACATTTTCCTTCTTTGCTTCTGACCAAATCAAGCTCACATCTTTTGAGGCTTTCACAAAATTAACTTCTTCTTTAGGATCCAAAACTAGTTCTTCGGGCTTTTTAGGGTTTTTCCTGACCTTGCATCCTTGATCTGCAAAACTTTGAGATGTGTCCAGCCTTATTACAAGAGTGAAAAATGATTGGAGGCCTTATATTCCTCGGCGCATTAACTTGAGTCATCATTTTACATTGTCTAGCTGAGTGACCATTATAGTTACATATCTAACATGTAACATTCTGAGAACTGCTTATATTTGACTGATTCTGATTTCTCTAATTATATTGGGTCTTGTTTTTCTAACTTGTCTTACAATTCATAACTTTATGACCAAAATTATTGCATGAATAACAATGACCATTGAAAGGTCTTACCTTGGTACAGTTCCTTGCTATATGTCCATGCTTGTTAATGTATACCAAGTGTGGTCTAATTACTTGTGCTCATTTTTAGGTGGTTCAACAAGATCTTTAGTGTGACTTCCAGTCTTCTTAGCATTTGAGGTGTCTTCTGGTGCTTTCATTTTTTCTTGCATGTTGTCAATCTGATTTTGTGCTTTATTGAATCCAATACACCTCATATTTTCCTTGAGTCTTCTTACATATAGATGAGATTCTATCAGATCAAAACTAGTGTGCAATTTATCAATATGATTCTTTGCCTCTGTTAGTTTAGATTCTGAGCTCTCCTTGTTGTTTCTAAGCTCCAAAATTTCCATGTTTACTTGCCTTAATTATTCATTGAGTTGAAGGTTTTCTTTGACCTATTCTTCATAGACATCCTGATTGTTAATCAACTTATCATCAAATTCTTCAAGCTTTTCTTTTAGGGATGCATTTTATTCATTCAAATTTTTGATCATTGTCCCTAGATCACTAATAGATAATTCTATCAAATACTTTCTTAGCCTTTTGATGACTAATATAGCATCACTGATTCTTTGTTTTAGTTCTTCAACTTCTCTTTCAGACTTGTCCAGGTCTTCAAGAGCTGCTCCAAGATTTCTCTTTAGATGTTTCATTTCTTCTTTTTCCATGATCTCCTCAAGTGGTTAAACTTATTTGTTGAGGACCTATTATACACTAAGTTTGCACCTTTGTCTCAAGCTCTCTTGGTCTTGATAACTCAGTATAACATGGGAATCATCTCTAGGTTGTGGGACCTTTGCTAACTGAGATGAGACCTCTAGGTTCTAGGCTGGTTCATCTTGGATAATCACCTTAATTTCCTTCTTGACATGAAAGTAAACCTTTTGAGGGAAAGGGATAAAAGGGATGCTTGTAAGGGAAATGACTTGAAAAGAAAACTACCTACTAGGTGATGCACTGAAATTAGGGTTTGGATCTCAATATGTAGGAATGAAAAAAATGGAGAAATTAGGTATAATAAGTCACAAATCACTAGATAGGCTTGCATAAGTGTTTCATAGGAGGGTCTGAACAAAAGACACAACTTATGACCTGCAAGCAAACATCCTTTTCTGCAACTAGGTGTAGGAATGAGACAAGACTGCTAGGGGTTGTAGTATAGCCACAAAACATTTAAATCAGATCAGACACAATAAGACAAAAAATCATAGAAAATGAGAGGGACTAGGAACCCCAATTTCCATTAACAACATTCATAAACTTCAATCCAATAAGAGATAATCAAGATAGTGAAGACTGGGATAGAACAAATATCACAAGTACCTCAAGAATGACTTAATCATCAATGGGAGATTACAAAGAGTAGAAGAACTAGAGGGTAGAACAAATACCACAGATGGCTTTCTGAGAAAAGATGACTTTCTTGCAAAAGTGGGCTTCTCTCCTTTACAAAAATGAACCCCTTGAGCACTAAGGCTCTACAAAAATAATAAATACCTCCTCAATTTCACGTAGGCAGGAGTCCAAAATTAACCTAGCTAGGGTTACAAATTTTATAATGCATTAAACAAACCCTAAAGGTACACAAAGTATCAACTTTCCTAAAAATATCTAGAAAATAGATCATATCATTTCTTTTGCGTATTGATCCTGTACTGAGCTCGCCTGCAGACATGACAACCTTGATCCATCTACCCACCTGCAATTCCACCAAGTCATGAAGGCCTCAAAAATCTGATCCTATAGATATTTCAAAGGTGGCGAAAAAATATTAAATGCTTCCTTAGGACACACTCCCTTGTAAAATCTATGGTGCCGATGATTAGATTCTCTATCATCATTCACTCAACTGCAAATGTCCCTGAAGAATTTATTCTGAGCTACCCCGCCACTGTATCCCATTGAATTGAAAACTGCCAAAAAACCCTCCATAGAGATATTTTAAATTTGAAATAAAATTGCTAGCCGGTCATTTTAAAACATCACTGTCGATCTCTTTTATCTCTCGACAGTCGAATGGCTCAGATTAACTTTACAGTAGTCGCGAGCCCCTTAGAAAAGTCAAAGTCCATATCAGCATGTTTGGACCAATCAAAATGCAACATGTCAACATATTTACCAGCTTGGACCCGCTTTGACTTTCTTTTGTTTTAAGTCATTCAACGACTACGCGACTGAAGACTTCCCTTATTCACAAAATCCTTCCTACCTCTGCCAATTTATATAGAGATTCAGCGAACAAAGTGTTTGTTGAATCGCTAAGTCATTTGGAGCACCGCTAAACCATTTTGTGAATGAGTGAACATGTAGAACTTTATCAGGACCGCCAAATCCTTTAAAAAACCTAAGCCCATCTCCTGGTGTCAATCTTTTATTTACTCCAACTGCTCTGTCAGCAACACCTTGGCAAGCCTCTCTGACAACGGACCCACTTGAACTGAGATTCTGATCTGACGATGGGTGCATGATCTCATAGCCCCCGAATATTCCTTATGCTTTTACACCAGCCATTAGATCCTTATAGACCGAGACCCCACTGACACATTAGTCCACATGTGAATCCTCATTAGCATGCATCAACCAATCATGTTCGAACACCTGAACGCACTTGGCGATATGGTCCCACAAATTTTCCTTTCACTTTGACCAATAAGAAATTGACAAATCACCCCGACCTGGCACTGGACCCACTGACAAATATTGAACACTTGGCAAAATTGATGGCTGGTGCATAATCCCATGTGTCAGAAAATCCCTTCGCGAAGATACGCCAGCCGTCAATCTTCATCCTTCTGTTATCCCTGCAGGTCTTCTAACATGGTCCCACTATGACATCCAAGTCATTGCTATGTTAACCAATGAGAAATGAGCACGTCTTCTAAGAAATAAGAAATGAACAAGTCAGGTGCATGATCACAAGGGCAAGGAATATTCCTTGCAATTATATGATGACCGTTAGATTAAAAGATGGGGAGTCTGCTGGGCCCACTCTGACAAGGTTGAAACAAGTCATTACCTTTGGCCAATGAGATGCCTCCATGTAGGACACCATGGAAATGGACCCACTTGACCGTGAAGCACTAAAGACTTGGAAGATCTAACGGTCATCTTAAGATCTCAAGCTCCGACACCAGCTTATCTCAAGATACACCAACCGTTAGATCCTCATAACCGGGACCCCACAAATTTAGGCCGCTGAAAGATTTAGTGATTATGTGACTGAAGAGAAGTTAGCTGTCGTCAAGTCCCGAGATGTTAAATGGTGACCGAGAAATAGTTAGCGATTACGAGAATCATTTTATTCGCTAAGTCGCTGGATAGAAAAAGTGACCACCAAGAAATTTAGAGAACATGTGACCAGCCAATGAGATTAAAGTGCACATGGGTATTGAGGACTTTAAGTCACCAATAAAGGTAATGAAGAATTATAATGGGCCAAAGGGTTTTTGAGGATTTGAAAAGGTTTCAACACAATGGCTACGTTTTGAATATTTTGACCTACAGACTAGGGACTTGAAATAATTGCAGAGGCTAGGAAACAAACCAGGAGGCCGTGAAATTTTGCAGAGTGCTCGGCAAACATAAAACAAAGATTTTGGAATTGGTTTTAGCCAAATTTGCATGTACATAGAAATTAGGGTAACATTTTGGTGATTTTTGCTGGATGTCAACCTGCTAGACATAGACCAGTGACCTTGAACATCCATTGGGCATGGGGGCACTCTAAACAAAACTCAAAAATCTCTAGAGAGGCAGAATTAGAACTGTGCTTAGAGAACTTCTTGAAAAGACGGAAATTAAACTAGAAAGTAAGGAAAGGAAAACATGGGAACTTTAAAAAATTTATAGAGAGGGGTTAACCTCAAAACAGGGCTTCAGGTGAAACCATTGACTAAGATTGGCAAGGGGGCACCTTCCAGATCTGAGAGTTGAAAAGCATTGGGGCCCCTACACTCTGTGATCACAAATGGCCCACCCCAAAAGGAGTCAAATTTTGTGTGCCTGCTAGGTCTAGATTTGAACTCATCCCACTTGAGGACTACATCTCCAACTTTAAAATTCCCGACCCTAGCCCTTTTGTCAAAACTCCTCTTTGTTTGGTCCTAGTGGAATTCCATGTCTTGCATTGCTTTGTTCCTGAGTTCCTATAACTCCATCAGCTGAGCATATTAGACCTGCACAGGATCCTTTTCTTCAAATAGGGCAAATTGAGTAGCTAAGTCCAAAGTAGGCAATTCAACTGAGATAGACAACTTGGCCTCCTTGCCATACACCAACATGTAGGGAGAATTACCAATGATCTTCTTTGGGGTAATTCTATTTAAACATAAGGAAGATTTAAACTTTGTATGCCAATCTCTTTGATTGTCTTGGAGGGTCTTCTTGATTATCCTAATCAAGTTCTTATTGGTGGATTATGCCAAGCCATTGCCTTGGGGGTAATAATTTGAACTAGTATTCAGATAGATGCCATTCTTGACCGCCCACTCTGAGACTTTGAGGCCTGTGAATGCTAAGGCATTATCTGAAATGATGGAATCAGGAGTGCCAAACCTATGGATTATATCATCATAAAAGCTTAGGACAACACTCTCATTGGCTTCTTTCAATGCAATTGCTTGTGTCCATCTAGTGAAGTAGTCAGTTGTAGTAATTATCCATTTATGTCCTACACTAGATGGAGAATTAATCATGCCAATGAAATCTATACCCCATTTCATGAAGGGTTGCTCTATTCTGACTGGCTGTAAGGGAAAGGCTGCAAGCCTCTCCTTTCCTGCAAACATGGCACACTTGATGCATCTCCTGACATAATCATGACTATCCTTAAAGATATATGGCCAATAGTACCCAGCCCTCATGATCTTAAAAGCAGTAGTCCTAGGAGAAAAGTGACCTCTAGAAGGTCCATCATGAAACTCAAATAGGATGTCTACTACCTTTTCTAAATCTATGCATCTTAAAAGGACACCACTGTGATCCTTTCTAAAAAGAACATCATCAATCGGCACAAAAGGGATAGATTGTAACCTATAATACCTTCTTTTTGTTGAATCTAGGCCTGTAGGACATTTCTCCATCCTCAAATAATTGATCATAGTAGGCAACCAGCTTGTTGCCTTGTCTTGTTCTTCTGTAGAATGCACCACCAGAGAGGCATCCATTTTCTTTGATTTCTTTGAACTTTCATGCTCTGCCAAATGCTCACAAAGACCTCTTCATCTAATCAGCTTGGTAGTCTAAATATCAATGTCATACTCCATCACCTTGGTGATCCAACAAGCTCTTTTCTCATTTAGGTCTTTGGAGAGCAAAAACTCTTTGACACTTGGATGAGTAACTTTCAAATGTACCTTGCTATGAGTCAATAGATATCTAAACTTTTTAAGGCTCTTTACCACAACAAGTACATGTTTATCTAAAAAAGAGTATCTTTGTTCATACTCTTCCAAACCTTTGCTAAAGAAAGCAATAGGCTACTCCAATCCTTCTGAATTTTCTTGGGTCAACATTGTAGATATGGCATCATGACCTCCATAAGCATAAAGGATGAAATCCTTACTGAAATTTGGGTTTAAGAGAGCGGGGGCCCCTGTCAGGGCCTCTTTGATAGCTTGGAAATTGACTTTCCCTTCTTTGGTCCAACTGAAAGCTGAACTCCTTTTTAGCATGGTTGTCAAAGGCTTGAGTAAATCTACAATGTTAGGTAAGAACCTCCTAACAAAGTTAATCTTTCCTATGAAAGATTGGAGACTTTTCTTGTTATGTGGTAGGGGTAGCTCTAGGATAGCTACAATTCTCTCAAGATCCACTGTAATTCCTTGTTTGGATACTATATATCCCAATAATTTCCCTTCATGAACTGCAAACACACATTTCTTGGGATTAAGAGATATCCCAAACTCTCTACTCCTTTCAAAAATCTTCCTCAGATATTTGATGTGGTCTACTACATGCTTTGAATAGATAGTTATATCATCCAAGTAGACCAGCACAAACTTGTACATTAGGCTCTTAAAGGCCATATGCATTGCCTTTTGAAATGTAGCTCCTGCATTTGACAAACCAAAGGGCATCTTTTGATAAGTCATGGTTCCCCACTTGGTTGTAAATGCAGTCTTGTATTGGTCCTCTTCATTAACTAGGATCTGATTGTATCCTGAATAGCCATCCAAAAATGAAAATCTCTCAGATCCAGAAACACATTGTAAAATTTGTTCCATGGAGGGTAGTGGATGGCAGTCTTTCAATGGGGCCCTGTTGAGATCCCTGAAGTCAACACATAACCTCAGCTCCCCATTCTTCTTCTTGACAGGAACAAGGTTGGAAACCCAACTAGTATGCTTAATGGGGTAGATGATACCACTTTCTATCAATTTAAGCACATCTTTATGCATAAGTGGTTCAAGCTTGGGATTAACATGCCTTTTCTTTTGCCTCACTGGTTTGGCATTTGGTTCTAACTCAATAGTGTGCTGAGCAAGGGCAAGATCAAAACCTTTGAGATCCTCATATTGCCATGCAAAAACATCACTGAATTCTTTGAATAACTAAGTATAAGCTTGTTTCTCCAATTCAGTGTTTACCTTTCCAAATTGTAGGCTCTTACCTAGTTCCAACTCTAGTTCAACACAATGTTCTTGCTGGACTACCTGGCCAGCTTTGGTTTTCTTAACTTCATCATCCTTGTTGAAGATAGTCTCTAAAGTAACAAGACATCTAGGCATCTTATTGGATTTAAACTATATCACTTGATCACCATAGTTTTGTGATAGACTATCTTGATTATGTTCTGAAAAAACATCTTCTTCAAACAAGAACTACAGAATTTGTTCATCATTGTCAAACACTTGCCAATTGACATCATTATCTGGGATAGATGGTCTGAGAATCACTTTGATATTTTGTTGATCTATTTCTCTTGAAATGCTATTTGGAATATCATATTGGGATCCAATAGCAGCTAACATATCTGCATTTTGATTTAACTTTCTAGGGATAGCAACAATATTGAAAGAATGGAAATCTTCAATTGCAT
The DNA here is from genome assembly GCA_027943335.1 of Chamaecyparis obtusa. Lineage (NCBI taxonomy): Eukaryota > Viridiplantae > Streptophyta > Pinopsida > Cupressales > Cupressaceae > Chamaecyparis > Chamaecyparis obtusa. The sequence goes on from BSBK01001977.1 coordinate 173,533, forward strand.
CCCAAACTCTATGTTTGTATGCTTTCATGGTGTCATTTTTGGTTTCACTTATCCCTCTAACTTGGCTGACAACTAACTCACTGTCACCATAAACTTTTAAAGCCTTAAGCCCTCTTTTTTTGGCCCATTCTAGTCCATTGACTAGGCTTTCATACTCTGCAGTATTGCCAGTGTAGGAGAAACTAAATCTAAAGGCAGTATAATACCTTTCTCTTTTTGGGGACACCAGCATAGCACCACCACCAGAACCATGTCTACTTCTACCTCCATAAAAAAATAGTTCCCAAACCGAATTGCTCTGATCTTCTGAATCAGTGTCCTTTTTGAGAAGGCTTGGCTCTATGACCCCACTTTCTTGTATTAAATAAATTCCCAAACCAAAATCCCAAACATGATTTTCTTGGGCTTCTGAAGCTCTTTCATCTAAAAAAATATCAGGGATACTTTCTATCTTTGTGCTTGCTTCACTAATAGTTTGGAAGTCATTGTTATCAAATATAGGACAATTTACATTGATGGCATTGGATAGATATGATTCTATATGGTGTGCTGCTAATGGTTCTAACTTGATGGTGACCTTAGTCCCATACCTTGTATGAAATAGCATGTGAGACCAGTTAGAAGATAGGTAACCTCCTATCTTAGTTGTAAACTCCCTTGAAAGACATATAGAAAATAATACAGGAAGGTCTATGATATATATATCAAGGAGGATGGAGAAATTAGGACTAGCAGGTAGGATTAGACTGGTATCCTTAGCCACAACTATAGTATTAATTGAGGATCCATCAATTTGGGTAACCTTCTTTTGAAAGGGTTCATACCTTAGTCCTAATTGGTCAGCTACTTTCTTGGGCATTACAGTGCTAGTAGCTCCACTATCTACCATACAATTATGTACTAAAGATTTTCCAATGATTAAAGATACATAAAAGGGAGGTGGCTTCGAATTCCTACCTTGTGAGATATTGCCCTTGGAGCTGCTACTTGGAGCCTCCTTTTCTTGATCAATGTTAACCAGTACTGGCTTTGTAGCTTCTTTTGCAGGTTGAGGAGTTGCTACCTCTGTCATGGCCTTCTTCAAAATTTCAAGTTGTCCTAGAAGAGCCAAAGAGTCCCACATGGACATGGTGACATTCACCTTCTTCATGTTGTCTACAATATTAAATGGTGTCACAGTGTGTACTCTTTGTTGTATCTTTGGCATGATGGGCTCCACCTCTTTGGAATGTTGGCATTCCTTGCTTGCAATGATAGAAGTCTTCTTAGGTGTGATGGGATTAGTTTACTATAGTGGCTCTATAGATGTAGTAGCCCTGGCATTATAATCTTCTCTCTCCATGTCCTAAGCTCTTTTTTGTTCTCTTGTATAGGCAACAAAAGCGGCTTCATCGTTGACTCCATTAAAGTCTGGTTGCTCCCAATTGAAAAGAGAAGTCTCTTTTTCTTTTGATTCTTGTTGAGGCACTAAGCCACTGGATGAAACCTCTGATTGAGCTTGTGAGGCATTTTGAACCATTAGAGCCTGGTTCATCCATCCATTAGAACAAGTAGCCTGATTGTGAGGTTGATTACAAGGAAAACACCATTCATTCTCCATTGCCAAATTTTTTTGGCTAGGAACCACATCCCTTACTAGATTAGAAAAATTTAGGGGTGTAGAGTTATATGGTTGGAATGGTCTCTAATTAAAACTTTGTCTTTGTCCTTGATAGCCTCCTTGGTATGGTGGCCTATTTTGCTGATAAGGCTATCCTTGATTTTTATATTGCTGACTAGGACCTTGGCCTTGTGTCTGAAATGGTGGTCTGATTCCTAGACCTTTCTTCTTTATATTTGTGAGCTCTTTAGTCAAGGTCTACAACAAGTTAGTCATTTCTTGTTGACTGCTTTGTTGGCTATTCTTTATCTCTTGCAGCTCTTGAGAGAAACTTGATGTTAACTCTTGGCCACTAGTACTAGCTTGGGGTGCCAATATGGTAGGAATAGGGGTAAATGGGGGTACTTGGGTAGGTGCAATGGGTTGAAGGCTAGGAAAAATGGGCATTGGGGGCCTTCTAGCAATCATGCCTGCTTGGATTAAATAGTTTTCAGCCTTGACAGCTATGTCAAAAGCCTGGGTTAAAGAAGTACCACCCATAGACTGGATCATGATAGAAATCTGACCATTTAGACTTTGTAAATAATAAAGGAAAGCATGGTCTACTAATGGTCTTACTGAGACTGGGATTCTATTTCATGTTTTAAGGAATCTACTATTGTAATCTATCATTTGTTCTTGAGGGTCTCTTCTAATAGTTGTTAACTGCTCAACTAGAGACAAGTTATCTGATTTATCCTCAAAATGTTTACTTAATGCATCCCCTAACTCATCCCAAGAAGTAATAGAACCAACAGTTAGAGTTCTAAACCATTCTAGAGCCTTACCTTTTAGAGAGGCTACTAATAACTTTGTGGCCACATCTTCTTGAGTAATGTTGTGTATGCTGCATATGGTGGTCACATCTCTTATGTGCTCAAAAGTAGTTGTCTGCCCTTCGCTAGTAAAATCAAGTATACTCTTAAGTGCCACCAAGGGTACATCATGATGTTGAGAAAAATTCAATGGGCTACCCTGATTGAATGGTGCAAAAGTGAACAGCCTAGCCATTGTAGGTGTTGGAATCTGAAGGTTGACAACTATGTGAGCTATATTTGCTGCTTGATGGGAATCTTCCTCTAGATCTCTGGTTAGAGATTTGCCTCTCCTTCTAGAATGAAAGGGAGAAGGTCTCCTTTCTGAGGTGTCAGGAGGTGTAGATTGAACTCTCCTTGTAGGGGATATTCTTTGAGTTGACTTGCCTTTATGACTTCCTCTTGAGGGAAACACTAAAAATTGGGTAGGCTTTGAGCTTCTAGTCTCAATCTTTCTCATAAAACTTTGAACAAGGTAGCCTAAATATTTGAAACTAGTGGAGTCACTAGATATACTTGGTAGAATGATGTTTAAAAGCCTACACTATGCAATCTGTATATCAAAGATAGCATATCTTTGAATTTGAATAACTTTTAGTCTAGTCCCACCAGGCGTGCCAAAAATTGTTATACAGGCACCAAGGTGGGGTGTACTTGAGCTTGAGCCTATACTGATAGTCCCTATGTATTGAACTCTTTAATCCTTTTATAGATGAACCAACAAGAGCACCTTTGAACATTAATATGATCTTTTACTAGTCCCACCAGGCATGCCAGAATTGTTATACACTAAGTTTGTGCCTTTGTTTCAAGCTCTCTTGGTCTTGATAACTCAGTATAACATGGGAATCATCTCTAGGTTGTGGGACCTTTGCTAACTAAGATGAGACCTCTAGGTTCTAGGCTAGTTCCTCTTGGATAATCACCTTAATTTGCTTCTTGACATGAAAGTAAAACTTTTGAGGGAAAGGGATAAAAGGGATGCTTGTAAGGGAAATGACTTGAAAGAAAACTACCTACTAGGTGATGCACTAAAATTAGGGTTTGGATCTCAGTATGTAGCAATGAAAACAATGGAGAAATCAGGTCTAATAAGTCACAACTCACTAGATAGGCTTGCATAAGTGTTTCATAGGAGGGTTTGAACAAAAGACACAACTTATGACCTGCAAGCAAACATCCTTTTCTGCAACTAGGTGTAGGAATGAGACAAGACTGCTAGGGGTTGTAGTATACCCACAAAACATCTAAATTAGATCAGACATAGTAACACACAAAATCATAAAAAATGAGAGGGACTAGGAACCCCAATTTCCATTAATAGCATTCATAAACTTCAATCCAATAAGAGATAATCTAGACAGTGAAGACAAGGATAGAACAAATATCACAAGTACCTCAAGAATGCCTTAATCATCAATGGGAGATTACAAAGAGTAGAAGAACCAGAGGGTAGAACAAATACCACAGATGGCTTTCTGAGAAAAGATGACTTTCTTGCAAAAGTGGGCTTCTCTTCTTTACAAAAATGAACCCCTTGAGCACTAAGGCTCCACAAAAATAATAAATACCTCCTCAATTACACGCAGACAGGAGTCCAAAATTAACCTAACTAGGGTTACAAATTTTACAATGCATTAAACAAACCCTAAAGGTACACAAAGTATCAACTTTCCTAAAAATATCTGGCAAACAGATCATATCATTTATTTTGCATATCGATCTTGTACTGAGCTCACCTGCAGACATGACAACCTCGATCCATCTACCCACCTACAATTCCACCAAGTCATGAAGGCCTCAAAAATTTGATCCTATGGATATTTCAAAGGTGGTGCCAAACTATGAAATACTTCCTCAGGATACAGTCCCCTATAAAATCTATAGTGCTGAGGATCAGATTGTCTATCATCATTCCCTCAACTGCAAATGTCCCTAAAGAGTTTATTTCAAGCTACCTCGCCGCTATAACCCATTGAATAAAAAATTGGCAAAAAACCCTCTGCAGAGATATTTTAAATTTGAAATAAAATGGCTAGCCACTCATTTTAAAACATGACCGTTGATCTCTTTTATCTCCTAGCAGTCGAACAACTCAAATTAACTTTACAACAGTCACAAGCCCCTTAAAAAAGTCAAAGTCCATATCAGCATGTTTGGACCAATCAAAATGCAACATGTCAGCATATTTACCAACTTGGACCCGCTTTGACTTTCTTTTCTTTTAAGTCATTCAATGACTATGTGACTGAAGACTTCCCTTATTCACGAAATCCTTCCTACCTTTGCCAATTTATTTAGAGATTTAGCGAACAAAGCGTTCGCTGAATCACTAAGTCATTTGGAGCACCGCTAAACCATTCTGTAAATGAGTGAACATGTAGAACTTTATCGGGACCACCAAATCCTTTACAAAACCTAGGCCCATCTCCTCATGTCAATCTTTTATTTTCTTCGACCGCTCTGTCAGCAACACCTCGACAAGCCTCTTTGACAACGGACCCACTTGAACTAAGATTCTTATCTAACGGTGAACGCATGATCTCATAGCCACCGAATATTCCTTATGCTTTTATGCCAACCATTAGATCCTTATAGATCGGGACCCCACTGACACATCAGTCCACCTATGAATCCTCATCAGCACACATCAACCAATCACATTCAAACACCTGAACGCACCTAGCAATATGGTCCCATGGATTTTCCTTTCACTTTGACTAATAAGAAGTCATAAAATCACCCTGACCTGGCACTGGACCCACTAAAAAATCTTGAACACTTGGCAAAATCGATGGCTGGCACATAAACTCATGTGTCAGAAAAGCCCTTCGCGAAGATATGCTAGCCATTGATCTTCATCCTTCTATCATCCTTGCAGGTCTTCTGACATGGTCCCACTGCGGCATCCAAGTCATTTCTATGTGGACCAATGAGAAATGAGCATGTCACCATATGAGGACGCACCTACAAGCCCTTGACAATGGAATAAAATCAACAACAGGCACATGATCACAAGGGCAAGGAATATTCCTTGTGATTATACGACGACCGTTCGATTAAAAGTTGGGGAGTTTGCTAGGCCCGCTCTGACAATTCTGAAACAAGTCATTACCTCTAGCCAATGAGATGCTTCCCTGTAGGACACCGTGGCAATGGACCCACTTGACCTTCAAGTACTGGAAACTTGGAAGATCTAACGATTGTCTTAAGATCTCAAGCTTTGACACTAGCATATCCGAAGATATGCCAACCATTAGATCCTCATAACCAGGACCCCACAAATTTAGACCACCGAAAGATTTAGCGATTACATGACTAAAGAGAAGTTAGCGATCGCCGAGTCGCAGGATGTTAAACGGTGACCTAGAAATACTTAGTGATAATGAGAATCATTGTATTCGCTAAGTCGCTGGATAGAAAAAGTGACCACTGAGAAATTTAGAGAACCTGCAACCAGCCAATGAGATTAAAGCACACATGGGTATTGAGGACTTTATGTTGCCGATAAAGGTAATGAAGAATGATAATGGGCCAAAGGGTTTTTGAGGATTTTAAAAGGTTTCAACACAATGGCTACTTTTTGAATATTTTGACCTGTGCTCGGCAAGGGTAAAATAAAGACTTTGGAATTGGTTTTAGCCAAATTTGCATGTACATATAAATTAGAGTAACAGGACCATAGCTCTGATACCAATTTTTAGGAATGGGAACACTGAGAGGGAGGGGGCGGTGAATCAGTGTTCACTGTATTTTAATTTTTCACTTAATCTTTAAATTGAACTTATTTGCTTAAGTAATAAAATGAACATCCACATAAACATGAAACATGAAATCAACACATAACACTGATATGATTATGGGGAAACCCAAATAGGTAAAAACCCCAGTGGGAATTGACACCCACTAATATTATCTACTAGTGTTTTATGATCCTTGTTCGAAGATCCTTAATCCTGTTAAGAGTTGCCTTACAATGCATTAAGTAAAGTAGAACTTGTCAATGGTCAGACCCTGTTAGGATTCTTTTACAATAATCCTTGTTAGGTGAGTCAACACACTATCCTAGAGCTCACTGCTCAAGTGTTGAAGGCTACAACCTTCTAATCTCAGATACACACTATATCTACTGGTTGAACTGTCATTATGACATTACTTGTCAAATTAGTTCCTTTGATGTTCTAATGATTTGACCTCTTTCAAAGCTCTAATACATCTTAATGTCTCTTCACACACTTCTTCTCTTCTTCAAAAAACTCTACATCAACTTCCATACCAACTATGATGGGCGCATCTCATATTTATATGCGCTTACAAAATAAACAACTAGGTCAGCCTTTAAACCTATTACATACAATGCATCGAATTGAATTGGCTCAAGCGTGTTTACAAAAAAACATATATACATGTCGGCAACCTAATTACAATAGGTGCATAGCCTATACATCATAACCACAACTTAAAATGCTAATAGTCGGCTGCTTACTCTATTCTTCTCTGGCACACACTGGCTTTGTAACTTCAATTGTCTGTATCTTTCTCATACTTGCATATCCAATCATGCACTCATAGACTAATCATGAATATAGTCTAACCAACTTATCTTGTAGGGTGCATGCCATAACTCAATCGTACACACGTGTGCTAATGCTCTGAGCTTCAGGTACTATGTATACTGTTCAATCTTCAACACTTAGCTGATTTCAGATCTTCTCTTCAAGTGCACTAACTCCAAACTACTATATGACTTTGTTGCCATAATGAGAACACTATACTAAGTCATATATACCATTATAACCAACTTTCCAACAATCTTCTCCTTTGTGATGATATACTCAAGTCTGACTTTCTTCTCTACAACTTTTTGCTTACAACATGATACTTCATCTCTATATGTTTTGTTTTTTAATGTAACATAGGATTCTTAGGCTTACTTACTATACTTGTGTTATCACAATGTATGATAATAAGTCAATTAAACTCAATTCCAATATCTTTCACCATTTTTTTCATCCATATTATCTTATTACAATTATTTTCTACCTCTACATACTCTTATTTTCTTGTACTTTGTGAGATACATTTTTTTTTCTTTCTTAGCCAATAAACTAGTCTTCCTCCAAGAAAAATTTCTCCACCACCTGTATGATTTTTATCATTCATACTACCTCCCCAATTCGCATATGTATATGAAAATAGGGTAAAGTCATTTGATTTTTCATACCACAACCCAAAATTAGTTGTACCTTTAAAATATCTAAATATCCTCTTTACTACTTCATGATTTGATTCCTTAGGATAAACTTTAAATCTTGCAACAATTCCAACTGTACTAGCTCTATCTAGTCTTGTATGAGTTAGATATTGCAAACCTCCAATCATAGATATGTCCTTCCTTTGTACAACTAAAGGTGTCTCATCTTCGCTAGATAACTTATGAACAGTTACCATAGGTGTACCAACAGGCTTACAATTTTCCAAGCCAAATCTTTCCAATAAGTCTTTTAGATACTTAGTTTGAGATAAGAAAATATCATGATATTTTTGCACAATCTGCAAACCCAAGAAAAATTTCATTTCACCAATCATGCTCATCTCAAATTCCTTCTTCATTTCATCAGAAAATTTATCACTTGCTTCATCCTCACCTCCAAAGATTACATCATCCACAAAAGTAACAATAATTAATAGACCATTCTCTATTTATTTTAGATATAAGTTACTATCTATAATACCTTTAGTAAATCCCAATTTTTCCAAATATTTATCCAACCTTGCATACAAGGTTCTAGGTGCTTTCTTTAGTTCAAATAGTTCTTTGTTCAACCTATAGACCATATCTACTTCTTGAGTCAAAGGAAAACCATCAGGCTGCTCAATGTAGACTTCTTCTTCTTCTAATTTACTATTTAGATATGCTGACTTAACAATATTATTGCAATAGGTGCAAATATTTCTTCATAATCTATACCTTATTTTTGTGAGTATGCTTTACATACTAGTCTTTTTTTGTTTCTTACAACTTCACCTTGTTCATTCATCTTATTTCTAAAAACACATTTAGTTCCAATAACATTTTTTCCTTAGGTCTAGGGACCAGTTTCGAAGTGTTATTTTTCTCTATTTGATCCAATTCTTCCTTCATTTCTTGAATCCAATCATCATCTTTGAAAGCTTTATCAGTATTCCTAGGTTTAATGTGAGAAATCAAACACAATTCTTCATGTACCTTATATCTTGTCATAACACCTTTATATTTTCTCCTAATAATCTGATCACTAGGGTGATGTCTTATCAAATTCTTGTTTAGTGTTACTATTTTAATTCTTGCTTCAATTCTAGGTTTAGATCTTGGTTCTTCTCTTTGTTCTTCATCTTGAATCTAATTCTGCAAATCATTGTTAGTTTCATAAAACAACTCAACATTCTCTTGATTAGTTTTAGGATAAAATTCTATTGGGATTATGGAAAGATAAGTACTGAGAAGGGAGGTGTGAATTAGTACCTTCAAAACTTTTCAAGACTAGAACTTTGTAGGTGTAGATAGCATTAACCGACTGAATCCATTGTATGAAACATGCATTCAAATATAACTAAAAATGTAATTTCATGTAACCTAATCAATAAGACATACATGAAACTTCATACATGTAACACAAAATATGTTGGTATAATAGAAACTCTTGTAAGAAGGTAAAAATTGCCTAATGGTAAAAAATATTCAATAGAGCAGTAACAAAGTATGACGATTAAGGCTACAAAATGTGATCAGTTCTAGTGATCTTACCCTATTAGGAGTAACAATGAGATCAACTATATCTACCTCATTAGAGAATTTTAATAATGCAATACATGTGTGTACTCAGTTATTAGATTTAAACAATAATGGTTAAGTCCACTCTGTTAGGAGAGTTTGAATCTACTGCAATGGTTAAATAGTAATAGTAAAATATGTATCTATAATTAGAAACTCAATCTTCCTAATCCAGATCAATAATATACCATAAATATATCACCTTGTAGTGTTGTATGTGTCCTTTTCTGCAAGACAACCTTGTGTATGTTCTGAAAAACTAAATACTTCTCCCAAATCCTTCTGTCAAAAACCCTTTTTGATCTACTGATGTCCTTAGTGTAACTACTCCTTCATGATTATTTTTCATAATGACATTTGTACACATTTTATATCAAACTAACCTGACCTAATTAAGGTTTTAAAATATCTTATAAAACCTAAGGTCAACGGTGAAATAAAATAAGCTACATCTGAAATTACATAGGAATCATAAAAAATTTAATGTTTACATCCATTTTTAATTCTGTTTCGATCTTGATAAACCATTTTCTGATCAGTGTGAACTATTTGCATTGAATTTTATACCATTTAAAAATTCTATGTTGTTTTCTATTTTACTCGGTGTTCACTACATTCTTCATTCAGTAATTAACTAGTGTTGGGTTCATGTGAATGATCGGTGACCACTGTGCTCGGTACTCGGTAACTATCTGGCTCAGTGAGATTACTCATTCAAATCCATGTTCAGTTAACTTAGAGATCTCCCTTTTTCCTTCTTGGTGTATAGGCTTTATGTATTTTGACCGACAGTCTAGTTTGTGTCCTTTACTGACTGAATGATACTAATGACAACCACTAATGCTCAAATAAGAGTAACATTTTCCCCTTTTGACATTAGTATCAAAACTTTATGTATATGTACAGACCACCAAAAACATACTATCTCTAAAAATACACACACACACACACACACACACACACACACACACACAGAATTTCCCCTTTTTTGAAATTAATTCCAAACAAAAATAATGTACCTACAACTTGTCAAAATTATTCTGATGGGTTTTCTTTAGTGAATCCAAGAGATTGTCCCATTCCTCTTTCAGGTTCTCAAGAGCAATGTGCTCTAAATTGACTTCTGCATGCATGTCAAAAATGTTTTCTAGTACTGATATTTATGGGATGGAAACTAATTTTTTTTCCTTATTTACATGTCTCTCCATTATATTAATATGGTGAAGCAACTCACCCTGAAGCTTGGCTATTTGATCTTTGATTATATCCTCTTGCTTCCTTAAATCAATTATTACCCACTGAATTTCTTGAAGCTTTGAAAAATGATTAAGAAATGCATTGGGCTTGGTTAAAGAATTATTTTCACTGACCCATATTTCTTCATCAAGTTTCTTGATGTTTTCACTAAGACCGGTAGTGAAGTGGTCTATAGTGCATAACTTATACAAAATTTGAATTATCTATTGAATGATTGTTTCATCTCGATAACAACCTCTAAGATCTTGGCCTTATTGATTTCCACTTCCTGGCTTATTTTCTCTCCTAATTTCAATTGTATTTTTTCTTCTACCCATTCTTCCATTCTCTTTTCTACATCTACATCAGGGCCATTGATGTGTCCAATTAGAGTAGCAAGTTGATCAATTATGGGAGTTTCATCATCAACATTGATTTTGGGGACTACTTGCATCAGAATATCTCTAACTTCCTATTAAACTTGTCTTCTCTTACTTGTTTTTTTCATTTTCTCTTGTGCAACCTTGTTTGTGCACAATTCACCATACCTTCTCAGGCCTTCGGGGTCTAAGGTCTTAGGGTCACATTCTGGAATTTCAATAACTTCATCTAGTGTGACTAGATCCTTACCATGTTTTTTATTTTTCTTCTTCTCTAGTGTGGAAGATTTTGTGTGGCACTAGAGATTTGGTCTCCGGATTTGGCTTTTTTGCCTTGGTAGACACACTCTCTTCCTTATCTTTCTTGTTAATTGGTGTCTCGATGTCTTGTCCTTGGGCATCTATTATGGTATTTATTGTAGCTGACTCTATAGGTGCATTCTTTTCTGGTTCTATGGTTTCAGTGTCTTTATTCACAAATTGATGAACAAAAAAAGGTTGTAAACAAAAGTTTGGGTAACCTAATGAGAATCTTAGTTGGTGACAAACCAATTAATTGGGATTTAATGTTAGCACAAGTGAAGTTTGCACACAATAATTCAGTGAATAGGAGTACTCACAAGACACCTTTTCAGATTGTTACTGGCATGCAACTAAGAGGTATATTAGATGTGAAATATATTGCTAGAGAAGAAAAGAAGAGTGATGAAGAGGAATAATTTTCTAAATTTATGAAGTCATTGAAGGGTAAAAGTACAAACTTGTATCAGACTTTTATAAAGGAAAAGGTCAACATCACACAAACTTTTCAATTTTAATGATATAAATGTGGCATTTGTGTTTATAATTAGAAGATGATGTAAAATGATGAAATTTTAAAAGAATTAAACAAGAATTGACACTATTTTTTAAATTTTTAAGTCCATTTTTCTATTGCTGAAAAATGCTAAAAGTATGGGGTCTAGTTCCCTCCAAACAAGTATATACAAATAATCTTTTTTTCCTCTGATTTTAACATATTTTATAGATGACATGTATAGCTAGTGCACAAAGGAAGAAAGAATGGTTTTTGATGTATATTTTCTGCAATATAAATACTCAAAGTTGAACTTATTCAAAATCAATAGTTTTTATCTCCTGTCAAATTTCCCCTATCAAATCTAGACCATTCAGAAAAAAATACATATTCTTGAAGAGGACTCTCTCATCTAGTGTTAAATATAAATTAAAAAATTTTCTGATATGATTTACCTTTTTTTTCCTTTTTTTGAAGCAGTATCTTCTCGAATGTTAAAATACCTACTTGCAGTATTTTGTAAATTATAATATATTAGATCTAATCAAAATAACGCAAAACTTATATGACAATAATCTTGAGTTTGAGCTCTACAAATGGGTATTTTTATATATTTTTTAAAATATCATTACAAAGAGTAGGAGTTATTGAAACATCACTTTTCTGAAATAATTCTATTTCTTATGTAATTGGACCCAAATTGGTATAAAACATGCATTTAATAGATATTTCCAATTATAAAAGTTGAATCACTTATCTAATGAATCTATCTAGACCATATGTTTGAAAAAATATAACTTTTAGTTAGAAATACTCATATTCAGCCATACTGATAAGTTAACCTGAAATGTGACACAACTTTGTGTTTTTACACATGAGAAATCGAAACATAAGTTGAAGTAGAATAATCAGAAATACAAGGATAGCGCAAATACATCGAGAAGACATAAGAGAAAGGTATTTTGCAACATTTATAAAAAACTAGATAATTTTTTCTTCAAATAAAACCTAGTTGATTTCAACTTTACCATGAGTTCCAACATATTACCTAATGTTGGTTCAAAACACTTCTTTTTTCAACTCACAATTAGGGAGTATACTAAACAAAAATGATGCCCCTTCAAATTTGAAAAAATGTTGTTAAAGGATGATAATATATTGGAAATGATAGAAAAATAGTCGTTGGAAGAGCCATTCAGTGAATAAAAAATGTTGTTCTTCAACACTAAATTAAAAATATTAAAAAAATTGCTAAGTTGGAATAGAGAACAATTTGGTAACATTTTCGACCAAAATGTTGACCTAGAAAAACAACTAGAAGAAGTCAATAATGAGGTTATCTGAAATAGTAGGAACCATGATACTTATACCAAAGAAAATAGTTTCTTATTAAATATGAGGATATTCTAGCAAAGGGAGGAATTTTCTAGAGATAAAATTCCCACAAAACCTAGTTGGTAGAAGATGATAATTTTTATTAATTTTTTTTTCATAATAGTACTATATAGTGAAGATCTATAAATTGAATCTCAAAACTAAATGAGGAAACTTTTGAAATATACTATGAATTTTTTTAGTTCTATGAATAATTACTAAAAAACCAAAAAGGTTGTGATCTATTACATCAAGCTAATTTCCTTAAAAATATACCCAAGATGCTCTTAGCTGAAAAAAATGGAATTTTCAATGAAAAATTAACCAAAGAAGAGGTGGAGATGGTGGTTAATTAGCTAAGTCCAGACAAAGAAATGGGACCTTATGGGTTTCCATCCTCTTTTTACAAGATATGTTGGTATTTATTGGGAGAAGAGTCAGTTGTAGCATTAGAAGAAATGAGAATTTCAGGCTGTATTCTGAAATAAATAAATAACACCTTCATTGAACTAATCCCCATGATAGAAAATACAAAGAAACTTGAAGATTGCAAACCCATTTTCCTTTTCAATATAATTTACAATATATTTTCTAAGGCAATGGAAAGTAGAGTAGCATTGATCCTCCTTTCCATTATTTTAGAAGAACAAACTGACTTTCTACCTGGGAGATCCATCTTTGATGGAATTATTATTGCTTAGGGGGTAATTCATTCTATCCAACAGAACCAAGATCCAAGTATTCTTATAAAATTAGACATTGGGAAATCCTATGACAGGGTGGATTTAGGGTTTCTATGAAAATGCATCGAAGGCTTCTGATTTTTAAAATAGTTCATAAACCTGATCTTCAAGTTAATATCTAGTCATATAATGTCATGTTAGTTAATGGATCTCTAGAAGGAATCTTTAGCATTTCAAGAGATTTAAGAGATTGGGTTCCCATTTACCCTTTCCTCTTCATCATTATGGTCGATGATTTATGTCGATCCTTGACAAAATTAGGAGAATAAAATCATATCAAGGGAATCAAGATAACCAATAACTTAGACCCCATCACTCACCAACAATTTGTTGATGATAGTTTTCTTGGTGGGGCAAGTGAACAATATGAAGCAAGATAGCTCAAAATCATCTTACATGGATATGAAAAGGAATCGAGGAAAGAAATCAACCCAGACAAATTTAGAATATTCTTCTTCAATAAGACCATTAGAAAGGAGGATAAGATATGCCACATACTAAACTTCAAGAAATTTCATTTTTCTTGTAAGTATCTAAGCCTTGCATTAGAAAAAGGAAATAGAAATTATAAAATTTGACATCAATTGGTTTTTAAACTAGAAAAATGAACATATTAGAAGGGAAAGTGGCTAACAAGTCCTAGGGAAATCATCATGCTGAAATCAATCCTAACAAGTCTTCCTATATATCCAATATCATGTCAAGAGCTATCAACTGGTGCAAATAGGAAATAGGAATGCAAACATAGGAAATTTTACTTGAAGAAATTAGCAAACAAAAAGAAATGTGATGCCATTGCAAGGGATAAAATCCATAGGCCAGTCCAATCAAGTAGTTTGGAAATAAGAATTTGAAATTTCAGTACAAGGACTTGGAAAAAAACTCATTTGAGGAATGATTAATTCCCATTCTCTCAAATGGGTTAAAATCTTAAACCACAATTATCTTAGAGGGAAAGATGATTTAGGAACATACCAAGATATCAAATCAAGTGACAAGACCTTATTTTGGGAGAATTCTTGGGGTGGTTCAAAAGATATTTCATGATTAATGGACACTAACAATATTAAAGAGAAACTTAAAAGGTGATGGAGTTGTCATGTTTAAGACTGTATCATATGTCAGAATGGGGATACCTCTCTTAGATTGACCAAGAAATCAATGGATAATTTAGAGAAACCTAACAATGACTTGGATACCCTCAAGAATATTCTTAGAAATAAAGATTTAGTAGTTAGGCAGGGAAATGATTGGCTGATATGGGTTGGCTCCAAGACTGGATCATATAATGCTAAAGAAGGCGATCAACTACAAATTAAACAAAAAAATTATACAATTTGTGAGATTCCCCTTAGTTTATGTTCAAACAAATATTATCTTCCTAAGGAAGGAGTATTTACCTCGGCTGCAATCCAACACAAAATCATCACATCTAATTGGTTCACCAAAATTGGCTATGAGGGACCTTCTTGGTGTCATCTATGCGAATCACTAGAAGAAACAACATATCATATATTTCTTGGCTATCAATATACATATAAATGTTCAACCTGGTTATGTTCCAAAATACATTAGAATAAGCTCTTCCTAAGGATTTAATGGGTCATAGTCTGTAGATAGAAGGCCAATCAATTCTCATCTAGGAATTTTGGAAGGAAATGAAATGAAGGGTTTTCAAGGAGAAAAAAGGTATAGTTGTTCCATTTCATCAATAAAATTGAAGTATCCATAAGTGAAACTATTAATTGTAAGAATGAGGTCTTTTAGTAAAAAGACATTAGGTTTAACTGGTGGAATGAAAAATAAGAAAATCATGGAAAGGTTTGAAAATCCCAGCCTTCATAGGCTTAGGGGATAAGGACAAAAAACATAAGAGACACGAAGTGAAATGCGTGCCAGTAGAGCATGGTTAGTACAAGTTAAAATTTGATGGTGCTTCCAAAGGTAACCCTCTTCCTTCAAGCATATGATGTAGCATTCATAACTGGGAAGGATTGAAAATTGCAAGAATGACTAGACCCATAAGGATAGAGACCAATAATATTGTTGAGATTAAATCCCTTACCAAGGGACTATTTCTGTTTAAAGATATAACTATATTGAAATACTAGAAATAGAGGGGGGGATTTAACCATCATCATCAAAATCCTTAGAATAAATGACACTCCTAATTGGAAGTTCAAGGCTTTACTAGACAAATCTATGAACTATTTAAAATTCTTTAGGAGTTATGCCATTAATCACATATATCAGGAAGGAAACACTATTTGTAATAGACATACCAATAGGGCTACTAATGTGGAACATATCTATAGTCTTGGATAATTCTTAATGATTTTTAACTAATATTATTTCTTATACACTAGATCATTTTTTTTACTATAATTTGAACTGTGACCTAAATATGATCACATTTCTACCAAGACAAAGCAATGTGGACATTTAAATTCTAATGGATGATTGATTATACACTCAAATCCTTTCCCATACTTCGTTGGGCCTCATTATCCTCCGCTATGTTCTTCATTTTCCATTCTCAGCATACTATTTCATAGCCTCTAGTTGTCTTTCTAGCATGATTAATGGTTGAATCTTTGGTGGTTTTTAACATGGGGGATTACACTATTCTACAAAACACCCTAGAATATATAGGGGTTAGAGAAGTGTTTTCTAGTGCCTCTTGTGTGATGATGTTAATCACCTTCATGAAATTAAGATCAAATAGCAACAATTGAAAGTAAATACAATGAAAATCTAATTAAAATTGAAGCTAAGATCTATAGCATCTCATGGCTCTCTAGAAAGACCTGGTAAGTGAAGCTCTTAGCTCAAATCTCCACTAGTGGCACTTCTAAAATTGGAATGTATGCTGCTATGCTTCTACAATGCTTCTATGATGACGATTCTAGCTCAAATTGACAAGATATAATGCAAATTACTCTAAATGCTCTTAATTTCTCTTAGAATGCTCTCAATTGCCTATAGTAACAATGCTTTGCAAATGAATTTCTAAGATATCAATTTCTCTCAAAATGCTTCATATCTATAGTAAATTCCCAAGGGTACGGGGTGGAGTGAAGTAATCATGATTTACCTTAGGTTGAGTCAAATACTTTGCTTTGTTCATAAATGGGGGGACAATTTAAAGGTTTGTCTCAAAGCTTTGGACAAAAGGACAAGATTGAGTGGTTGAGATTGCAACTTTCAAATGAATGATTGAGATTCATTCTTTTTGAGTGATTTATGTTTTTTTGTCCTCAATTCTTATTGGTTTCTCAACTTTGTTGAACTTGATATTATGAATTATTAAATTCAATTAATTAATTAAATTTAGCCATGTAAGGGTAATAGGTTCATTTTGATATTTTTATTTAAACAACTATACACTTAATTGATTAAAATCAATTATGTAGTGTTTTTTGCCCATTTAAGCTTTGATTTAATTATTTAACATCCTTATTTGATTTTTCCTTTGCTTTAATTGATTTTTTCCAACTTTATTTAATTATGTCCTTTTTAATTGATTTGATCCCTTTTTGATTGAATTAGTACATTTTTATGATTTTGAGCCATTTTATTGATTTTTGCAATTTAAAAGCACTTGTCTAATTTTGCGTGTCTACACCTCTTTTCCTTGACCATGTGGTCTACATTCAATCTTTTTTGGCATATTATGGTCTCTTAAGGTGCTAGGTTATTCTAATCACTTGGTTGATCTTTTTTTTCCTTATAAGAATTATGTTATAGAATGGATAACAGTTGTTGTAATGCTGAGTTTTTTCAAGTATACGATGGTAATATTTTTATCTCATAAGAATGGAATATGGTTACTTTACTACTTAGATTCATATGAAGTTTTTAGTTGAACAATTGTTTGAAAATATAAGTATTCTATCTATTAAGGGCACTAATATTCTTTGTTTTGAGTCCATGAAATCTCAAGAAAGTGAAAGTTCATCATGTTTTGGGCCTTATTAGTTTAATACTATATGCATTAATTCCTATGGATTTGTCGTGACGCAAAATTCTTAGAAGATATGAAAGTGTTTTATTATTATAACATGTTTGGATAGGAAGTTTGGCTAGGGAGTTTCTATGTTCATGACAAATGCAGGTTCAAAATTTTCAACTAATTTTCAAAGCATGAAAAGTCATGAAGTTAATCAGGAAAATGAAGATACATTCAGGTGGAGTACATAAAAGAGCTAACAATAAGATGATTCCATAATACAAAGCAGATAATTGTAATACACTAGTATGTATTGTAAGTGGAGTAAATTTGTCTCCTCAAAATTATCTCACTCTTGTGATTGGGATGTTTGTAAAATAATATAAATAAGAGTTACATTATAATACCCCATTCATGTAAGACAGGATGTATGTAATAGAAAGAACTATGATTTTTATTTTTTTATTTTTTTTATATATGTCAAATTTAATAAACAATTCATGAAGCTGGGAGGCCACATGGAAAAAACTATGCTTTCCAAAATGTCCAAATTTAAACTTTTAAACTAAACTACCTTCCTTAAATGTCTGAATTTAAACTTTTAAACTGAACTAAAGAATTTGGTGTTTATATCACCTTCTTGAAGCCATTTCTCTCTAGATTTCTATCTCCTAAAGTTCTCCTCTTTCACCAAGATATCTTCATATTTTCTTAATAGAGACTTCTCTTTTAAAAAACTATCCTCATTCATACCTTCCTTAAACACCAACTCATTCAGATTATGAATTTCTTCCTCAATGTCAATCTTTTTTTAAAGGATATTCCCAAAAAAATCCATATTCCATTGCTTCATTCAATTTTTTATTGCCTTTAATTTTGACATAAAGATAAAGGCTTTGGAACCATACAAGGATTCCATGTTCCACCATTTCTCTATCAGGGCCTTCAACCCATCATCTCTAAACCATATTTTTTTTGAATTTAAACAAACACCTAAGTGGCTTTTCTCTTTCTTTCAGCCAAAGGGAAACTTGATAGTGATTAGATCCAGAGTCTGGAAGTATTGATTATTCTAGTTCAAAATTACAAACCAAGAGATTGCCTTTAAACAAGAATCTTTCTAATTTGTCTGCAATTAAATTGAAACCCAATCTCCTATTAGCCAATCATTTCCCTTCCTAACTACTAAATATATATTTCTAAAAATATTCTTGAGGGTATCCACGTCATTTTAGGTAGCTCTAGCTTATCCATTGATTTCTAGGTCCATCTGAGAGAGGGATCCCCATTCTTCCATACAATATAGTATTTAACATGAAAACCCCATAACCTTTTAAGTTTCTCCTTAACATTTTTAGTGTACATTAATCCTAAAATAGATTTTTAACTACCAAAAGAGTTCTCCCAAAACAAGGTCTTGTCGCTTGATTTGATATCCTAGGTTACCTAGTCTAAAATTAACTATCTCCATTTCAATATGAAATTTAAAACTTGGGATCTTTCTAGCACACACAAATAAAGGATTATTCCTAAATCATATTTCCCTCTAAGATACTTGTGGTTTAAGATTTTAACCCATTTGAGAGAAGGAAAATTGATAATTCTCTAAATAAGTTTTGCCCCTTAGGCCTTGTTTTGAAATTTCAAATTCTTATTCACAAACCACTTGATTTGATTGGCCTAGTGATTTTGTCTCTTGCAATGGCATTAAATTTAATTTTTTTAACTAATTTCTACTAGTCAAAGTTCCTAAGTTTGCATTCCTATTTCCTATTTGCACTAGTTGATAACTCTTGACATGAAATTTGATCTATAGGAAGAGTTTTTAGGACTGATTTTAGCATGGTGATTTTCCTGAAGTTCAGTGTGTGGCATAACTTATCCTCCTTTCTAATGGTCATATTGAATAATTTAATATTTTAAATTTTTTTGGGTTGATTTAATTCCTGAATGCCTTTTTATAGAAGTATAAGATGAGTTATAACTATCTATCTTCAGATAATTAACCTTTCCCATTAAAAAAACTATCATTAGAAAATTATTGGTGAGTGATGCTAACAACAAGATGGATACATGGACCCTAAGAGAAACCTAAACACAAACAAAACACAATCAAAACTAAAGGAAGACCAATACCTAAGCATGAAAGGATATCCTTCATGGATAGCTCAAACCAAATCCTCAAATTAAACTAAAGCTCAGAAACAAAGGTTGCGTTAGGTCTCCAAATTTAACTTTTATCAATTATGGAACCATCTACCCCCAAATTAGGGAGGTTGTCAACTATGACATTCCCTTCTATCAAGATATGATTAATAGTGAAATGTTTAAAGAAGGATAAAGTTTTTAGAATCTAGATTACCATATTTTCAAGGCGCGAGTCTAATGTTTTCCCTTTCCTTATTGCATTGAATAATAGTAAGGAATATCCTTCTATCTCTATCTTCTCTAACCCGAACTTTTGATAGGCTTTCAGGCCTTCCAATAATGTCATGAATTCTACTACGTTATTAGTACATTTACCTAGAGGACTAGCCAATTGGTATACAAGTTTCTTATCCCAATTATGAATGCAACACCCTATATGTTCAACTCTAGGGTTACCTCTCAACGCCCCATAAAATTTTAGCTTATGCCAACTGATCATTGGGGGTTTCTAGACACATTCCTTTCTTAGAGGGATAAATTCCTCTTTCCTGAAGTCCTGAACTAGAGGTGTTTTAAGTCCATTCCATTTGTTTCTAATCTTATCATCCCTAGGTGTGAATCTTGATTTATTAAAATGAAGGTTACCATTGTTTATAGTCTCTACAATAGAAGCGTCTAATTTATTTGAGAATTGATCAAAACTCAATCCTATTTCTTTGAAGATTCTTCAATTGCGCTCCGTCCAAATTTCCTAGATAATAAGGGAAGGGGACACCATCCAAATATTTCCATAGATTTTTTCTCCTTTATTCCTCGGCCATAAATCAAATAGATTGCTAACTGTGTTAGGGAGAGCTGATTTCCAGATAAGTTTCATCATCAGCCATGCCCAACATTTATAAGAAAATTTACAGTTGACGAAAACATGGTCTATAGTTTCTTCCATTTTCTTACATAGGACACATCTAGATGGACCATGAAACCCCATTTTCATAAATCTTTTCACTATAAGGATATTATGCTGTAGGGATGCCCAAGAAAATAAACCATCCTTAGGCAAGCATACCTTGTTCTGGCATAAGTCTAAGGGGAGCTCCATTCTAGGAAAATTATGGGAGATATAGATTATTTCATTGCCTTCTTTAGTATTGTACTCCCCATATTTCAAGCATGTTCAGACTATCCTATCCTCCTTCATATTTGGGGAAATTCTTCTCTCTACTAGCATTTCCAACAATTCAGATTTAAGGGGGGGCGGGATCTCCATATCATCAACTATTTTCCAATCCCATCCTATAGATGGATTTCCATCATGAATGTTCATATAATCCCTAACAAATATCTCCATTCTATTTTTTATAAGGTCAATGGAATTTTGGTCACCTATCAGGCTTTTAAGTGAAGGATATCCTCCACACTTGTCTTCCCAGAAAAGAACCTTCCTCCCATCCCCTGTATTCTAGGAGACTAGATCACTAATAAGAGGCCTACATTCTAGGATAAAGTTCCAAAATTTAGAACCTCTTGAAGGGTCCTTAATATGGAGAATTCTCAGTGGGTGAATTTTACTCAAATGCTTATTTCTAACCATTACCACCCATTTGGTATTAGGTTCTTTTATCATCTTCCATATCATTTTTTTACTTAACACAATATTTTGATATCTAAGGATCTTGCTATTAATTCCTACATCTTTTTTAGCACTACAAATCTTGTTCCAGGTAGTTAATGCAACTGCATTCTTGTCTGAGGCTCCTTGCCAAAAGAAACTTCTCAGCAACTGAGTCAGTCTCTTATCAGTTTTCGATGGTAATTTACTACAAGACATCTAAAAAATGGGAATTGAGGACAAAACCAACCTCAATATTGTAGCCCTACATACAGAGGAAATCCACTTCCCTTTCTAGGAGACTACTTTATTTTCTACTTTAGAGATTACATCTTTCCATAGCATAGATTGCTTACTACCTTTATCCAAAGGTTGACCTAGGTATTTACTAGGAAAGGAGCCTTCTTGGAACTCTAGAACATTCAAAATATCTTCTTTTAGAGCTTCTAGTGTATTAAGGAAAAAGAACTATGATTTATCACTACTAATATGTTGCCCAGAGGTGAAAGACTAGTCTTCAAGGATTCTCTTAACAGATCTGGCTTCTAATAGGTCAGCTTTACCATAGAGCATAGTATCATCTACAAATTACTGATGAGTGGTAGAATCTATATTACAGGAGCTTCTTAGACCCAAAATTTTATTTTCTACCCTAGCCTTGCTAAGATATCTTCCTGATGTTTTTGCCATAATAATGAACAAAAAGGGGGAGAGGGGATCGCCTTGCCTAAGCCCACAAGATATATCAAAGAAACCTTCTGGTGAGCCATTAACTAATACCAAAATTTTTGGGTTTGATATACATTCAAATATTATAATAATCTACTACTTGGAGAAGCCAAAATCCTCTAGCCATTTACACAAAAATCTACAATCAACTTTGTCATAAGCCTTTTTTATATCTAACTTGATTAACATACTCATATTTTTGGTGAATTGAGTTTAATGGATTTCCTCATGAGCTATTATGAAACCATCCATTATTGATCTACTTGGCATAAAACTAGTTTGATCCTCTGAGATAATATCAGGGAGTCTCCTTTTTAATCTATTTGTTAAGGGTTTTGTGAACAATTTATAAATAGTGTTGCATAAAGAGATTGGTCTAAATTTATCCAAGATTTTTGCATTCTCTATTTTTAGAAATAAGTATAAAAGGGTATTATTCAATTCCTTTAATAATCAACCCGAGTTCCTCATGCTTTCTAAAACTTCCACCAATTCCTCCCCTAGAAAGGACCAACAATTTTGATAAAAAACTGCAGGAAAGCCACCTGGTCCTAGGGACTTATCTGGATGAAATTGACTTTGAACCTTGTCAACCTCTTCCTTTGTAATTTTATCATGTAGGGCTTCATTATTTTTTTTCTAATAATTTTTGGGATGTTTCTTACAAAATCCTTCTACAGAGTGAGCTCTGAGGACTTTGCACTGAATAAATTTTGGAAGTATGTCAGAACTTCTGTTGCTAAATCTTCTGGCTTGTCGATCACCACTCTCTTTTCCTTCTTAAGAACATTAATTCTATTAAATTTCCTTCTTATCTTTGTGCTATTATGGAAAAAATTGGTGTTTCTATCACCTTCCTGAAGCCATGTCTCTCTACATTTCTATCTCCAAAAGATCTCCTCTTTCACCGAGATATCTGAACATATTTTCGTAATAGAGACTTCTCTTTTAAAAAACTATCCTGATTCATACCTTCCTTAAAAACCATCTAATTAAAATTATGAATTTCTTCCTTAATGTCAATATTTTATTTAAAGATATTCCCAAAACAATCCATATTCTATTGCTTTAATCAATTTTTTATTGCCTTGAATTTTGACATAAAGACAAAGTCTTTGGAACCATCAAAGGATTCCATGTTCCACCATTTCTCTATCAAGACCTCCAACCCATCATCTCTAAACCACATTTTTCCAAATTTAAACATACACCTAAGTGGCTTTGCTCTTTCTTTCAGCCAAAGGGAAACTCGATATTGATCAGATCCAGAGTCTGTAAGGATCGATTATTCTAGTTCAAAATTACAATCTAGGAGATTGCCTTTAAACAAGAATATGTCTAATTTCTCTTCAATGAAACTGAAACCTAATCTCCTATTAGTCCAGGCATATGGACCATTACTAGACTTAACATCCATTAATTCATTACTATTCACCCAATTCTAAAATTCCATCATGGTTCCCGAGGATCTCCCCAAACCTTTGAAATTCTCTTCCTCTTCGAGAATAGCATTAAAATCCCCTCCTACAATAATCGCCCGACTAGTAAAAGCTTGAAAAAAGGAGGATATTAATCAGTATTACTTTGAAGGCTCCATCCAAATTTTATCTCTTCCTCCAATCCAAAACCTACCCCCTCCCATCCTATAAAAAATAACTCTCTTAGGATTCCAAATAATACAAAGACCAGCCAATGCTCCTATCGAGGGTTCATAAATAATCTCCCAACTTGCTATTTTCTTATAGAATTTATCACACTCTTCCCTTCCTAGGTTCGTTTCCTAAAGTAATAGAAAGTCTACCTCCATTATTTTGAAGAAGCGCACCATAATGTGATGTTTTTTAGGGGAATTTTTCCTCTAAGATTCCATGTGATTCCTCTCATTTAATCTTTGTCTGACCAACAACTGAAGCATCTCTAAGTCTAAGTTCATTTAGTGACTTCCTTCCTCTCTTTTTTTAATCTTTGGCACATTCCTCCTTCTCCTTTCCCTTCTCTGTAAAAGAAATGCCTAACTTTGGATCACTATTTTCCTTATCCATTGAAACCATATTCAATCCCTTGTTAACCTTAGCTTCCATAGAATTTGACTTACTCTCTATCACCCCACCAATGGAAATAGGAGATACCTCTTCCTTTTTTTCTTCTAAATCACAAAGAAACCTACTAACTAAAACTTGATGAGTATTAGAGAACATAGGATCTTCCTCAATAATATCATGTCCTAGAAACTCAGACAATTCCTTAAGATCTTCTTGCTTTAACCAATGAGATTCCACTGCATCTTCGGAACCAAAAACCTCCTCCACTGCAATATCAATATCCTTTGTTGCGTTTGCCTCCTCCAAGATGTCCTTCACCCTAGATGCCTTGAAAGATTTATCCATCTTTTCAACATTCTTTTCAAAGTTTTCTATATCCAATGATCCTCCTATTAGATTGATGAGTTCCTGCTCTACAAATTGCTTCATGGCTTCAACTTGTTCCTTCACTTGTTCCAAGGAAGATTTTTATTTGTCTATGCTGCTATCGTCTATAGGTACTCTTTCCTAGAGGAGAGGAGGATCTAATAAATCAACACTATTTAAACCCTCTCGAGGGTCAGATATGAAGGGTTTAGAGGAAATGATAGTGAGACCCCCAACATCTCACAAAATTGCATCTAATTTGGTTATTTTTGTTGATTGGGAAGGGGCACCGTATAGAGAACACTATTTTTTCTTAAAAGACTTCAGAGAGATTGAGGGATAAGATCTATAATTATCCTTTTCTAATGTTCCTATTACCTCCTACCTTTCTATGTTCTTTACATGGGATTTTACTAGGAATTTAATTGAGAAACCTCCAACATCCATTTTAAGGTGTATGACAACATCATTGGGAGGATCCACTAGTGGTTTGGTCAGCATTTTCTTTTCTAGAACCTATTTGAAGTCCTTAACTAAATCTATCATAATTATAGGGTTTCAAAAAAACTTCTTAGAGTGACTTTTAATTAAAATAGGTGGTAGTGTCTTAATCGTGATATCCATATCTAATATTATAATTTATTCTGATTGGGGAAATTTGGTTACTACAGATCTAACAAAATGAGCTAGTCTTCTACTTTGGTTGAAGGAACTCTGTAGCCATTCTATCTTAAAAATAATCCTTTAAGTTGCATTAATACTTAGTTTTTTTCATTTGGTTGTTTCTTCATTGGGGATTTGCCTTGGTACTTGTGCCATAGTCTTTGGCTAGGTGACTGACCTTGTGACAATGAAAATAGACCATTGCATAGTTCCTCCATGACCTTCTATTATTAATACCATGCATCCTATTAAAGCAATTTACAACAATGTCACCAAATCTCCCAAATGTAGTATAAGTAATTATTGTATTGTAGTCCCATGGTATGGTTGATCCTTGTTGGTTGTTTGCAACATCCTATCAATTAGGGATCCATTTCACATTCTTCAAACTCATGACCATATCTATTTCAATTGTTACATTAACCATTGAAGCTTGGATTGCTTGAATTGTTAACAACCCTTGATCTACACTCAAATGCCTTATGACCATACTTATTACAATTGTAATAATGACCATTAAAATTAGGATTACTCAGTGGATTACCTCTTCTTCTCCTGTAGATAGTTGATGTGTGTCCCACTTTTCCATAATGGTGGCAAGTAGGTTTCTCTATATTTTGTGGGGTAGAAAAATTATCTCAGTTGACTTTTTGGTTAGAAAACTCACCCTTCTTGGTAGTATTGTTTACACTAAATCCAAGTCTTGAAGTATCTCTTGGTTGTCTCTAACCTTTTAGTTTTTCATCCAATATTGTTAGTGATGATTTATTTCTTTTGAAGACTTTATTACCATCTTTTTCAAATTTCAGTTCATTCTTTTGATGTTCATTTTGAGATCTAAGTTCAACAATCTCTCCAACTTTCCTTCCAACTTCCTAATTTTCTCTGACTAGTTGGTTTATCTAGTTGAAGTGAAATTGTCTCAACCTAAGTATTTCCCCATCTTTCTCATTCAACCTTTTATTAATTTGTCTTATCTCATTTTAAATGATTCTTTTGTCATCCTTAGCTTTTCCTTTTTGTTCAAGAACTTCACACATCCTTGCTGATTGGGCTTCTTGCTATCTTTTCAGTGCTTTCACTTGATCGTCTAGGTTGTTCTTATTTTTAGTCAGTTTTGATATTATAGCTTCAGATTCATCATACATACTGTCCTCTGATAGCAATTGTTTGACTAAGTATGGAAATTTGAGTACTTAGAGGGGAGGGGAGAATTAGTACCACAAAATACTTTTAACTATCTTTCTTAACTATTCAAAAATTTTATAACTTTGCATGCATCATGTATAAAGCATATAAAGTGCTAAAATAAACATAACTCATAACACATTCATTTTTGTATCGTATAAATCCTTGTTAGAGGATAAAATTTGCAGTGGGGATGACAACCAACAAACTTCACTATTGTAGTAAAATGTTTACTAGGTTAGAGATACACTGTTAGCTATTTCTGATAGCTAACCCTGTTAAGAGTATTAAACCAATTAAGAGTCTAAAGACTACTTAATTGTATCTTTCTAATGATTTTAAAATTATAATCTAATAACTATACCCAATTAAATGATTTAAAATGTACAACACCTATTAAGATCTTCTCGATTAAGAGACTTTAAAATTCAGATTACAAACTTTATCAGTAACAAATATGTCCGTAGTACTTCAATCAATTATATTCTTATCAAACTCTTTATTGTCATTATCAGATTACCTCATACTATTCTCCACTCACAATATCAATTATGTACTTGATAGATTAAACTCTGAATCATAATTACTCTCTACTCTTTAGTGCTCTTTTACTTGGTAGCTTCTCTTCTCATCACCTTCTATCTTCAATCTCTATTGTGAACATGTACTCTCTCATACTCATACTGTGATCTTCACACTTTGATCTATTTATATACAATGATACAAGTGGTGGAAATGTTCTACAATCATCTCCTTAAGAGGTGCTAGCATTGGTTACTCCTCTAATGCATATTTCACATTTAATTCTTATTGGTGGATCCTAACTTCCAATCATGCATAACCATAGTATTTCAATCTCCAATAATATGTCAAATAATCTCCAATAATATGTCAGATAATCTCCTCAAGATTTGTCAACCACTTTTTGCTGGGTGTTTTGGTTCAATGTATCTTTAGGTTCTCCTTGTGTCATCCTTTCATGCTCAGTAACACATTTTTCTTTTGCTCAGTAACTCTCTCATCGCTCGGTACATCTCAGTGCTCAGTTTCTCCTTTATCGATGTCTAAACTTCCTTTTCTTTTACCAAACACTCTCTTTCCTTTATTTATTTTATTGAATAGCTTGTGTTACTTACCAACTTGTCTTTCCTTCATTATCAAATGAATTTGACAATCATAATGACTTCATCATAACTAATGTCAACAAAATAACTCTTAGGATTATTAGGTATGTCTAGAGTAACTCTAATAAACTACAAGTTCATGGGGTATTCAAAGTCCTCCAAATTAGGAAATCTCCATAGTGAGGTTACAAACATTGACATTGGTCACATGGACCTGAATGAGTTCCCTAAAAGGATAGGCAATCGTAACAACCGAACACCCGATGCCTTCGACGTAGTATAGTTTAGTCTCATCCATGCTATCTAGATTTTTTGATATATCCATCCAATCTATAGATCTCATTATGATAATTGTCAAGAACTACAAACCTAAGGAAAAGAGGGTTCTTAATAAGAAAGGTAAATTTGTCTTGGATATAAGTATTGATAACATTTAAGATTCCTTTCACATCCCTATCTCTAACAAGTATTCTAATATCTCAAAAAAGAGTGGGAGTTTTTGGGGCTTCAAATCTTCTTCTAGATTCTTCCTTTAATGTCACTAGTTGTCGATGGGGTCAAGAAAATCAAGAGGGTCAATTTACTCAACCATTTCATTGAGAAAAAAGATCTAGGTGAGCATAGTATTTCTATTTTTGAAAGTTTAGTTCAACCCAAATTTATAGCTTATGTTTAGGCTCAAAATGAGCTCTTTTTGAATTTTATATACATGCAACTCATAGTTACATCATATTGTAATACTTTAGGAGTGGATTTATCTTCGTAATCTTTGGTTTTTGTTTTTTTACACCCGAAAATCCTACTTACAGGTTTTACAATTTATAAGTTGTAGTAACTATAAAAAGCCTAGTTCTTGTTTGTAACAAGGGTTAAGAACTTTGTAATAGAACTATAGATGAAAGTGGTGTTGCAATCCTAGCGTATTTATCTGCAAATTTTCTGATTTTGATTAAAATATTGAATTCAAGAACCATTGTGTGTTCTTTGTGTATTTACTTTTTTGTTTGATTAATTGGCCTTAGATGTAGGAAATTAACTTGTGGCAGTGGAAAATGGACCTGATTATGGTTTTCATGCTTGAAGTATGAACTTTTCTTACATGTGGGGATGAATCGGTATGTTGTTGTAATTTTGATGAATTATGTGAACTCTCATTATTGTTTCCTATGAATAATTCATTTGAATAATATAAATTGTGGATGTCTAATTTATGTTATTTCCAGATTAAATAATCAGATTTTCTTTTCTCTATGAAAGTTTAATTTTATTCATGGTTGATGTCCTTAGAATTTTAAATTCACATGGTCTTTAAATCTCTTATTACCCTATCTCTTTTGATTATTTTTTTAAATCTAGAGTTATAATTAATTCATAGCATTAATCTTAGCTTGGTTAAATTTGTGAAAATTTCATATTCTAATAATTAGAAAAAAATAAGTGAATCACATTTTGTAGTTTCTAGCTCAATCAACAAGAGAAAACCACACATTAATCTTCACTGATCCACCTAGCATGATTGTGACCTGATCATATAGATCCTTGGAAGGTATTCTTATTTCTCTTTCAAGAGAGGGATCTAATTTTCTTATCCCTGGCTTTGCATCATTCCAATAACATGGTCATTAGGAAATCCATGGAACAATACTTTCAAGAATCTTGAATTTGATGATGCAACTTCATTTGGTAAAAATATTGATCATATTGTTGTTTATTTCTATGATTTGTTTATCACTGGTGATAATAAAGATTTAATTCAAAATGTAAAACCACAATTGAAGCAAAGGTTTGACATGATTGATTCGGGGCATTTTTATTACTATTTTGGTATTGAGGTAATTCAAAAATCTCAATATCCTTATCACCCAATAAAAATATATTAGAGAACTTAATAAGTTAGACATGAATTATTGAAAATCACTTAGTACACATAATGAAGGAAATTGGAATAGCATATCAAATGACTCTACAACATTGGTTGATGCAACTAAATATAGGCAACATGTTGACAGATTGATTTATTCTACAACTACTTGTCCATAAATCTCTTTGTTTATGAAGTTTTCCCTAGATTCATGCAACATCCTAGATATTTTAAGATAACATAATTTTTCATCGCTTAGATATACAAATTCAAATTATGTAGGTGATTTGAAAGATAGAAAGTCTACATCTAATTTCTTAATTCATCTTGGATATGTTGTTACTTTGTGAAAATCTATGAAGCAACCAGTACCAACCCTATCCTCTACAGAAGCTTAATATATGGTAGCCTCTAAGCCAACTCAAGAAATATTATGACTGAAAAAGTTCTTGATGATATTTTGGAATAAGTAGTTTCATCCACACCACATGTTATTGACAATCAATTTACAATTAAAATGGCTGAAAATTCATTCTTCATGTTTTGACCCAATATATCAACACCAATTTTAATTTGATTCAACTCTACATATTAAACAAGATTTTAATAGATACTTGGTGACCCCTGTGTAGACTAAATTTCAACTCTACATATTAGCAGCGGGAGCTATTTGATGCATGTGTACAACCTCTTCCAATACCTCTACGCAATAGAAAACCTATAATCTATTTCAACATTTAGCGACAGAAATAAAAATAGTTTCATATTGAGGCTGCCCTCTTTTCATTTGACAAACAAGTAACCAAAAAAAATAGGTTTGTCAATGTTTTCAATTATAAATCTATTAAAGATCAAAATGTTCTTTAAAATATATAGTCCTATAATTTTTAGATATTATTGAAGTTAGTTCTAAAATTTATGAAAACTGTAATTAATAAATTTTATAAATTTAACATATTCATTTCATTTCAAAAAATAACTAATCTTTAAAAAAAGATTCTGATTCATTGCATGAAATCGGACCATTCACATAATGAATTTTTTATTTTCTCAAAATCAAATAAAGTGTTTAATCAATTTGATTAATAATTTCCATTACATTTATTTATAATTATTTTTATAATTTAACAAAACTTTTACTACAAACCAAATTATAATATTTCTATATAAATTTAACTATATAATTTTTTATTGAATAAATCAAAACGTACAATGAATTTACAATGTTTTGAGAAGGCTCTCTGGTTTCTCATAGGTAGTTGCTTTCTGATTTCTGATATTTAGTTTGAATTGTCAAGGTTTCAATCTTTTACCCTTCCCATTTTATAAATATCTTTATAAATTCAGTTTAATCATATTATCACACTGGAACTGAATATAATTAAGAAACATAAATTATTTAGCTGAGAAAATTCAATTTTAATATTTTATTTTTAAAAAAAATTATTTAGAAACATTTGATTAAATTTAATAATTAAAATAAATTTAAAATCTAAGATCAAAAAGGCTCTTATTCAGAGAATGAAGAAGGACTAGCGAGACCAGGTGAGACCTAGTAATGGAGATCATCATAGATTCAGAGGCAAGGATTTTGGGAACTTCTCAGAAAATCCATGGCTCAAATCTAGGGGAGGAGGTGGTAGGCAAAACCCCTTCCTTCCCACATCAAGATTGAATTTCTCTGAAAAGAAAAACTCGTTGAAAATGACCTCTGGAGTGAGGGGAAGAAGATGGCCTGGCAAGGAGATTGAGCAGTGTTTTCTCCATGAGAATGGTCCCCGCCCCTCTTTTCCAAGATCCCATGTTCAGTTTGCTGAAAATTGGTCTTCCCACAAGATACCTCCTTTTCGCGCCAAACCTCTCCATCGGTCACTTTTCAAATATTCAAATTCAAGAACTCAAGATGCTTCACTTCAACCTCTGGATTTGAATCCAAACTTAATCCCCATCTTTCCTACATCAGCTAGGGGCACTCCAATCAACCCCCTGTTACCCAAAAAGGCCTGGTCGGAAGAGTATTGGAAGATTCACAGAGAGAGAGTTTCTCTGCTTGGTCCAACGAGGAATGGATATCAAACTAAGGAGCCTTTCAAGAGGCTAAAAAAGATATGGCATCCAATTTCTAACATGAGGAATGTCCAAACTATAATGGGTGTGATGCAAGAGAAAGAGGTTCTGCAAACAAAGACAGAGATAGATCAACAATTTAATAGGGAGCTTCAACCTTCACGCAAATATGTATCTTCCAATGTGGACCAAGTATTATATATAACCCTCTCTGAGGATATACTAAAGAAGGAAAATCTTCTCTATCTTTGTCAGAGCATCATTTGTAAGGTCTGGGGTACGAATATATCTTATAAGGATTTTAAGAATTGGGTGCTTAGTAACTGGGGGGTTTTCATGAAAATTGAGTTGCTGGATAATGAATCAGAATATTTTGTGGTACTTTTTGATACTAATATAAAAAGAGATAGTATTTTCAAGAAAAAGGGATGGTTCTACAAAAATAAGTGTATACATATGCAGCAATGGTCCCCCATCTTCAATACTAAGAAAAATATAATCAGATTCATGCCCACATGGATCAACCTCCCCCATCTTCTGGTTGAATACAAAAATGTGGAGCTTATGCAAATCATTGGAAATAAAGTGGGCATTTATTTATCCCACCACTCAGAAAACTCCACAACATCCTCATGGTTGTGCTTACTAATGAATGTGGAGGAGGAGCTACCTAACTCTATAAAACTCATCTCCAAATATGGAATATGGATACAAAGGATATCTTACGCTTCAGAACAATCAAGTATCCCTATGAAAGCCTTTCCACATTCTTCCCACCTTTCAGCTTCTCAAGAAAATCAAGGTGGGAAGATCCCTATTATAGCTTCTCAAGCTCATACATATGATATTAATAAAGATGCATTGTCTTTGTTCCTTCAACTACTTTATTGCAGTCTTTTCAAATGGGATTGGCGGGGTTCTCCAAATCTTTTATTGACTTACCCAACACATGAAGATAAGGAAATAGTAAATTTCTCAACAGAAAGGACCATATCGAACGGGGAATATTGGTTAGATTTCAGAATTTTCAATGAGACTTTTCACAAATTCAGGACCTTGACTAAGGCTCGTTCGCCTCCCTCCCTTCAACCATCATTATTGCCATCCAACAATTTTCAGGTGTCCTGGCTAGAGAATTACATCACATATTGGGTAAGACAAGTTTAGAAGGAATTACTGGAGGAAATTGCTGATCAAGTCCTTCAAGAGGATAACATTCAAACTCCTGACAATAATCGGAAGGATATCATCAAACAAAGGGATAGGAATGTTACCATTTCTAGCTTGGATGAGGATATCCCGAACACAAAACTCTGTGACCTTAAGAATTATGATCAAATTGGTCAAAATTCAAAGATCCTTAATTCCCCTAAATCACAGAACCACTTTAGCAAGGAGGATGACATTTTGAAAATCAAACTTTGTGATCTTAAGAATTTACCAAAATCTAGCACCTCAAAGAAAAATAATTATTCTCTAGGATCGGGTTGGAGGAAATCCTCCAAAATAAGAAACAAAAGGAATAAGGATTCCACTCAGGAAGCCCTACCAGAATTACCCCTGGGTTCATCTGGAAATAAAGTGAAGGGAGATTTAATCTCACTCAAACCACTGAATAATTCATCAAACCAGAAGTCTATTTCTTCAAGATGGTTAGAAAGGATAGGAAGTATAGAAGAACCAATCCCATCCAAACTCCAAGCTATTTATGATCTTTTTGGGACTATTCCAGATAGTCATGATACAAATAATACTTCATCACACTCTTTTTTGGAAAAAATGTTGGAAGATGATTTTGTGGAAGAGGAGGATAGATTCATGGATGTGGACAATTCAATCTTTCAATCAAAGATAATAGAAAACTCTCAGGGTATGCCAAAATTTGAGAACAAGGAATTAGACTTTAAAATAGAGTTGGAAGACTCCAATTCTCTACTAGGAATGATGCAGGTGGATCACAAAATAGTTTTAGATTGTGGATTTGGGAAAAAGAGAGGGAAAGGTAGAAAATCAGCTACTACTTTAAGAGAAGAAAGGGGAGAGGATCATGATCAAGCTAAGATCACAGTATATCTGAATGTAGGGAAGGGGAAGTTCCTTCCCAATTCTCAATGAGACTCCTCTCTTGGAATGTTAGGGGTCTAAATGCCCCTAACAAGTAGCGTTTAGTCAAACACTGCATCTAGACAGCTAAGGTTGATGTCATCTTCTTTCAAGAAACCAAAATGAGTCAAGCACAAATAGAAGTCTTCAAAAGCTTCAGTTGTTGAGGCAACAGAGGCCTCAGGGGGTTTAGCAATTATTTGGAATCCCAGAACTTCATTTTACTCACATGTCAAGGATACTCAAAGCTGGATGGGGGGAAAAATTACTAGCACCCAATCAAACCTATCTATATATCTAATTAATGTTTATGGACCTATAACAAGGATGAGAAAATTGGAGATATGGGATGACATTAGTAATTGGTTGTCTCTTTTTCCAGATTCTAATTTCATTGTGGGAGGTGATTTCAATGCCATCATCCATTCATCAGAGAAAAAGGGGGGGTCACAAAGACTTTCACAATCACAATTAGACTTTCAAGAGTGGCTTCAAAAAGAGGATATGTTCGAAATTGAACTAGATAATGGGGCTTTTACTTGGTCCAACAGAAGATTGGGCTTGGATAATATTTCAAAAAAATTGGATAGGTTCCTTTATAGAGGAGACATCATGTCCTTTCCCTTTGGGTTAAAATCATCCATCTACCCCTCCTCAGGATCAGATCACTTTCCCATTTGTCTTGATATGTTAGAAGAAGATAAGCCACTCAAATGTTCTTTTAAATTTGAAAATATGTGGCTTAAAGAAGAAAAATTATGAGAATGGATTGAAAAATGGTGGGTTGAGGTGAAGGTGGAGGGGTCCAAAATGTACTGCTTTTCACAAAACTCAAATTCATCAAACAAAATTTGCTCACCTGGAATAGAACTCATTTTAAAAATATTTTCTCTTCTGAGGAGGAAATTGAGTCAAAATTGGAAGAGTTAAATAATGAGATTATGAAGCAAGGAATGAATCAAGAATTATATTTCAAAGAGAAGGAGTTGCTGAAGGAATTAGAGGATGTGCTTAGTAAGGAGGAATTTTTTTGGAAACAAAAATCAAGAGAATCTTGGCTAGCAGCTGGAGATAAAAATACCAAGTTATTCCATACCAATACTAAATGTTGTAGGAACACCAACATGATTCTTCAAATCACTAATCAAGATGGTTCAATTATCTCTAGTTAGAAAGAGATCCAGCATGAAATAGTATCCTACTTCTCCAAGAAGTTGAACTCTTCAGATATCTCTCCTCTCACAAGTCAACAAGAACTTCTCTGCAATGTGCCTAAGTTGCTCTCAGACTTGGACAACCGTATGTTAATTAGGCTATTCACATCTGAGGAAATACATCATACCTTATCTTCAATGGCTCCAGTTAAAGCTCTAGGACCAGACAAGTTTCCTCCTACTTTCTTCCTCCATTGCTGGCCGATGATTGGGATGGAACTCATTGAAGCCCTCAAAACAACAAGATCATCAGGTAGGTTTCTTACTAAAATCAACAACACTTTTATTTCCCTTATTCCCAAATCAGAAAATGCAAATTCGATGAATGAATTTAGGCCCATTGCTTTGTGTAATACCATATATAAGATTCTATCCAAGACACTTGCAAATAGGCTAAAGGTGATTTTAGATAAAATCATTAGAGAAGAACAAACCAATTTTGTACCAGGCAGATCTATCTTTGATGGCATTATTATTGCACAAGAGGCTATTAATTCCATACAACTCTCCAAAAAACCTAGCATGATCATTAAACTAGATATTAAGAAGGCTTATGATAAGGTGAATTGGAGGTTTCTTTCAAAGTGTATGCAATGCTTTGGCTTCTCCAAAGCATGGATAAATATGATATTCTATTGCATATCAACACCAAAATATTCTATCCTCATTAATGGATCCCCTCACGGCTTCTTTGATGGTTCAAATGGTATTAGAAAAGGTGATCCCCTATCTCCCTTCCTATACATTATCATGGTAGAAGCTTTAGGGAGGAGCATCATTAATCTTCAATCTCAGGGAAGCATTAGAGGCATCTTAGTCACATCTGCGGTGCCTCCTATTACACATCAGCAATTTGCTGATGAAAACCTACTATTTGGCCTTGGATCAGTTAGAGAAACATCCACTTTCAGAAGTATCCTAAAAAATTATGGTCTGGCTTCAGGACAATTAGTGAATAAAGATAAATCAATCATATTTTTCTTTCACACAAAAAAGAGAGTCTAATCAAAGATTGAATCCCTCCTAGCCTTCAAGGTAGGCTCTCTTCCATGCAATTATCTGGGAATCCCCATTGATAAAAGTCTCAAAACCACAGGAATTTGGAAAACAATAAATGAAAGATTGGACTGAAAATTGGCAAGCTGGAAAGCAAAATGGTTATCATGGGCAGGAAGGATTGTAATGATTAAAGCCACACTTTCAGCCATTCCTATTTACCTCCTCTCCTATCTTTCTTTGTCATCAACAGGATATATAGATATAGTGAAAAAATTGAGGAATTTTTTTTGGCATGGCACTGATCAGAACAGGAAATTCAAATTGATCTCTTGGGAGAATATTTGCAAACCAATTTTTGCAGGGGGTATAGGGATCGAGAATCAGTTATGGCAGAACTCAGCATTAGGGGATAAATTATATTGGAAGCTCATTCAGAATAAGGACTGCAAATGGGTTAGAATTCTCAAGGGCAAATACCTGGGTTCAATGGGGATGCAAGAAGTATTTAGGATAAAAAATGCTCCAAGAGGATCCAGAATTTGAAATTTTATTGTAAAATCTAGACATGTCATTGACTCCAATCTTTCTTGGAACATCAGAAGTGGTAATCTGGCCAGATTTTGGGAAGACTCATGGGGAGGACTTCAAAGCCTTCGTTCAATTCCAGGGCTCCAATGGATCATGTAAGTTAGTCAGGGGGTGTGGGGAACAATGCTGAAAGACTATATCTTTCCTTCTTCATCTTCTCAAGAGGATGGATCTTGGAGATGGAAGGATTTTACAAATATTGGGGCCAATTACCAAGAATTACAGCTGATAAAATCCACTTTACAAAAAAGATCTTTTCTTTTAAAAAATGGCAATGATGAAATTATTTGGTTTGGATCAAAGGATGGTAACTATAAGGTGAAGGAAGGGTATAAATTATTAACACAACATTCTCAAAAAACTTCCTCGATCCCCATTCACCTTTGTTGGAACAAAATGTGTTTGCCTAAAGCTGGCACATTCCTTTGGGTAGCTTTTCAGGATCGTATTCTGACTGCAAAGAAATTCACAAAAATGGGGTTCTTTGGGCCATCTAGATGCACACTATGCCATAATCATGAAGAGAATCTCAATCATTTATTATTCTCTTGTCAGTTTTTAGCGGAATGTTGGGATTGGTTACACTCAAAACTGAATTGGATAGCTGCTTCTCCACAAGATCTGCAATCACACCTTATTGCTTGGCCATCTCTCTTCAAAGAAAGCTTATGTGGAAACCTTTGGATCATATCCCCATCAATACTTCTATGGGAATTATGGAAGGAAAGGAATAGGAGATTATTCCAAGAGAAAGCATTGAACATGAATCAGTTATTGAATAGAATTGAGGCAGCTATAGTGGAGATCATGAATTCCAAGAGTCAGACATTCTCAACCATTCATAAATTTTACACCATTTGGGATGATAAGATGTTAAAAAGCTGGCATGGATTGAAAACACCTACCATTATTGGTAGAGGCAGCAAGGGAAGCTCTTTTCACAGATTATCATGTGTTTAGAAATCTCCTTCTCCAAGCTGGGTTAAATTAAATTTTGATGGGGCATCAAGAGGAAATCCAGGTCCTTCTAGGGTGGGTTGTATTATTCATTCAGAAGATGGCCAAATTATTGCTCAATTAGCCCAACCATTAAACCTGGACACTAACAATGTAGCAGAAATAAAAGCTCTTTATCACGGTTTGGTTCTAGCCAGAGAACTTAATCTTAATAGAATTGAAATAGAAGGAGATTCAATGATTATTATAAATGCAATAAGGATAGGGTCGATTTCAAATTGGAAACTTCAATCCTATTTAGAAAATATATTAAGCCTGATTTCAAAATTTGAATCTACAACGGCTAATCACATCTACCGCAAAGGCAATGGCAAAGCGGATGAGCCAGCAAATCAGGCAGCAGATGGAATACACGTTAGATCAATCTCTAATGGTTGGCTCCCTAGTCAAATCCACCAAAGTTAATGTGCAGAGTACAACTTCAAAATGGATCACTTCACAGATTGGAGTTGGATTAGCTGATGGAGGAAGAAATAGAACAACATGGTTTCATCACTTGCGCCCTCAGCCACTTATTGTTCTTGATATCACCATGCTCCAATTTAGATCACACCTCCTTATATGCAAAAAACCCAAGTGAATTGCTTTTCCCTAGTTCTAACAGTTTTCATCGGTGAGCTGGATTTATGAAGTTTCATGGTTTGTGCTCTTAGTATAAAATAGT
The DNA here is from genome assembly GCA_027943335.1 of Chamaecyparis obtusa. NCBI lineage: Eukaryota > Viridiplantae > Streptophyta > Pinopsida > Cupressales > Cupressaceae > Chamaecyparis > Chamaecyparis obtusa. The sequence continues at coordinate 211,661 of BSBK01001977.1, forward strand.
TCTTTGTGTTTCCAAGGTCAGGTTAAGAGCACATATCCTAAAGTGTTGAAACTAGGGAGATACTCATGTTTCAAGGTCTACTGGAAATAATTATTTCATGTCGCAGGGTTCCAAAAACTGTCTAAGCATAAAACCCTCGATGTTTTTGCATTTCTCTGTTACCTTTGTGTTAATGTGAAAACCCTGGATGTTTTCAATCTCACACTTCTACCCTATTTGTCGGCATTCCCTATCTGTGCAACTGCGACCAGTTGGTGGGAGTAACGTGGGCCCTGGGTCTTCAAAATCTTTTAATCTACGGACGACGTATAAGTGTAAGGAATATCCTCATGTCATGAGATCATGCGACATCCGTTGATTTGGGATCTGGGCACGAAGGATTAAGGTGGGTCCACTATCAATTTTGTTGTGACGTGTGCACTCTTCATTGGCTGCAAGTGGTGACATGGATGTTCTCAGTGTGCCAGTTGTCGGTGGGACCTATTTTCTAACGGGTTCACGGTCTATCACATTATCTCATGAGCCATTTTCATGCTATGTGATCATGCAAAAAACCCTTTGTGTCGAACTCACAGTGGTGGTGGTTATGCGGCAAGGTAAAGGGGTGAAGTGGAAGTGTGTCACATGTTCACATAGCCCTTTTCCTGGCTATGCGATCATGCGACAACTGTTAAGAGAATGTCATGGTTGTGGAGTTGTGAGGTGGATCCATGGTGCCAATGCTGCTGAGGTGCTAGATTGTGATTGGTTGCTGGCTGGTAATGTGATCGAGGACCTTTCAAGAGTGCTGGAGGCTTGTTGCATGTTCGCATGAGCCAGTTTTGTGTTATGCGATCATGCAACAAGCCCTTTGTGGTAACTTTATGCGGCAACGGTTAACAGTGGTAAAGGGCTACGATGTGTCGCATGTTTGCATAGCCCTTTTGTTGACTATGCCATCATGCGACAAATATTGAAAGACATTGTTGCAGAATTAAAGGTGGGTCCGTGTGTCGGGTCTTGCCGATGTGTCCCTTTCTGATTGACTAGCAAGCACTGAGATGGATATGCATCGTGGATCCCATAGCCAAGGGCAGGTAACGGTGGTGAAGGTTTATGGGGTGTCACATGTTCGCATAAGCCATTTTCAAACTATGCGATCATGCGACAACCATTAAGAGAATGTTGGCGTTGCGGAATTAAAGTTGCCAAGCCTGCGAAACATGATGATCTAACAGTGGTGATATAAAGTAGATCTCAGCTCAGATGTTGACCATTGATAGACTGTTGGTGCCCTAAGGATGACCATTGCATTTCAAGTTCAAATTTGCAGAGGATTTTTGCGATAGGAAGTACTAGAATTGATGGCTTTAGCAGCGGTTTTCAACTGGTTTGGTGGCGCAGTTATTGCCGACTGATCCAAGGGGCTCAGTGACCGTTTGCAATGATGATTTGTACCTAGTGGAGTAGGTTTTTGAGCTCGAGAAGCTTTTTACAGGCGGTGATTTGTACTAGTTTTCATGGCTATCCCTAGTGTTCTGTACTGAAGAAATTAGAAGTAAATATCGGTATCAGCCGGTTGTTGAAAGATGAAATGATTTCATTCTCAACATTAGGCCCTGCAACAGTGGGCTTGAACTGATGATAGATACTTTGTTAATTTATGTTTATATTTATATTTATAAAAATCCCGCCTTCGGCCCTTCATCGATAAAAAAAATAAATCTAAGATCTTAAATATGTTTTACATAATTTAGTTTTTAGTATTTGAAGTATTGTGTTAAAAATATTTGTGTTCACATTAAGATGTTGATGTAAAATTATTATTGTAGTGTTTACGTCTGTCATAAAATCTTTAACTTCACATTTGATATTATATATCATAATTTAATTTTTACATTTTTATTATGTATAATATTTTTTTAGCTATATATATTTTAAATTCAACATTACTTATTGAGTTGTCACTTTTAAATTAAATCTCATATTTCTAGTGAATAAAATAGAAATCAAAGAAAAAATATTAAAACAAAAGATGCGAGCTATAATTTTGTTCTTCATGGACCTCATTATTAACTAAACTAAATAGCATAATATCTAATGTTTTGGAGAAAATAAAAAATATTATATTTAATATTTGAAATACTTGAATATTGTTTATTATTTATTTTAATCTAAATTAAAAAGCCTTGTTTTAGTATATATTTCAGAAAATATAAATTATAAAATATTAGAAAATATAAAATATAAAATATTTAATTTACAAAGTAAAATAATTTTATGAATATTCTAATCAAACTTATTTTTCATATATTTAAATCTTAAAATATTTATTAATAAAAAATATAAATCAGAAAAAAATAGTTATACACCCAACAATTAATGAGTCCACTACAACTACTTCTTAAGATATTAATGATTATAGATTAGATAACTAATCAATTCCTATAGACGTACCCATTGCACTTTTTTTTGTAAGCAATATTTGATTATAGAAGGAAAGAGAGGTGGGAAAGTTTATATTTAATCAAAAGAGTATTTTAAACTGGTAAGGCAGAGCTAGACAGGGTGTAAGATCAGGAATCAAGAAATACATTTTGAGGTTTTACCATAACCATTTTGAGGATATTTAATAAACCTCTGTATTAAATTATTTTCAGCTATTAAGTTAGAGCTAGATAGGGTGTAAGATCAGGAATTTATCAAGCTTCAACTAGAATTTTAGGCGTGAAAAAATCTTTGAAGATGAGATCTATGTTGATTATTGTCTTGATCACAGGGCTCTTCTTGGCGATCTCTCACTCCTCCAACACAATAATAGCAGATAGAAAACTCAGCAGTTTGAATAAGAACTTCAATGGAGTTGCTTTGTCTCAAAATGACTTAGTGCCATTTTCTTCTGAGTATAGAAGGGTAATGGTGAAACTGCCTTCAGTAAAACGATGGTCATCACAACCATGGTCATCACAACAATGGGGTATCTCAAAAGGCGTATGCAAATCATTCAATTCTGTACATAGTTTTACCCTTTTTTTCATTTCTTTTCATCTGTCTTAATGGGGGCTTTTGTTTTTGATTGTTTGATTTATGTGGGAGATTTTAAAGAAAGTCTAGCGAGAGGAATATCTCAGTTTTATTGGAGATTTTCTCAGTTTAGCAAGAGGAATATCTAATCAAATGTAATACTAGATATGATCTGTGATCAGTGATGAAAATTATAAATGTTTGATGCCTTAATTTGGCAAAGAATACACAGATAATTTGGCAAAGAATAAACAGATAATTTGTTTTGATATGTATTTCCATTCTGTTGATGATGATCAAGAATTCACTTTCATATGAGAAAATTGTTAATGTATATTTTATATTATATTTAATGTTCAAGCTTCTCCATTCTATACAAATTATTCCTTCATCTTTTAAGCTTGTTGAAAAGGTTGCAATAGAAATTTAAAGAATATACATATCTACACTATTGAATGTATAGGATACAAGATAATACAATTAAAAGTTGCAATAGAAATTTAAAGAATATACATATCTGCACTATTGAATGTATAGTATACAAGATAATGTAAAATATTGCAACAATATTAACCAATAGCAATTTGTGTGTGTTTTCTCATTCTATGTAAGAGTATGAATCATTTTTATTTTTTACTTTTGATAAAAGGTTGTTTATTTTAATTTTTTACAACAATGAATTTAAGAAAAACAATGGACAAATAAAATTACAAAGCGGATAGAGAGGTGATCAGCAACAATTGATTTCGCTTAAAATTATTATTTTTAATTAAAATAACTTGTCAAGTTGTTGGTGACATGAAAGGAGGAGATTCATTGTATCAATGAGGCATTGACTCTGTTTCACCAAATGCAGCGAACAGGTGTCCAACCTGATCAGATCAACTCTGTCAGAATATTGTGCCAAATTAGAAGTCGTGGTAGATATGTATGAAAAATGTGGAAGCATAGACAAAGCCTCGTAAAATATTTGATAAAATGCCTCATAAAAATGTGACCTCTTCGACTCAAATTGTTGCATGATATGCACAAGATGGTGTTCTTGGGGAGGCCTTGAATCTTTTCGAAGAAATGCCTAAAATGAATGATGTGTCTTGTATCGTAATTATTCCAGGGTGTACAGTACAAAGGATTTTCTTGACGAGGTATTCCTAAAAGAAAAGAAAGGTGGCCTCATGGAATGCCATGATATAAGGATAGGATAAGGATAGGAATATAGGCCACCATGATATAAGGACGGGATAAGGATAGGAATATAGGCCACCATGATATAACGATAGGATAAGGATAGGAATATTTTGTAGGTGGTGGAGGTTCCATAAATTTTATAAGTTAGTTCAATTTAAAAGTTTAAATTTGGACATTTAAGGAAGGTGGTTTAGTTTAAAATTTTTAATTTGGACATTTAGGAAAGCATACTTTTGTTCATGTGGCCTCCCAGCTTTATCAATTGTTTATTAAATTTGACATATAAAAGAAAAAAAAAACATTTAAAAATCATAGTTCTTTCTATTACATACATCTTGTCTTACATGAATGGGGTATTACAATGTAACTCTTATTTATATTATTTTACAAACATCCCAATCACAAGAGCGGGATAATTTTGGGGAGACAAATTTACTCCACTTACAATATGTATCAGTGTATTATAATTATCTACTTTGTATTATGGAATCATCTTATTGTTAGCTCTGCTTTGTACTCCACCTGAATGTATCTTCATTTTCCTGATTAACTTCACAACTTTTTGTGCTTTGAAAATTATTTGAAAATTTTGCACCTACATTTGTCATGAACACAGAAACTTCCTAGCCAAACACGTTATAATAATAAAAGACTTTCATATCTTCTAAGAATTTTGCATCAAGACAAATCCATAGGAATTAATGCATATAGTATTACACTAATAAGCCCCCAAACATGACGAAATTTCACTTTCTTGAGAGTGCAAGGACTAAAAAAAAATAATATTAGTGCGTTTAATAGATAGAATACTCATATTTTCAAACAATTGTTCAACTAAAAACTTCATGTACAAATCTAAGTAGTAAAGTAACCATATTCCATTCTTATGAGATGAAAATCTTACCATTGTATACTTGAAACAACTTAGCATTACAACAACTATTATCCATAGTATAACATAATTCTTATAAGGAAAAAAGAAGATCAACCAAGTGATTAGAATAACCTAGCACCTTAAGAGACCATAATATGCTAAAAAAGAAGAGCATAAACAAAGGTTGAATGTAGACCACATGGTCAAGGAAAAGAGGCACTGGTAAACACTTCACTAACCCCTATATATTCTAGTGTGTTTTGTAGAATAGTGTAATCCCCCATGTTAAAAACCACTAGAGATTCAACCATTAATCATGCTAGAAAGACAACCACAAGATATGAAACAGTATGCTAAGAATAGGAAATGAAGAACATAGTGGAGGATAATGAGGCCCAACGAAGTATGGGAAATGATTTGAGTGTATAATCAATCATCCATTAGAATTTAAATGTCCATATGCTTTGTCTTTGTAGAAATGTGATCATATTTAGGTCACAGTTCAAATTATAGTAAAAAAAATGATAGTGTATAAGAAATAATATTAGTTAGAAATCATTAAGAATTATCCAAGACTATAGATATGTTCCACATTAGTACCTCTATTGGCATGTCTATTAGAAATAGTATTTCCTTCCTGATATATTTGATTAATGGCATAAATCCTAAAGAATTTTAATTATTTCGTAGGTCTGTCTAGTAAAGCCTTCAACTTCCAATTAGGAGTGTCATTTATTCTAAGCGTTTTGATGATGATGGTTGAATCCCCCCCTCTATTTCTAGTATTTTAATATAGTTAAATATCTTTAAACAGAAGTTAGCCCCTCGATAAGGGATTTCATCTCAACAATATTATAGGTCTCTATCCTTATGGGTCTGGGCATTCTTGCAATTTCTAATCCTTCCTAGTTATGAATGCTACATCCTATGCTTGAAGGATGAGGGTTATCTTTGGAATCACCATCAAATTTTAACTTGTACTAACCATGCTCCAGTGGCACACATTTCACTTTGTGTCTCTTATGTTTTTTGTCCTTATCTGTTAAGCCTATTAAGGCTGGGCTTTCAAACCTTTCCATGATTTTCTTATTTTTCATCCCACTGGTTAAACCTAATGTCTTTTTACTGAAAGACCTCATTCTTACAATTAATAGTTTCACTTATGGATAATTCGATTTTATTTACTAAATGGAACCACTATACATTTTTCTCCTTGAAACCCCTTCATTTCATTTCCTTCCAAAAATTCCTAGATGAGAATTAATCGGCTTTCTATCTAGAGACTGTGATAGAGGTTATTTTTGTACAAATTGGGCCAACTTAGGAAGTGACTCGTTAAATCCTTAGGAAGACCTTATTTTTAATCTAGTTTGGAACATAACCAGGTCTAACATTGAGATGTATATTGATAGCCAAGAAATATATGATATGTTTTTTCTTCTCGTGATTCGCATAGATGACACCAAGAAGGTAACTCATAGCCAATTTTGGTGAACCAATTAGTTGTGATGATTTTGTGTTGGATTGCAGCTGAGGTAAATAATCCTTTCTTAGGAAAATAATATTTGTCTGAACATAAGCTAAGGGGAGTCTCACGAATTGTATAATTTTGTTGTTTAATTTGTAGTTGATGACCTTCTTTAGCATTATATGCTCCAATCTTGGAGCCAACCCATATCAGCCAATCATTTTCCTACCTAACTACTAAATCTTTATTTCTAAGAATATTCTTGAGGGTATCCAAGTCATTGTTACATTGTTCTAAATTATCCATTGATTTCTTGGTCAATCCAAGAGAGGGATCACTATTCTGGCATATGATACAGTCTTTAAGATGACAACTCCATCACCTTTTAAGTTTCTCTTTAATATTGTTAGTGTCCATTAATCATGAAATATCTTTGTAACTAGCCCAAGAGTTCTCCCAAAATAAGATCTTGTCGCTTGATTTGATATCTTGGTATGTTCCTAAATCATCTTCCCCTCTAAGACACTTGTAGTTTAAGATTTTAACCCATTTGAGAGAATGGGAATTAATCATTCTTCAAATGAGTATTTTCCCTAAGTCCTTGTACTGAAATTTCAAATTCTTATTCCCAAACTACTTGATTTTACTGGCCTAGGGAGTTTGTCCCTTGCAATGGCATCACATTTCTTTTTGTTTTCTAATTTCTTCCAGCAAAATTTCCTAAGTTTGCATTCCTATTTCCTATTTGTAGCAGTTGATAGCTCTTGACATGACATTCGATATATAGGAAGAGTTGTTAGGATTGATTTCATCATGATGATTTTCCTAGGACTTGTTAGCCACTTGCCTTTCTAATATGTTCTTTTTCCTAGTATGGAAACCAATTGATGTCAAATTTTATTGTTTCTATTTCCTTTTTCTAATTCAAGGCTTAGATACTTACAAGAAAAATGAAATTTCTAGAAGTTCAGTATGTGGCATATCTTATCGTCATTTCTAATGGTCTTATTGAAGAAGAATATTTGGGTTGATTTCTTTCATCGATTCCTTTTCATGTCCATTCAAGATGATTTTGAGCTATCTAGCTTCATATAGTTCACTTGCCCCACTAAGAAGAATATCATCAACAAATTCTTGGTGAGTAATGAGGTGTAAGTTATTGGTTATCTTGATTCCCTTGATATGATTTTCTTCTCTTAATTTTGTCAAGGATCGACATAAATCATCGATCATAATGATGAAGAGGAAAGGGTAAATGGGAACCCCATCTCTTAAATCTCTTGAAATGCTAAAAAATCCTTCTAGAGATCCATTAACTAAAATCAAATTATATGACTAGATATTAACTTGAAGATCAAGTTTATGAACTATTTTAAAAATCCAAAGGCTTCGATGCATTTTCATAGGAACCCCCAATCCACCTATCATAGGATTTCCTGATGTCTAATTTTATAAGAATACTTGGATCTTGGTTATGTTGGATAGAATGAATTACCCCCTGAGCAATAATAATTCCATCAAAGATGGATCTCCTAGGTACAAATTTAGTTTGTTCTTCTAAAATAATGGCAAGGAGGATCAATGTTAGTCTACTTTCCATTGCCTTAGCAAATATATTGTAAATTATATTGAAAAGGAAAATGGGTCTGCAATCTTCAAGTTTCTTTGTATTTTCTCTCACGGGGATTAGTTCAACGAAGGTGTTATTTATTTATTTGAGAATACAACCTAAAATTCTCATTTCTTCTAATGCTACAATTGACTCTTCTCCCAATAAATACCAACATATCTGGTAAAAAGAGGATGGAAACCCATAAGGTCCAATATCTTTGTTTGGACTTAACTGATTAACCACCATCTCCACCTCTTCTTTGGTTAATTTTTTTTTATAAATTCTATTTTTTTCAGCTAAGAGCACCTTGGGAATATTTTTAAGGAAATTAGCTTGATGTAATAGATCACAATCTTTTTGGTTGTTTAGTAATTATTCATAGAACTAAAAAACTTCATAGTATATTTCAAAATTTTCCTCATTTCATCCCCACTACCTTTATTTAGTTTTGTGATTCAATTTATAGATCTTCACTATCTAGTACTATTATGGAAAAAAAAACAAAAAAAATTATCATCTTCTACCAACTAGGTTTTGTGGGAATTTTATCTCTAGAAAATTCCTCCCTTTGATAGAATATCCTCATATTTAATAAGAAACTATTTTTCTTTAGTATAACTGTCATGGTTCCTACCATTTCAGATAACCTCATTATTGACTTCTTCTAGTTGTTTTTCTAGGTCAACATTTTGGTCGAAAATGTTACCAAATTGTTCTCTATTCCAACTTAGCAATTTTATTTATTTATTTAATTTAGTGTTGAAGAACAACATTTTTTATTCACTGAAAGGCTCTTCCAGGCACTAGTTTTCTATCATTTCCAATATATTATCATCCTTGAACCACATTTTTTCAAATTTGAAGGGGCGTCATTTTGGTTTAGTATACTCCCTGATTGTGAGTTGAAAAAAGAAGTGTTTTGAACCAACATTAGGTAATATTCTCGAACTCATGGTAAAGTTGAAATCAACTAGGTTTTCTTTCAAGAAAAATTTATCTATTTTTTCAGAAATGTTACAAAAAACCTTTCTCTTATGTCTTCTCGGCCTATCTGCACTATCCTTATATTTTTTATTATTCTACTCCAACTTATGTTTTGATTCCCTATGTGTAAAAACACAAAGTTGTGTTACGTTTTAGGCTAACTTATCAGTGTGGCTGAATATGAGTATTTCTAACTAAAAGTTATATTTTCTCAAACATATGGTCTAGCTAGATTCATTAGATATGTCTTTCAACTTTTCTAATTGGAAATATGTATTAAATGCATGTTTTATACCAATTTGGGTCCAATTACATAAGAAATAGAATTATTTCAGAAAAGTGATGTTTCAATAACTCCTACTCTTTGTAATGATATTTTAAAAAATATATTAAAATACCCTTTTGTAGAGCTCAAACTCAAGATTATTGTCATATAAGTTTTGCATTATTTTGATTAGATCTAATATATTATAATTTAAAAAATACTGCAAGTAGGTATTTTAACATTCGAGAAGATACTGCTTCAAAAAAAGGAAAAAAAAGGTAAATCATATCAGAAAAATTTTAAATTTATATTTAACACTAGACGAGAGAGTCATCTTCAAGAATATGTATTTTTTTATAAATGGTGTAGATTTGATAGGGGAAATTTGACGGGAGATAAAAACTGTTGATTTTGAATAAGTTTGACTTTGAGTATTTATATCGGAGAAAATATACATAAAAAACCATTCTTTCTTCTTTTATGCACTAGCTATACATGTCATCTATAACATATCTTAAAATCAGAGGAAAAAAATATTATTTGTATATAATTGTTTGGAGGGAACTAGACCCCATACTTTTAGCATTTTTCAACAACAAAAAAATAGACTTAAAAATTTAAAAAATGGTGTCAATTCTTGTTCAATTTTTAAAATTTTTTTTGTAGGAATAAACTTTATCCAGTTTTACACATTTCATCAAGTTACATCATCTTCAAATTATAAACACAAATGCCACATTTATATCATTAAATTTGAAAAGTTTTTGTGATGTTGACCTTTTTCCTTTATAAAAGTCTGATACAAGTTTGTACTTTTACCCTTCAACGACTTCATAAATTTAGAAAATTATTCCCCTTCAGCACTCTTCTTCTCTTCTCTAGCAATATATTTCACATCTAATATACCTCTTGGTTGCATGCCAGTAAAAATCTAAAAAGGTTTCTTGTGAGTACTCCTATTCACTTAATTATTGTATGAAAACTTTACTTGTGCTAACATTAAATCCCAATTAATTGGTTTGTCACCAACTAAGATTCTCATTAGGCTACCTAAACTTCTATTTACAACCTTTTTTTGTTCATCAATCTGTGAATAAAGAGGTAGAAACCATAGAACCAGAAAAGAATGCACTTATAGAGTTAGCTACAATCAACACCACAAAACATTCCCAAGGACAACACACCAAGACACCAGTCAACGAGAAAGCTAAGGAAGAGAGTGTGTCTACCAAGATAGAAAAGCCAAATCCGGAGACCAAATCTCTACTACCTTACACAAAATCTCTCACACTAGAGAAGAAGAAAAAGAAAAAACATGGTAAGGATCTAGTCACACTAGATAAATTTATTGAAATTATAGAATGTGACCCTCAGACCTTAGACCCCGAAGCCTTGAGAAGGTATGGTGAATTGTGCACAAACAAGGCTGCACAAGAGAAAATGAAAAAAGAAGTAAGATCAGACAAGTTTAATAGGAAGTTAGAGATATTCTGATGCAAGTAGTCTCATACATCAATGTTGATGATGAAACTCCCATCATTGATCAACTTTCTACTCTAACTGGACACATCAATGCCCCTGATGTAGATACAAAAAAAATAATGGAAGAATGAGTAGAAGCAAAAATACAATTGAAATTAGGACAGAAAATAAGCTAGGAAGTGGAAATCAATAAGGCCAACCTCTCAGAGGTTGTTACCGAGATAAAACAATCATTCAATAGATAATTCAAATTTTGTATAAGTTATGCACTATATACCACTTCAGTACTAGTCTTATGGAAAAGATCAAGAAACTTGATGAAGAAATATAGTTCAGTGAAAATAATTCTTTAACTGAGCCCAATGCATTTCTTAATCATTTTTCAAAGGTTCAAGAACTACACTAGTTAATAATTGATTTAAGGAAGCAAGAGGATATAATGAGAGCATGTAAATAGGGGAGTTAGTATATTTTTGGAGTAAGTATGTTTTTGGCGGTCCGTACATATACATAAAGTTTTGATACTAATTCCAAAAGGGGAGAATGTTAACCAAACATGGCTTTGAATGAGTACTCTCACCGAGCTATATAGTTACTGAGTACCAAGCACAATGGTCACTGATCATTCACATGAACCCAACACTAGTTAATTACCAAATGAAGAACGTAGTGAACACTGAGTAAAATAGGAAACAACATAGAAGTTTGAAATGGTACAAACTTCAAGGAAAATAGTTCACACTGATCAAAAAATGGCTTACCAAGATCGAGAAAGAATTAAAAATGGATGTAAACACTAAATTGTTGATGATTCCTATGTACTATCAGATGTAGGTTATTTTGTTTCACTGTTGATCTTAGGTTTTATAAGATATTGTAAAACCTTAATTAGGTCAAGTTAGTTTGATATAAAATGTGTACAAATGTAATTATGAAAAATAATCATGAAGGAGTAGTCACAGTAAGGACATCAAGAGATCAAAAAGGGTTTTTGACAGAAGGATTTGGGAGAAGTATTTAGTTTTTTAGAACATACACAAGGCTACCAAGTAGAAATCAACACATACATGACTACAAGGTGATATATTTATGGTATACTATTGATCTGAATCAGGAAAGATTGAGTTTCTAATTACAGATACATGCTTTACTATTACTATTTAACCATTGCAGCAGATTCAAAATCTCCTAATAGAGCAGACTTAACCATTATTGTTTAAATCTCTTAACTGAGTACACACATGTATTACGTTGTTAAAATCCTATAATGAGGTAGACGTAGCTGATTTTATTGTTACTCCTAATAGGGTAAGATCACCAGGAGTGATCACATTTTGTAGCCTTAATCGACATACTTTGTTACTACCGTAGTGAAGATTTTTTACTATTAGGATAGTTTTTACCTTCTTACAAGGGTTTCTATTATACTAAAATATTTTTTGTTACATGTATGAAGTTTCATGTATGTATTATTGACTAGATTACATGAAATTACATTTTTAGTTATATTTGAATGCATGTTTCATATAATGGATTCAGTCGGATAATTCTATCTACACCTACAAAGTTTTAGTCTTGAAAAGTTTTGAAGGTACTAATTCACACCTCCCCTCTCAGTACTTATCTTTCCATAATCCCAACAGAAGTTTATCCTAGAACTAATCAAGAGAATGTTGATTTGTTTTCTGAAACTAACAATGATTTGCAGAATCAGATTGATGATGAAGAAAAAAAAGAAGAACCAAGATCTGAACCTAGAATTGAAGCAAGAGTTAAAATAGTAACACCAAACAAAAATTTAATAGGAAATCACCCTGGTGATCAGGTTATTGGGAAAAAATATAAAGGAGTTATGACAAGAAATAAGGTACATGAAGAATTGTGTTTGATTTCTCACATTGAACCTAAGAATACTGATAAAGCTTGCAAAGATGATCATTGAATTCAAGAAATGAAGGAAGAATTGGATCAAATAGAGAAGAATAACACTTGGGAACTAGTCCCTAGACCTAAGGAAAAATTGTTATTGGAACTAAACGGGTTTTTAGAAAGAGGATGAATGAACAAGGTGAAGTTGTAAGAAGCAAAGCAAGACTGGTATGTAAAGCATACTCACTAAAAGAAGGTATAGATTATGAAGCAATATTTGTACCTATTGCAATAATTGAAGCAGTAAGGATGTTCTTGGCTTATGAAGCTTATAAAAAATTCAAAGTGTATCATATGGATGTTAAGTCACCATATCTAAATAATAAATTAGAAGAAGAAGAAGTCTACATTGAGCAGCCTGGTGGTTTCCCTTTGACTCAAGAAGTAGATATGGTCTACAGGTTGTACAAAGCACTATTTGGACTAAAGCAAGCACCTAGATCCTGGTATGCAAGGTTGGATAAATATTTGACAAAATTGGGATTTACTAAAGGTATTGTAGATAGTAACTTATATCTAAAATAAATAGAGAATGGTCTATTAATTGTTGTTACTTTTGTGGATGATGTAATCTTTGGAGGTGAGGATGAAGCAAGTGATAAATTTGTTGATGAAATGAAGAAGGAATTTGAGATGAGCATGATTGGTGAAATGAAATTTTTCTTGGGTTTGCCGATTGTGCAAAACAATGATGATATTTTTTTATCTCAAACTAAGTATCTAAAAAACATTGCAAATATTTGGCTTGCAAAATTGTAAGCCTATTGGTACACCTATGGTAACTACTCATAGGTTATCTTGAAAGGATGAGACACCTTCAATTGAACAAAGGAAGTACATATCTATGATTGGAGGTTTGCAATATCTAACTCATACAAGACTAGATAGAGATAATGTAGTTGAAATTATTGTGAGATTTAAAGCTTATCCTAAGAAATCACATCATGTAGCAATAAAGAGGATATTCAGATATTTTAAATGTACAACTAATTTTGGGTTGTGTTATGAAAAATCAAATGACTTTACCATATGTGCATATACAGATGTGGATTGGGGAGGTAGTATGAATGATAAGAATAGTAGAGGTGGTGGAGCATTTTTTCTTGGAGGAAGACTAGTTTATTGGTTGAACACGAAAAAAAATTGTATCTCACAAAGTACAAGAAAATAAGAGTATGTAGAAGCAGCAAATAATTGTAATAAGATAATATGGATTAAAAAAAATGTGAAATGTATTGGAATTGAGTGTAATAGACCTATTATCATACATTATGATAACACAAGTATAGTAAGTATGCCTAAGAATCCTGTGTTACATTAAAAAACAACAGATATAGAGATAAAGTATCATGTTGTAAGACAAAAAGTTGTAGAGAAGAAAGTCAGACTTGACTATATCATCACAAAGGAGAAGATATCATATATCTTTATAAATTCTTTACCTAAGGATACATTTGAGTATTTGAGAGGTATGGTTAGGGTTATGCCCCAATCCACTTTTGAGTACTAATGTAGAAAGTTGCATCAGTCATGAAGGACTCTTGGTAAGAGGTATTTTCAAATAGTGTCTTTGGACACTTGACATGATTAAAACTATTGAGTAGTACGATTGAATTGACATAATGATGCCTTTGTCATTGATGTGAATGGGGGATAATAATGCATGAAAAAAATCTCCTAGGAATGTATACGACAAGTGAGTATACAGAGTGGGAGAGAAATGATTGATGAAGAGGATTTGAAAAGAAAAGACAAGAACAATAGAGTTATATTTTGGTATTCATGGAACTTGGATGTTTTTTGATCTATATTTCTATCAATGCCAAAGGGGGAGATTTTTAGCATGAATGTTGAATATTTCTTATGGGGGAGTATTCTAGTATTATTTAAGTGGTCACATGTTGTATTCATGACTGTGTTTTTCATTGATGTCAACATACTATTTTTACTAAAGATTGATATAGTAGCAGAAAGAGTTTGACTTAGCACAAACAAATAATTGCACATTAGGTTATGTTGAGTTGAGGACATGTTTTTTATAGTGTTTTGATCACATGGTCAAGAGCATGTACAGAAATTCAAGAAATTGTGATAATTACAAGAAATCTAGTTTAGACTATTTTTATCTCCTAACAGGGATAAAATATGGAGAAGAAAATTTATACAAAGGTTGAAGACATTGTGAAGGTGACCTGGCTAGTCAATATAGTCATAGGTTGTACATGTGAAGATTTATTAAATTTTTGAGCTGCCAGTGTTATGTAATTATGAAATTATTATGTAACGTGTATTATTTTATATTTTGTAATTGATAAAGCCTAATTGGCTAACACAATTATGAAATATTGGACATTTTATAAATGAAGGATCATTTTCTTGATTGTATACAAGATTTTATGAGAAAATAAGTTGTGAAGTTTGCAATAATGTGAGTAAGCGATCTAGGGGATTGTTATGTGATGTGAAGTTTGCAGATCTAGTTGCTGAGATCAGTTATATTCAGTATTATTCTATTTGGGATAATATAGAGATTAGGTTGACAGTGAGTTTGGTGATCTTTCCCTTGGAGTTGTTTGGACAGTGGGTCCTTCTGCCTTTCACAACTCATAACAGGGGTGGAATCTCCTCACAGAGAATCAAAGTCTCCTCATAGGGATAAATATGTACTAAATGTCTCACAATGAAATTTCATATTAATAAATAGTTTATGGGTACCATGCCCACCGGGGTTTAATCTCTGATCAAGAGGTTCCCTAGTTAACAATTCTAGTGTCATTGTGTATGGTTATATTTTTATGGTTGATATTTATGTTAATTACATGCTTTAGATTTAATAAGGTTAATAAGAGTTCTTTTACTCACATAACTGATTCACCCACCCCTCCTCTCAGTTATCTTCCAATAGACTTTACTTTCTAACAAATTTGTTAGGCACAACCCTTGGATGTGCTAATTTTCTTTCTCCTAGGGAAATATATTGCCGAGATAAATGTTCTTTGTTGTACATTTTCATAATCTTAGTGGTGGAATCATCAATCTCATTACCTGTTGAAGAATACTCGTGTTGTAGTTGTAATATATGCTAGTCTTCCATATTTGAACCATGTACTTTTTACCAACAATGTCTTAGTAGTGTAAATACATGGCTACAGAAGTATGTACTAGGAGGTTGTGTTTAAATCATCATTTCATGTTGCAAATTTTATTTTATTAAGTTACACAATCACACAATCACCCTCATGTCTTTGGCTTCTTAGTGAGAAATATACCTTAAAATTTAACTCAAATAAAAAGAAGAGAATCATTTTCATTCTATAATAGAATCCATTAAAATATTTAAATCTAAAATAAAAACACCCATTTTTTATTTATACACATCAGCCAATCATAGCCAAAAATTAGGTACCTAATTTATTAAACACTAAAGGGATAGTTGTAGCCATATAAGACTTCATTATTTATTTTAGAATGCGGTAGATAAAGGGTTCAATACCAGGAGCCACTCTTTGGAACCCTCTGCACTACTACAAGTTCGACAATAAAATTTCTACAAAACCCATTGGAATATACCAACCAATGGTTTCACAGGCCTTTAATATAACCATGTCTCTAAAAAGGGACAACACAACAAAGTCCTCCTGATTTATGAAAATTTGAGGGGTAAGGTTTTTTATTCTAAACATTTCGTGCACAACAATTTTGGATGCACATGTTTGAGGGCCTCAAATCTTGACTTGGACATTAATAGCCCACGGAGGTGGCCATAAAAGTAGGACAGTGTTACCAAAAAGCTTCATAGCGTCATTCCTCTATAACTAGGGTGGTACTCTGCAAGAACACGATGGTGGGTCTCGATAGAGACAACTCATTTACCTAAATACGAATGAGGAGGATACATTTCTGATGAATTTGTGCGACGTCGATAACACTAAACTTTTGCGACTTTAAGTATTTCAGCACATACCATTTGCTGGTATGGACAGTGACCATTTCCAGCCAAATTTCCCCCATGTAAATAGCCTTATTAGTTAAACGAGACCTCAAAACCCTCAATTATGCACTTTGATTCCTCTGATTTGTGAATCTTTCTGTGCTCCGAACACTTTACCTATGAATTTCCAGTCATTGAGTTTGTGAGTGAGACTATTTCATTTCCATCACTTCTTTTGGGATTTGGTCGGCCATTAACTCCTCACTTCCAGCTTCAGTTAGTTTTTGTTTTGGTTCATTTTTTTTCCTTTTATTAGTTTCTTGCAGTTTTCTTAGTTTTCCTTATTAGTGTTTATCTTGTTTCATTTTGATTTATTTTATTTTTTCATTTGTTTCCTATTTATTTTTCTAATTTTTCCCCTTCTCGTAACCCTATGAGAGCTACAAGATCACATTGTTTCAAACCATTTATAATAAAACCTAAACATGAATTTCATCAAATTCTAGACCTTAACTATTGATATATTATGGATCTCATGATCCTCGATCCCTACAAAATGACTGGACGTCATGTATCTACAATCCCCGTGGTCTATAATTCTTCAATGCTTGATTGGGTTGTTGGAGGAGACCATGACCCCTAATCTCTAAAATAGATATTGAGGATCACATATCCCTAATCCCCAACAATGAGCCCATTGTTTTAATTGAGCATCATGGTGTGGGGCATGCATTAACCTTGTTCCCCTAAAAGAGAGTCAAGGACTCTAAAGCCTGATTCTCTGATTGTTTCATTATCAAAAGGTGTTGTGACTCATTTCATAGTGTTAGGGTTTCTTTAACTCCCAAACCCTGAAACTATGGTAAAATAAGTCTTAATAGATTTTAATCATGTTGCAGTGGTTCTTTGAGGGTTTTTTTTTCTCCTGTATTTTATTTTAGAAGGGGTTTTTTGGTACATTTTTTCTTTCCTAAGATAGGTTAGTTTAAATTTAATAAGTGATAATAAAATAATGTCTCATTTTTTAGGGAAAAAAAATAAGGTATTTTTGGACTATGTATGGAAATGTGAGTAGTGAGAGGGGAGGGGTGAATCAGTATTGTAAAATACTTTCAACTATCTTTCTTAACCATTCAAAAAATATATTAATTTGCATGCATCACATAAAACATATAAAATATTAACAATAAACATAACTCATAATGCATTCATTTTGGTATTGCAGAAATCCTTGTTAGAGGATAAACAATGTGGTGGGGATGACAACCACAAAACTTCATTACCGCAGTAAAAAGTTTTCTTGGTTAGAGATACACTGTTATCTATTTCTGATAGCTTACCCTGTTAAGAGTATTAAACCGGTTAAGAATTTAAAGACTAGTTAAGTCTACCTTGCTAAAGGATTTTATAATTATAATATAAGAAATATACCCAGTTAAATGATTTACAATGTAAGACCTATTAAGATATTCTCAGTTAAGAAACTTTACAATTCTACTTATTTACTTAATAAAAAAAAAGTATATTTGTAGTACTTGCATCAATCATATGCTTATCAGACTCTTTATGCTCATTAACAAAGTACCACATACTATCCTGCACTCACAATATCAATTTGGTACTCGCTAGATTCAACTCTAAGTTGAAATTGGTCTCTTCTCTTTACTTTTCTATTAATCAGTAGCTTCTATCCTCATCATCTTCTATCTACAATCTCTACTTCTCACATGCACTCTCTCATACTCATACTTAGATCTTCACACTCTGATCTATTTATATACAATTCTAGAAGCGATGGAAATGTTCTAGATTCATCTTGTTAAGTCGTGCTAACATTGGTTACTCCTCCAATTCATATTTCACATTTAATTCTTATAAGTGCATATCACCTTGTAATCATGGATAATCATTGTATTTAAATCTCCAATGCTCTGTCAAATAATCTCTTCAAGATTTTTAAATCCTTTTCTACTCGGTGTCCAGGTTCAATGTATTTGTAGATTCTCCTTATGTTAGACTTTCATGCTTGGTACTCATTTTTATTTTTCATAGTAACTGTCTCATCTCTCAGTTTGGTGAATGTTGAAGCTCGATATAACTTGGTGACAAGTTCTTCCTTGCTCAGTGTCTAAACTTCCTTTGCCTTTACCAAAAACTCCCTTTCCTTTGTTTATTTTATTGAATAGATTATGTTCTTTACCAACATGTATTTCCTTCATTACTGAATGACTTTGATAATCATTATGAATTAATCATAACTAATGAAAACTAAATAATTCTTCTAGGAGTATCTCCATATCTTGGTAAACTAATTAATCCCCCTATAGTAATACTTATAGTACACATCCCCATCCATATTCCGTATATATCATCCCTTTACTCTCTCATTTCCATATTTCCCTCTTTTTTTAACAAAAATGCCAAAATAACAACTTACTATTTATGTAGTGGAGGGATCGTGGAAAAAATAAATTTATATTTTTCTTGTCCATCCTTCTGTTATGCCTTCAATGAATCCTTTAGTCTCTACAACACTATGATTCTCTTACTAATGTTATCTTTTAAGAACACCATGCTATCCATTGCACGTACATCTGGTGTGCTGACTAAATCTTTTTCCTTTTGTATATGCTTCTATAATGATTCAATGTGGGGAATCAAAA
The DNA here is from genome assembly GCA_027943335.1 of Chamaecyparis obtusa. Classification (NCBI taxonomy): domain Eukaryota; kingdom Viridiplantae; phylum Streptophyta; class Pinopsida; order Cupressales; family Cupressaceae; genus Chamaecyparis; species Chamaecyparis obtusa. Next base: position 231,060 of record BSBK01001977.1, read on the forward strand.
ATGTTTGGAGTTCTAGTAGATCCATTCTTATTTTATTCTCCTCTCTTCTCAGCTCATATTGTACTCCCATTAAGTGCATCAATGTTTGATAATAAAACTTGAAAGAATTAGGCTCAGTGGATACTTTTGATACTTGTTCTGTCCAGTTAGCTCCTTTTCGACATTGTCAATTTTTTCTTTAATGTCCTTGGTAAGATTTAGTCTTTAAGTTCTTGAATAACTTTAGTCTCTAACTTTCTTCATGTGCACTTGCATTAAGTATTTTGATGTCTCTGTACAAGGTTGGTTTATTTGGTTTACTAATTCTCATAGTTGGTTGTATATATCTCCTTTTAATTTAATTCAGCCTCTCATAAAATTTCATGCAATATATCTTTGACATTCTCTAGAACATCATTATTTTGCTTATTTCCAATCAATTTATCTTATGCAACTTTTATTTTCAATAAGTCTCCAAACTCAGATAATTATTTGGGGCTCAAAGTTAAAATATCAACCTTAGGAATAATGATAGGTTGGCTCAAATCAACCTCTTTCTCATGCTTCCTCTTCTTGGTTTTTCCCTTCTCTGTAATGCCTTCTTTGCATCAGATTGTGCAATAGTAGTTTCATCTATCTTTTCTTCTTTTTCTTCCTTTTTCTCTTCCTTCTTCTTTTCCTCCTTATTTTCATGTTCCTCTTATTTCTTCACTTCATCTATTTTCTTTACTTTCTCTTTTTCATGTTCCTTCTCTTGTTCTGTAGTCTCGGTGGGAGTTACCAAATCTATGGTTTCTTTTTGTGGTTCAATTGGGGCAGCTGCATATGTTGGTTTATCTTTGGTTAGCTCTGATATTACTTCCTCAATCTTAGGAAATTTCAATTATATGACCCTCTTGTTCCATTAATCTTTCCTTTGTAGGATCATCTATATTCATTTTTTTTTTCTTTGGCCTTGTTTGCCATGATATCTTAATCATCTTTTGTTTCCTCTATAGGGTCCTATTCTATGATATCTTCAATTATAACTTCATCTTTATCAGTTGTCAAATAAATTGGATCTAAATTCCCCGATAGTTCTTTTACCTCTTCATCACTCGGTTGATCAAGAGAAAAACTCTTTTCTCGAAAGATCATCATTTTCATTTTGTACTTCTTCTAACTTATGGACCAAAATTTTGAGTGCTTTGTTCTTCACGATGAATCTCTTGGAGTATTCTTATAGAGTATCTTTGATTCCTCTTTTATTTAGGTCTAGTAGTTTGATAGCCAATAATCTTTCCCTTATTTGCTTCTCAGATTCTAGAACATATTTCCTTCTTGCATCAATCTTCTTATATAGCTCATCAGCCATATTTGGTGCTACTTCAATAGGTGTAGTTTTGAATTTGTATAAAGTAAATACAATAGCCTTTTCAATCATCAAGAATTATCCAAGACTATAGATATGTTCCACATTAGTATCTCTATTGGAAATTCTATTAAAAATATTGTTTTCTTCCTGATATATATGATTAATGGTATAATTCCTAAAGAATTTTAATTATTTCATATCTCTTTCTAGTAATGCATTCAACTTCCAATTATGAGTATCAATTCTTCTAAGGGTGTTGATGATGATTGTTGAATCACCCTCTATTTAAAGTGTTTTAATAGTTATATCTTTACACTGAAGTTGTCCCTCTGTAAGGGCTTTCATCTCAACATTGATATTATTGGTCTCTATCCTTATGGGTTTGGCCATTCTTACAATTTCCAATCCTTCCCAGTTATGAATACTACATCCTATACCTCTTTTATTCGGTGATTCAACGACTACATTGGTTCCCTTAGTCGCCAAATGTTTGGCAGTTAAGTCTTAACATCCCGCGACCCAAGGAAACAACTAACCATTCCTCGTTCACGTAATTGCTAGGTTCTTCAGTGGTCTCAGATAATCGGGGGTCCCCGCTACGAAGATCAATGGCTGGCATATCTTCACATAGCCTTTTTCTGACACATGCGATCTTACACTAACCGTTAGATCTTCCAAGTGTGCAGTGCTTCAAAGCCTTGTGTGGGTTCGATGCCACATTTTCTAATTAGGCACCTTCTGATTGGTCGAGAGCAGTGATGTGGAGGTTTTTCAGTGGGGCCTATTTTAACTAAGATCTATGACCGTCTTATGATCTAAAGGAATCTGTTAGTGCCATGAGATCTTGAGACAGCCGTCCGATTAGATGCCGAGGTTTCTCAATGAGTCCACTGCCAAGTGTGCATAGTTGGTGGCATTTCATTGGTCCACATAGCGATGACTAGAATTTGTCAGTGGGGTTGTGTCAGGGTTTTTGTAGGGACGTCAGAAGGATGAGGATCGATGACTAGCGTATCTTCGTGAATAGGTTTTTTGAAACATGTGATCTTGCGTTGGTCGTTAGATTTGCCAAGTGTTCAGGTCCTGTCAGTAGATCCAACGCTAGGTCAGGATGACATGTCATCTTTTTATTGGTCAAACTAAAGATAAAGTCGATGGGACCATGTTGTCAGATGTAATGATGTGCCAGTTTGTGATTGGTTGTCCTATGCTGATGAGGATTTGTCAGAGGATCTGATGCATCATGGGGTCCCAGTTCTCAAGGGATCTAAAGGCTGGCGTATGATCTCATAGGATCTTCTGACCCTATGAGATCATGCACCCGCCGTTTGATTGAAATCTTAGTTGCAGTGGGTCTGATGTCAGAAAGAATGCGATGTGTCTCATTTGGAAGCTTTTGATTGGCTGGTTGGTATGCTACATGGCGGTTGTCAGTGGGCCCATGGGGTCGGCCCTTTCTAAAGCACTTAACATCCAATTTGATCTGGCAGTTGTCGTTATACTGGTGATCCAAGATGCTCAACTTTTAGCATCACGGTATAGTGACAACAGTTTGATGCTCTTTCTGGGGTCGTGGGTCCAAGTCTGCCAGGTGTGATGATTTGCTCACATTTCATTGGTTGCTAACTTCCAGGTGGCATTTGACTTGTCAGAGGGAGATTTTAAGTTGTTTTCTCAGTGCATCACGGCCGTTCATCTACTGAGAGGGGTTTTTGATCGATGACTATGTTTTAATTTTGGACCTTGCTAGCTGTTACCATTTGAATGCAAATTTCCTGTGAAGATTTTGCTAGGGTTTTGCATTCTTTCAGCCATGCATGACATCAGGTAGCTCGAGAATTCAATTCTTAGGACATTTTTGGTTGAAAGGGTGATGGAGATGACTGTTGGCTAGTGTTGTAGGGTATTGTGTCGCGTTTTCACATTAGGACATGCTAGAAAGTGTTGGCACCACCTTTTTGTCAATGTTATTATTGAAAATATAGATATCTACCAGATCAAATTTGGAGCCTTCATGGCTTAGTGGAGTTGTAGGTGGGTTGGTAAGTCAAGGTTGTTGTGTCTGCATGTAATTTCAGTTTGGAAGGATCAACACGCAAGGAAATATATGACTTGATCATTGACGTTCTCAGAGATTTTCATAATAAGTGATCAGTACCCTAGGGTTTGATATCATTGTTTAATTTTGTAACCCTAGTTAGGTTTTGAATCTTGCTTGCGTGCAAGAGGGGATGTATATATTGTATTTTTAGAGATTTTGAGCTTAGAGTTGGACAATTGTAGAAGAAATTCATCTTTTCTTAAGGGTCATCTGTGGTATCATTTCTACGCTCCAGCTTATATAGTTGTAAAGTTCCCATTGATAATAAAAACATTGCAGAGGTATTTTGTGACAATCCTTCATGTCCCTATGCTTTCTTGTTTGAATTATCTCTTATTGGATTAAAGTATATGATGTTTTCAGTGATATCTTAGGGTTCCTGATCCCTCTTACTTTCTACATAATTGTGTGTGTTATTGTGTTTGATCTGATTTAGATGTTTTTGTGGGTATACTTCAGCCCCCTAACAGTCTTGTCTCAATTCTACACCGAGATGTAGAAATGAATGTCTGCTTGCAGGTCATAAGTTGTGTCTTATGTTTAGGCCCTCCTATGAAACACTTATGCAAGCCTATTTAGTAAGTTGTGACCTACTAGACCTAAGCCTTTCATTGATTCCATTCCTCTATACTGAGATCCAAACCCTAATTTCGGTGTATCACCTAGTAGGTAGTTTGCTTTCAGTCATTTCCCTTTCCAAGCACTCCTATCCCTTTCCCTCAAAAGTTTTACTTTTTATGTCTAAAAGCAAATTAAGGTGATTATCCAAGAGGAACTAGCCTAGAACTTAGAGGTCTCATCTCAGTTAGCATAGGTCCCACACCTGGAGATGATTCCCATGTTATACTAGGTTATCAAGACTACGAGAGCTTGAAAGAAGGGTGCAAACTTAGTGTATAATAGTAAATACTCCTTGCCTTAGGAAAATAATATATTTTTGAACATAAGCTAATGGAAATCTCACAACATGTATAATTTTGTTCTTTACTTTTTTGCTAATGACCTTCTTTAGCACCATAGCCAACCCATATCAGCCAATCATTTCCCTTCCTAACTATTAAATCTATATTTCTATGAATATTCTTGAGGGTATCCAAGTCATTTTAGGTAGTTCTAGATTATCCATTGATTTCTTGGTCCATTTGAGAGAGGGATCCCCATTCTTCCATACAATATACTCTTTAACATGACAACCCCATAACCTTTTAAGTTTCTCCTTAATATTGTTAGTGTACATTAATCTTGAAATAGATTTTTAACTACCCAAAGAGTTCTACCAAAACAATGTCTTGTTGCTTGATTTGGTATCCTAGGTTACCTAGTGTAAAACTAACTATCTATATTTCCACATGAAATTTAAAACTTGGGATCTTTCTAGGGGGCACAAATCAAGGATTATTCGTAAATCATCTTTCCCTCTAAGATACTTGTCGCTTAAGATTTTAACCTATTTGAGAGAAGGAAAATTGATCATTCTCGAAATGAGTTTTGCCCCTTAGGCCTTGTTCTAAAATTTCAAATTCTTATTCCTAAACCACTTGATTTGATTGGCCTACTGATTTTGCCTCTTGCAATGACATCAAATTTAGTTTTTTCTTCTAATTTATACCAGTAAAAGTTCCTAAGTTTGCATTCCTGTTTCCTATTTGCACTAGTTGATAACTCTTGACATGAAATTTAATATATAGGAAGAGTTTTTAGGACTGATTTTAGCATGGTGATTTTCCTAGGATTTGTTAGCCACTTGCCTTTCTAAGATGATCTTTTTTCCTAATTTGGAAACCAATTGATCCCAAAGTTTATTATTTTTGGTTCCTTTATCTAATGCAAGGCCTAGATACTTACAAGGAAAATGAACTTTCTTGAAGTTCAGTGTGTGGAAAAACTTCTCCTCCTTTCTAATGGTCATATTGAATAATTTAATATTTTAGGATTTTTTTCGGTTGATTTATTTTGTGGATGCCTTTTCATAGCAATCTAAGATGAGTTGTAACTATCTATCTTTAGATAATTGACCTTTCCCATTAAGAAAACTATCATTAGAAAATTGTTGGTGAGTGATGGGGTCCAAGTTATTGGTTACCTTGATTCCATTGATAATATTTTCTTCTCTTAGTTTTGTCAATGATCAACACAAAACCTCGACCATAATGATGAAGAGGAAAGGGTAAATGGGGTCCCCCTCTCTAAAACCTGTTAGAGTAGTCATATTATAGCTAATAATTAATTTATTTAATTATTAGTCTATTATTCTCTACACTTAAGTTAGAATTAGGCATCTTATTATCCTTTAGGGTTTCAGTATCCTTTTATAAGGATTCCCTCTTTGTATTTTATTTCATTCACTTATTGGATCATAATATGAGGCCTCTGGCTTTTTGGCCTCCATAGTTTTTTCTTGCTTTCTGTTCTTTGCTTCTTCCATGTGATAGGGTTATGCATACAGGTGTTCTTGGGAGATTAGTTTTTCACCTAATCTAACATGGTATCAGAGCCATCTTGCTGCTCGTTGTTCATGTTTTGTTGAAGTGAATCTGAGCCACCATTGCGCTCAGAAGGCCCGGGAGAGTCAGAATCCATATAAAATTTGTCCATTTTGGACAACTTGACTCTGAGGCAAAAAAAAATTTAGTTTTCAGTGCCGTACGGGCACAAAAACTGAGGAAAAAATTTTAAAAACATTTTTTTCAATGTTTTTATGCATTTAAAAAATGTAGCTGGTGCATTTTTAAAACGCGCCACTGCAGGGCCACCGACACTCCACCACCATCGACCAGTGCTCGGCCCCTGCCCTGCTCCTTCGGTGGAAACCTGCTCTATATAGACACTTTTTCATTCCTATTTTGGAGGTCACCTCTTCGATTGATCAGCTCTTCAGACTTTGTCTTCTCTACCTGATCATGCACTATATTAGTGGGGGTTCCAGCAGTTTCTTCTGACAGTGTTTGCAGCTTCATGCTTTAGAGATGCTTCATGCTCTTTCTTGTTCCTTTCTCTGGGACATTCCCTAGATTGGAGGCTTTGTTTCCTTCATCTAGTTTATTTCTTGTACTTGGGTACCTGATCAGGCCTTGTTGCCGGGACCCATAGCTCTTTCATGCATTTTTGTTTTCATGCATCTTTTAGTCCTTAGTTGTTTAGCTTCTCCCTAAGTTACACTTAAGGGGGGGTGTTAGAGTAGTCATATTATAGCTAATAATTAATTTATTTAATTATTAGTCTATTATTCTCTACACTTAAGTTAGACTTAGGCATCTTATTATCCTTTAGGGTTTTCGTATCCTTTTATAAGGATTCCCTCTTTGTATTTTATTTCATTCACTTATTGGATCATAATATGAGGCCTCTGGCTTTTTGGCCTCCATAGTTTTTTCTTTCTTTTTGTTCTTTGCTTCTTCCATGTGATAGGGTTATGCATGCAGGTGTTCTTGGGATCCAATCCACCTTGTCAACCCCAACCTTAGTTAGCAATCTCAGTTAGCAACCCTTTTAAATATAGTTTACAAAATATTGCTAAGGAAATGTATAATAGAGTCAAATTGATCCTTCTTGCCATTATTTGATAAGAACAAACTAACTTTGTACCTAGGAAATCCATCTTTGATGGAATTATTATTGCTTAGGGGGTAATTCACTCTCTCCAATACAACCAAGGTTTGAGTATTCTTATAAAATTAGACATCAGGAAATCCATTGACAAGGTGGATTGGAGGTTGCTATGAAACAAATGGAAGCCAAGAACACCTGCCACAACCTTAGTTAGCAACCCCATGCTTGCGGAAAAATGGAAGCTTTGGAATGTGTTGCTACAACAGCACTGGTAGACGTATGCAAAATGTGGAAGTATTGATTAGGCTTGTCGATAGCTACAAAATACCTAAAAGAAATTTGGTGTGAGAATTCCAAGCTCCCAAATGCAAATCGTAGGAGTAAAGCCAAATTGTTTACCAGAGTTAGTTAATCATGTGCTAATATTGGAGCATTTGAAATGACGTATGAACATTTAGGGAAGATTTTGCAGGACATTATAGTTGTAAATGCATCGGTAGGCATGTAGGTAAAATACATGGAAACATAGACAAAGAAAGTGAATTGTTTGGCATTAAGCTACAAAAAGATGTCTCATGAATGTATTGATTGGAAGAATATTGCTCAAAATCATGTTTAGTGAATTTTTTTTAGAAGCTTTCACGCAAATACAACCTCCAGGGTAAATCTAGGTTCCTGGTATGTGTTCTTCCCTAATCTTGCCTCCATTGAATATTATTTATTAGATCTAAATTTATTTAGAGAACTATAGAAATCTATAATTTCTATTTAAATCTTAGTTTTGATTTTTTCTAAAATTAAGTGATAACTACAAATTATTTTAAACTATGAAAGTATTCTTATGCAAAATGAAAAATAGAATAGAATAGAAGATTTAGAAAAAATTAGAAAGGTTCTACATTTAAATTTGAGTTATAGATTTATTCTAAAATTAAGTGTTGATATATTTAAAAATTAGAAATTGTTTTAATTTTAAAATAAGAAATTATTCTATATGCTAAATGAAAAAGAGAATAGAATAGGAATGTTTCATATATATCTAAAAACATTTAGAAAGATTCTATATATATTTAGATTTTAGTTTAAGCTTTATTATGAAGTTAAAGCTTTGATGCATTTAAATTTTTAAAAATAACAGTTTAATTCAATTTTATAATTTAAACAATGTACCTAAAAAAAATTATAGATTATAAGTGTTCCTTATTTATAGATTAATATCTTCTTCTTTTTTATAGATTTTCTATTATATCTAAATAATATAAGTTCAACTTTTAATTAAGAATATATTAATAATATCTTTAATTTCAGTAAGTATAATATATCTTAACCCCTTACTTAACCCTTACCTCAGCCCTATATAAAACCTTATATAAATAGTAACCCTAACACTAGCCATATTTTATTTTTTTTCTTTTATCGATGAAGGGCCGAAGCTGGGATTTTTATAAATATAAATATAAACATAAATTAACAAAGTATCTATCATCAGTTCAAGCCCACTGTTGTAGGGCCTAATGTTCAGAATGAAATCATTTTATCTTTCAACAATAGCAATCAACTGATACCGATATTTACTTATAATTTCTTCAGTACAAACCACCAGGGATAGACATGAAAACCAGTACAAAGCACCACCTGCAAAAAGCTTCTCGAGCTCAAAAACTTGCTCCACTAGGTATAAATCATCACTACAAATAGTCGCTGAGCCCCTCAGATCAATCGGCAATAACTGCGCCACCAAACCAGTTGAAAACAGCTGCTAAAGCCATCAATTCTGGTACTTCCTATCGCGAAAATCTTCTGCAAATTTGAACTTGAAATGCAACAGTCATCCTTAGGGTGCCAATAGTCTATCAACGGTCAACATCTGAACTAAGATCTACTTTATATCACCACCATTAGATCATCATGTTTCGCAGGCTTGGCAACTTTAACTCCGCAATGCCAACATTCCCTTAATGGTTGTCGCATGATCACATAGTTTGAAAATGGCTTATGCGAACATGCGACACCCCATAGACCTTCACTACCATTACCTGCCCTTGGCTATGGGATCAACGATGCATATTAGTGTTCCATAACCATAACTATAATCTCGACTCAAACCAAAACCATAATCTAAAACTTTATCCTAACCCTAACCCTAAACTTAAACAATTTATGTAAATTGAGAATGACACTAATTGTGGATGAATCTTGTATGTACTTAGATAGATAATATACAACAAACATAACTAGTAGTTGCATGCTTTTGTACATGCAACAATGAGCCGTTAGGAGTTAGGTTTTCTTGCAAATTATTTTTGTTGAGATCAGTGTCAAATATGTAAGTGGTTTATTGTATAATATTGATTGTAAATAAATGATAAATTTGAAACACGAAAATACATTCAAAATGTGAGAACAATCTTCATATAAATGTGAAAAAAGAGTTAAGAAATAATAAAAATCAAACACTATGTATTTATTATAATGTTGCAAATATAGAATAACATTCGTTATTGAATTTTTAAAATACAAATAGATCAAAATTAAATAGAAATTTCCATGCTCACTCATTATATTTTTTTAATATAGATTTAAAATATAAAATAAAAATTTAAACAAATTTAATATAAGTACCTTTAAACATATATCTACTTATTATTCTATAATTTTAGGTCAATATATTAAAATTATCTATAATAAATCTTAAAAACTATTAAACTATATAGATAAGTAAATAATATATTTTTAAATATCCAAAAATTACATCAATCTCACATAATTAAAAACGGTCATGAAAATATAGTATAAAATATTTATTTTCATTAACTCTTGTCTTTTTAGCTTTCTATTTTATAAGTATTTTAAACTAGAAACACACAAAAAATTTTGTAACAAATTTTCATTTATAAGTGATAAAGAGAACTTGCTACTTTTGATTTAGGAATCTTTTTCTAATTTCCAACTAAAAAGGGGAAAAGACTAAAGTGCTTTCCAAAGACGGAAAATGAATACTATCTAGTATGAAGGCTGACAATTTTTTGGGAGAAAAATGTCATTTCCAGGAGCAAAGCTCCCACACAAAGCCTATTGGCTTAATAATAACTAGCAGTCGCATGCTTTTGTGCATGCAACAATGAGCCCATAGGAGATTTGGTTTTCACCTATAAAAATCTATGTCACATGAAGAACAAATTATGATGAGGAAAGGACCAATAATTTTAATTTGATTGTTGGGAAACCTAACACTTAATATACTTTCATTTCATTTTTCATTTTGTTTCTATGTACCTGATTATAACATGACATTTTGTGTATTGCTACCACTATACAATCCTTGGATTTTAGTTTTGCAAACTATGACAGCAGTGAATAGAGTGAGGCTTGTAAAATTGAAGCTATAAGATATACCTCAATCATTGGAACAATCATTATTATACTTAAAAGTTTTAATCAGAAAAATAATCCAAAAACAACCAAAACATTATAGATGTTTCATCTGCTAATAATTTATAAATTATAATATTTTTATTAAAGTTAAAATTATTATTTATGGGAAAGGATTTAGAAGTTAATCTTGTGATAGTTCTTGTTGAATTAATACTATTAATTTTTTCGTAATATTGTATAAATGATTTTAAAGTTGTTATTTTTAATGATGACTATCTATAATTGAATAATTAAATAAAAATGAACATATTTATTTTTTCTTTTCTTTATAACTTAGAATATTAATGAAAATATCTTTCCATACAAACACATAGAAAACCTTATTCTTTTAAATTTTGCTTTTATCCAAAAATAAAAATAAAAAATCATAAAATTATTCCCAACAAATAAATTCTAATGGCCAAATTGCCTTATGGCCCGCATGTAAACATTATACCCTAAAGGTGTCTTATTAACTAAACAAATACATCTAAGAGGAAATAGATAGAATCAAGTTTTATTTGGTGAGGAGATGCATTGATAGGGTCATCCTCCATGGATTTGGGTTAATATGAGTCAAGGTATGACTCCATCCTGAAACCTCTTTATAAGAATCCTGAGACCTCTCTTACATGAAAAGTCATCACCTACAAAATTCTTTAAAGGCATCACTAATTCAAATGAATTTCCTATTCAAAGAAATCCCGGCATCTCAAAATCCAAACAAAACAAGCGTAGCAGAAAAAGCAATGAATAAATACTCAATGTGAAGGAGCTACACATTTTCCCACTATCAATGTTGCCTGTAGATGTTCTGGAGTAATTATTATTATGATTAATACACAGGCTGAAAATAAAGAAAACAATCTAAAATGTTTTGTAAATATTTTCCATTTATCACCATTGGTAGGAGTTCTCTAATAATTATTATTAATAGGCAAGCTATTTTAAGTATTCTATAACTTAAAGCTCTCTCTACCACTGATCAATCAAGCATCCAAAAGCTTTCTCTACCACTCATCAATCATGTATCCTATAAAATGCAGAATGAACAAACCCCAATTTTATATTTTTGAAAAATTCTCGAGTTTTTAATCCCTACAACTAAGTAAAGCTAAGCAATCTAAAATTTGTCCAATTATCACTTAAAGAGAACAAAGGAAAAAAATTCTAGGATTTTCTGCAAATATTTTCAATTTATCGCCATTACTGTTATGTAGTAGTTATTATATGGATGCTTTCCATTTTAAGTTTCTTCAAATAAAGTTGTCCATGCCACTCGCCAATTAAGCATCCGGCAAGAATTGTACACTATGTAAACCCAAAATTTATTTTTTAAAAATTTCTTGAGTTTTTTAAAAGTTAAGAAGAATTATAGCCTACCTAAACTCTAATTTTATAGTTTTAAAAATTTTTTAGAATTGTTTGAACCATTCAACTAATTAAGACTAAACTTATTGGTTAAAGAAAACTAAAAGAAAATTTCTAAGATGGTTTGCAATTATGTTCAATTTATCACCATTATTCTGTAGTGGTTCTTACATATACGTCAGCCCATTATAAATATTTTTGAAGCTAAACCTTTTCCCTGTCACTCATGAATCAAGCATCCAATATAAAATACACACTGTCAGTCATCAATCAAGCATCCAATATAAAGTACACACTTCGTGTAACTCAATAAAGCCAAACATTCTAAAATCCATTTGAATTTATTAGTTAGAGAGAATAAAAATAAAATAATCATCTTATTTTGTAAATATATTTTTATCACAAATACTATTGTGTATCAGTTATTATAAATATGTGAGCCATAAGTTTTTGGAAGCTAAAACTTCCTCTATTGCACATAGTCAAACATCCGGTTATAAAAACCTTAATTTTATTTAATAATTTTTTTGATCTTTTAAAATCCTGCAAGTAAATAAAGCTAAATTTGATCTAAAATTGATTTGTCTATTAAAGAACAATAAATAAAACAATCTGAAACCTCCTCCAAATGTTTTTCATTTATCGCCATTACAATTCTATAATACTTATTATAAATACTCCAGCCATTTTAATTTCCTGAAGCCAAAACTTTTTGCGCACAGAAGACTCCCCATTCAGAGACAGTAGAAACATGACTTCTTCTCGTCGATTGCCCCAACGATCTCTCCATAGAGAAAATCGATATTATTTGGCTACAGGATTCAAACCCTGGCCATTTACCACTTTCGGTAATACTCTTACCATTGTAGAAAGCATTATTTGATTTGCAGCACCAGTGGAGATGATGGGCAGTGAAAATCATAGCCATGGTATGCATCACTTCTAGTGTTCACGCAAAGCTTACCAATAAGAAATGTTTTAGCTACCATGGCCCAAATTCTTCAACCCATTTTTCTAACAGATAATCTATCATAAATCTCTTTTTGCCATATCTTATTAAATCAAATGAGATAGAAAGTTATCAAAACATTATAGATGTTTCTATAATTTAATATGTTAACAAGAAATATCTTATAACAAGAAGAAATATCTTATAATGTGTTAACTACAATCAACAAGAAATATCTTATAACAATATTTAAATATAAAATATATATTAATCATATCAAGTCATAATCGGATGGGGAAATGGAGCACCTAAGAAACCAAGGGAATCAATGGAATTCGAAGGATTGGGTGTTGAAAACCAGAGGGAATCAGGGCTATCTGAATAGGGTATTTGGGAGGCACAAGAAAAGTATTCATTTGCACTTGCACAAGGAATGGGGGAAGCAGAGAAAAGGAAATTGGCTACCTCTCCCTTTTGAAAGGTTGAGGAACACCTCAAATGATCAGCACAAAAAAAGGAAAAATCCTAGAGGTCCCCACTAGGGTAGTGGCCACTTTCCCTCCCATGGCAGAAATTTCATTCCTCCCAACAAACGACTAGTTTTTGAATTTTCAAAAACTGGGTTTCGTTCAAATTCTCGAAGAGAAACTCCTCTCAACCCAAATTTGATTCCAATCTTTCCTACCTCGGCTAGAGGAATACTATTTAAACCACCTCTTCCCAAAAAAGCATGGATAACCACTCATTGGGAGATTTATAGAAAGAGACTAGCGCTCTTAGGACCTCTCAGAAAGTTTGTGCATCACACCACCAACAAGGCATCCTTGAATGCCTCTCATAAGATCTAGAAGCCGATGCAAGGGAAAGTCTCTAATAATCTCATCAACACCAAGGATCAAGTGCCAGTGGATTTGAGAGATGATGAATCTATCCAAGTCGCAAACTCAGGGCTTTCCCCAATCACTGTGGTGGCTCCTAATAAGATTTAGGTACCATCTATAACATTCTCAGAAGATTTTCTTGGCCAAAGGAACTCTTTTCTTCTCCAACAAGGTATTGTTTGCAAGTTTTGGAATATTTCTTTGTCTTATAATGAATTTAAGATATGGGTAGCTAGCAACTGGGGAAATTTCTCCCAGATTGATACTTTAGACAAGGAAGTAGGATACTTCCTAGTCCTATTCAAAGCCAAAACTAATAGAGAAAAAATCTTCAAGAAAAAAGGGTGGTTCTTCAACAACTCAGGGCTTCATATGAAACAATGGACTCCCAACTTAGACAGCTCTAAGAACACCATCAAGTTTGTCCCCATGAGGATTAACCTTATAAACTTGCCTATGGAATACAAAGATCAGGAAATCATCCATATTATTGGTAATAAAGTGGGCATATATTTGTCTCACCACTTTGACAGACCCATGGCATCGGTGTGGATTAGTTTACTCATGAATGTGGAAAAGGAGTTACCCAAGTCCATCAAAATCATTTCCAAATTTGGCACCTGGATCCAGCTGATTTCATACAACTCTGATAACCAAATGGTGGTTGTACAGGCTCCTCCCTCTCCACCAAAACCTACAGAGAAACAGGCTCTCCTTGAGTAGGTTCAGGCCAACCACTCTTCTGATCTGCATCAGGAAGATAAGTTTGCACAAAGCATGAAAGTGTTTCTCTGGATCCTATTTTGTAAAGTTAAGAAATTCATAAATATTGTGCTTACCCTTCAAAAATACCTTTTGTATTCAGATTTAGATAACGTGTCTGAAATGGTACATTCCATTCAAACAGGGACTTCAGTACTTCAAAATAGTGGCACATCCTTAGCCGGATCGGTCCCTGTAGACATGCGATCACATTCAGGGGAAAGATTCTAGGTTAATATGACAGCATATGAACCAATTTTTGGCAATAAAAGGGGTCCAGGTACTTTCCTTCCTATCACATCTCAGATGTCTATTCCACATTTTCCTAGCTTCACTTCCACCATGATAGAACACATCATTGCCTACTAGTTTAGGGAAGTACAAAAGGAAATACTAGAGGAAATTATAGACCAAGTTCTCTTAGAAGACAATGTGGTCAGTACTAATTTAGAGAAGGATAGCTCTAATAAAAAATTTACAACTAGACTAGAATTAGAATCTAATCTCAGTCAAGACCTAATAGTCAACAAGGAGCCTCTCTATGTTGAAGATGACATCTTAAAAATCAAGTTATGTGACTTGAGAGATTCATTAAAATCTAAAAGCTCTATCTCTTCTTCTCCCTCTCTCAGCCTTAAAACCAAAGCCTTAGAGCCTCTCCAGCCAAGTTCTTCCTCGGGATGTAGGAAATCTTCTCGTCTCAAGAATAAGGAACGAAAGGAATTAAAGAATGGCTCCTTGTTTGAACCAAAGAATATCTCTAGATGAAATAAAATGAAAGGGGGGCTTATATCACTTAAACCTTTAAAGAATAATATCCAGGATAACTACAGGATCAGTAGCCAAAATTTTGAACCTAGACGCATAGAGGAACCCATGTCATCAAGACTTCAAGCAGTATATGATCTATTTGGATGCTCAACCTTGAGTAATCATCCAGTCAATTCCCCGTCTTCTTCATTGGTTGAATGAATGCTAGAAGATGATTATGTTGAAGATGAAGAAAGATTCATGGACATATGAACTTCAGAGGAGGACATTGTGGAAAATCAAATCTATCTGGCTATGGCAGGCAATCAAGCTTCATTAGGACTGATGAAAGAAGATCATAGGCTCACTTTGGATTGTAGTTCAATCAAGAAAAAGGGAAAGGGTAGGAATTCGACAGTTACTCTGAAAGGATCTAGAGAAGAGTATGATCAGACTAAAATCACAACATTCTTAAATGTAGGGAAGGGGAAGTTCCTTCCCAAGTTTCAATGAGGATTCTATCTTGGAATGTTAGGGGCCTCAACGCCCCTAATAAGCAGCGGGTGGTTAAACGCTGCATTTGGACATCTAAAGTAGAAATCATTTTTCTTCAAGAAACCAAAATGAATAAGGATCAACTCTCCAAATTTATTCTATCTCTTGGTGATTGGCAAGCTTCAGGGGTTGAAGCTTTGGGTTCATCAAGGGGGCTGGCAACTTTATGGAACTCCAAGTCTTCACATTACACACATATTCAGGATAGACCCAATTGGATGGGAGGTAAAATCACAAGCATTCACTCAAATCTAAGTGTATTCATTATAAACATGTATGGTCCCATCTCTAGTAGAAGGAAAGTGGAATTATGGGAGGAGATCAGTATTTGGTTCCTTCAATGGCAAATAGGGCACTTTATTTTGGGTGGGGACTTCAATGCCATTACACATTCTTTGGAGAAATTGGGT
This sequence comes from Chamaecyparis obtusa, assembly GCA_027943335.1. Lineage (NCBI taxonomy): Eukaryota > Viridiplantae > Streptophyta > Pinopsida > Cupressales > Cupressaceae > Chamaecyparis > Chamaecyparis obtusa. Next base: position 247,135 of record BSBK01001977.1, read on the forward strand.
GGATCATTAAGAATTTCTCAATCACAATCTGATTTCAAAGATTGGTTTCAAAAATATGACATGATGGAGATTGAATCAGTCAATGGAGCCTTCATGCGGACTAATAGAAGATCAGGATTCAATTGCATCTCTGAAAAATTGGATAGATTCCTCTTCAAGGGAGACATTATTTCTTTTCCTTTGACCTTGAAAGCCTCCATTTTTCCATCCTTAGGTTTAGACCACTTCCCCATCCAGCTTGATATTGTGGAAGAAGATAAGCCCCAAAGATGTTCTTTCAAATTTGAAAATATGTGGCTTAAAGAACCCCTCTTTATTGATCTAATAGCCAACTGGTGGGCGATGGTTAAAGTTAAGGGTTCCAAACTTTTTTTCTTTGTGTCCAAATTAAAATACATTAAGAAAAATCTTCTTATTTGGAATATAACCCACTTCAAAAACATCTTTTCAACCAAATAAGATATATAACAAAAGCTTACTGCTTTAAATGAGACCATTATCCAATCCAGAATGAATCAAGAGCTATTCTTGGCTAAAAAACAACTTTTAAAAGATCTAGAAGATATTTTGAGCAAAGAGGAAATCTTTTGGAAACAAAACTCAAGGGAAAATTGGCTAGCAGCAGGTGACAAAAACACTAGATTTTTTCACTCAAGCACTAAGAATCACAGAAATACCAATAGGATTCTTCAAATAGTTGATTTAGAGGGGTCTACTCTTATTGATCCAAAAGAGATTCAGAAAGAAATTGTTAGCTTCTTCTCCCATCTTTTCAATAATTTAGACAGTTCCTCCCTCATTAGCTAGCAAGATCTTCTAAGCAACATCCCCTCAATCATTTCAGATGCTGATAATCAAGGGTTGATAAAACCATTCTCCGAAGAAGAGATTTTGCAAACACTTACTCATATAGCTCCAGATAAAGATCCTGGTCTAGATGGCTTCCCCCCCAGTTTCTTCATGCATTGCTAGAGCTTTTTTGGGAAAGAATTCACAACGGCTTTGGAAGCAGCTAGATCCACAGGTAGAATCTTATCAGAAATTAATAATACTTTCATTGCTCTTATCCCTAAAAAGGAAAATGTTCTTTCCATGGATGAATTCAGACCCATAGTGTTATGTAACACTATATATAAGTTTTTGTCTAAAGCCTTAGCAAGTAGACTCAAATTAATCTTAGGAAAAATCATAGGTGAAGAGCAAACTGGCTTTGTGCCAGGTAGATCTATTTTTTATGGCATCATTATTGCTCAAGAGGCCATTCATTCTATTCAACTTAATAAACAACCTAGAATGATCATTAAATTAGACATTAAAAAAGCATATGACAAAGTGAATTGGATATGTGTAACCAAATGTATGGAATGCTTTGGATTTTCTAAAGCTTGGATAAATTTGATCTTTTATTGTATATCTTTCCCAAAATACTCTGTTTTGGTAAATGGCACCCTCAAGGATTTTATGAGAGCTCAAATGGTATCCGACAAGGAGACCCCCTCTCCCCTTTTCTCTTGATCATCATAGCAGAAGCTTTGGGCTACAGTATAAACAAGCTTCAATCTCAAAGACATATCAAAGGGATTGAAATTACTTCCTCAGTCTCTTTGGATACCCACCAATAGTTTATTGATGATACTCTTCTTTTTGGCTCTCGATCAGTTCAGGAAGCTACTCAATTTCAATTAAGCTTACACAAATATGCTCAAGCTTCAGCTCAGGTGGTAAACAAGGATAAATCAGTCATCTTTTTCTTTCACACCAAAAAGAAAATTCAGCAGAAAATTGGATCAATTCTGCCATTTAAAGTTGATTCCCTCCAATGTTCCTACCTAGGGATTCCTATTGATAAAACCTTGAGAACTACTGGGGTTTGGAAGCCCATCAATGAAAGAATGGATCCAAAACTGGCTAATTGGAAATCTAAATGGTTATCCTAGGTGGGAAGAATAGTCATGATCAAAGCAACACTATCTGCAATCCCAATTTACCTCATGTCATGCATCTCCCTTTCTATGAGTGGTTACATGGACATAGTGAAAAATTTGAGGGACTTTTTCTAGCAAGGCATAGACCAAAGTAGAAAGTTCAAGCTCATTTATTGGAAGAATATATGGAAACCCACTTGTGCAGGAGGCACATGGATTGAAAACCAATTATGGAAAAATCAAGCCCTAGGCGCTAAAATTTATTGGAAATTGGTGAAAAATTAGAATTACAAGTGGGTCAAAATTCTCAGGGGAAAATACCTTGGGAATGGATCAATCTCATAAATCTTCTGGATCAAGGATTTTCCCAAAGGATCTAGAATATGGAACTTTATTTCAAAATCTAGGCACATAGTGGACTCTAACCTCTCTTGGAATGTCAAAGTAGGGAATTCAGCTCAATTTTGGGAAGATTCATGGGGAGGATACCCATCCATTCTGTCAAATTCAGATCTCAATCAAATTAGATAGATATGCCTTTCGACTTGGGGTCCTTTTCTCAAGGATTATATTATACCAACTCCTTCCTCCTCAGTATATGGCTCTTGGAAGTGGAAGGATTTTTTAGTTTTAAGAGCAAATCATCAAGAACTTAACTCCTTAAATGAGGTTTTGCAGGGTAGATCTTTCTTTCTCAAAAATGGAAATGATGAAATCATATGGAATGGATCAAAAAATGGTATTTATAATGTAAAGGATGGATATAAAATTATGTTAGGGCATCTTCACAAATCCATTTCTATCCAGACTCAGTTATGTTGGCACAAGGTATGTCTCCCAAAAGCAAGTGTTTTTACATGGGTAGCTTCCCAGGGTCAGATTCTCATAGCAGATAGATTCAAAAAAATGGGATACTTGGGTCCTTCTAGATGTTCTCTTTGTTTCAACATGAAGAGGATTTCAACCATGTCTTTTATTATTGTGCCCCTTTGCTAATAAATGTTGGGACTGGCTTTTCTCTAAACTGAATTGGTTCTCAACCCACTCCCCTAATATCCAATCTCACTTACTTTCTTGGCCATTACTCCATGGATAGAGAGTCTTGGTGGTAACCTTTGGATCATCATGGGAAATTTGGAAAGAGAGAAATAGGAGGCTCTTTTAAAAAAAATCCATGGAAATTGAATCTGTGTTAAATAAAATTGAGGCAACAATAGTGGAACTCATGAATTCTAGAATCCAATCCCAATCAGCCATTCAAAAATTTTACACTAGTTCGGATGATTTGATGATCAAAAGATGGCATGGTCTTCAAACACAAATCACTATTGGGAGGGGGTGTAAAGCAAGTCACTTTCAAAGACTATCACGCATTTGGAAACCTTCTTCCCCAGGCTGGTTCAAGCTCAATTTCGATGGTGCTTCAAAAGGTAATCCTGGGCCTTCAAGAAAAGGTTGCATAATCCATTCTTCAGATGGGGACATTGTAGCAAGAGTGGCCATCCCTCTAAACCTACACACCAACAATGTAGTAGAACTCAAAGCGTTATTCCATAGATTATTGCTCGCCAGAGAATTACGATTAAACAGAGTAGAAATTGAGGGAGATTCAATGATTGTAATAAATACAATCAAATCAGGGGCCATTAAAAATTGGAAATTACAAGCCTCATTGGAAATTATTCTAAATCTCCTCAATAAATTTGAATCAATAATGGTTAACCACATTTATTGAGAAGGAAACACCAAAGCAGATGAACATGCAAATTTAGCAACTGGGGGTACCTCTTTCAAATCAATTTCTACTAAAGTTGGTACCCGGGTTATCCTTTCTTAACTCATCACATCATCTTCTCATTGCAATGGTCTACTGTCTTTTCATAGGAAGAAATCAAGTCTGGAAGATATGCCTTTCAAATTGCATTGGGTCAGATCATTACCCTTGTTTCCTTCATCTCATCTGTCATTCCTCTTACAATGTAGTTCTTCTCCTAGGCACCCTTTCGAAGGATGTGAGGTGGCGTATAGTTTTGTTATCCAATGAATGCTCTGTCTGACAGGATACAAACAATTCTTCCTATGTTCTATAGGTCAAAATTCCCATGCAATTGCTTTCTTTGGGCGGGCCTCCAAACCACAAAATACTTTCTTTGGCTCCTCTTCAGTTTTTATTCTCTAGCCAATTTTAGTCATCATTTTGGAGCTAAAGTAGTCCTAAGTGAGAGATTTTCATGTCTTCTTAGTTTGGGAGTGACAATAGTACGGCAAGAGATCTAAGATCACTTGAGCATGTAAACTTTATATCTAATCACCTTTACCAGTGCCTTCCTTTGCATCGAGAGTCAATTTCTGCCCTGTTATTTTCTTGTTGGGAGCTATTTCTTTTCATGCCATTTTTAGTCTGCTACTTCTCAAGCTTCTTTCCCTCCTTGATATGGATACTCCCATTAAACTCACTGCCAGCATTGAAAAAATAGCCTTTGATACACTAATTGATAGTGAAAGGCTTAAAGAATTTTGTATTTTTCACCATAGGGTGGTGTTACATGCAGTTAAGGCAATGTTGGGGACAAATTTTCTATGTACTAATCATAGGTATAGCGTCAATTCTGATATCATTTCTGGCTTTTTTCCTAGTCTTCTGGTCGCAGGAGCACACAAAAATCATGCTGAGGAAATTTGTGTTAGGTTATTTGATGACAACTTTCTAGGAGATCTCCATAGCAACATAGTTGGAATAGATGATAATCTATTCACTTCTTTTCCATTGGATCTTCCCATCATCATGTTGGCTGGATCGACCTTTCTGGGATTTGGTAATGCTCCTTGAAGTAATTTTTATGGAGGCTCACTGAGACAGTTATTTGTTCTTTGGGGTTGGGAATGGGAATGCCAAGAGATGTGACTGGCAGAAATGAAAAAACATCTGGGGTTCCTCTCCAAATTTTTAGGGATTGAGGAAGGATTGGATTCCCCTTATGGTGACAATTTAGATGATGATGTGGGCTAGGTCTATCAGTATAGGTATGATGAAAGGCTTGGGTAGGCCTGACTCTTCTGATGTAGAGGATGATGAAGAGGAGGATTCTGGAGAGGCCTTAGAGGCTAACGAAGAAGCTGACTCTGATGATGGTGAGGAGGCTAAGGCTGGTGGGGATGACATTGAGGATGTCAAAAATGATGAAGATGAAGATGAGGATGCTGCAAATATGGACTAAGGAAACTCTGCTTCTCAGGAGGAGGAAGGATCTGTCTCAGAAAGCACCGAGCAGGACACCACTTCACCATCAGACTAGCTATGGTGTTTGTGTGCTCTCAGATTCCTATCTCCTTTTCATTAAATTAGTAGTTTTACTTAACTTCAGGTCGGCCTATGACTAGTTTTGATAAGTTTTATGTATAATTTTAGTATTGGTGCAGAGCTAAATTTCTCTATATCTGAGGCACCATTTGTATATGGCTGGTTTAGCTTAGTTTTTGTATATTTTGTGTATTGGTGCTGAGCTCTGTTGCCCTACATTTAGAGCACCATTTTCTAAGCTTCTTCTGCAATGTTGTAGATCTTATAAACTTTCGAATGTTATTCCATTTCTACATATTAATATATAATCATGGCTTTGGCCTTTGTGGATAAAAAAAACATCATATCAAGTCATTGATTATAATTAAATTTTAATAACTATTTAGTTTTTTCTTCAAATCTAAACTACCTCTCAAAAATCAAAAACCTTATAAAAATGAACAAAACAAGGTAATTTCCTTTTAGAACTATTTTTGCTAATTTGCAAAGAAAAAATAGGAAAAAAGACTTGAGGGTTTTCCATAGCCGGAAAAGAAACATTCCGGGAGAGGGTTGTTTTTGCTAATTTACAACGAAAAAATAGGAAAAAAGACTTGAGTGTTTTCCACAGCTGGAAAAAGAAACATTCTGTGGAAAGGGCTGACAACTATCTGGGAGGAAAAATACATTTCCTGGAGCAAAGCTCCCACATAAAGCCTATCGGCTTAATAAATGAAAATATTTATGTAATTGATTGAAAAGTTGTGTTTATAGAATAGATTTTTTGTTCATGTAAGAAAACTATAGAAATCTATAATTTCTATCTAAATCATAGTTTTGATTTTTTCTAATTTTTTTATTTTTTATTTTTTGTCGGTAAAAGGCCGAAGCCCTGAAATTTTTTTTATTAATATATGTAATTATTAATTAATAACTAGAAATTATTTTAAACTATGAAAGTATTCCTATCCAAAATGAAAAATAGAATAGAATAGAAGATTTATTTAAAAAAATAGAAAGTTTCTACATTTAGATTTGAGTTATAGATTTATTCTAAAATTAAGTGTTGATATATTTAAAAATTAGAAATTGTTTTAATTTTAAAATATGAAATTGTTCCATATGCTAAATGAAAAATAGAATAGAATAGGAATGTTTCATATATATATAAAAAAAATTAGAAAGATTCTATATATATTTAGATTTTAGTTTAAGATTTGTTATGAAGTTAAGTGTTGATGCATTTTAATTTTTAAAAACAACACTTTAATTCAATTTTGTAACTCAAACAATTTACATGAAAAAAATTATAGGTTAGAATTGTTTCTTATTTGTAGATTAATTTCTTTTTTTTCATTTTCTATTATGTCTAAATAATATAAGTTCAACTCTAACCCTAACCTTAACCATAACCCTAACCTTTATATAAACCCTAATACTAGCCATATTGTTACTGTTACCCAAATTTCCCTGTGCATGCAAATTTGGCTAAGACCTATTCCAAAGTCTTTGTTTTACCCCTGCCAAGCATCCCTAAAAATTTCATGGTTCTACCATCTTTCCTCTAGCCTCTGCAATTTGTTTTGTTCTCAAGTTTGCAAGTACCAATATTTGAAAAAGTAGTCATTGTGGTGTTTTAACCATCAAAACCCTAAGCCCTTGTTCTAATTTTGCAGTTACTTTATAGATGGATTAAGTGATTTCTTTTAGCATGTGCATATTTTTTTTTCCTCTATTCGCCAGTTTCCTAAATTTTTTTGGTAGTGTTTCTAAAGTTCTGGTGATTACGTGAATGCCTTGTTCGCGTAATCCTCTAATTTCTAGCAGTCTCACCTAAAGTCATTTGGTGAACTAGCAGATGTTCTTTAGTCACATGTTTGCATGATCCAACCCTGCATTCGTTCATGATTCAGTGAACCCCTTGTCTGCATATTCACCTATTCTGACCATGGTTAGAACTTTCTTCTCCCGAATAAGAATTTCCTTGTTCGTTGGTTCGCGTAATCCAAGTGTGGTTAACTCTACAGGAAGGATCAATATTTTAATCTGACGGTGGTCTATTTTTTGCAAGGAATATTCAAATGTATCAGGCTTTTAAGACTGGCTATAGATGTGGTATCTAGGTTTTGTGTCAGAGTGGGGTCCCGATTCTGAAGATCCGATAGTCGTCTCATCTTCGCATAGGCCGTTGTCAGAGCTTGAGATCTTCAGACAACTATTAATTCTCCTTGGTCCACATGGTAGTGATTTGGTAGCATGTCAGTGGGACCAGGTTCTTCCACCGTTCAGACATCCTAATAGTTTCCAGAGGATCAACAGCAGGCGTATGTTCGCAAAGGATGTGTCAGAGCCATGCGAAATAGTGACAACCATTAGATCTTCCAAGTCTGTAGTGCTTCAAGGTCAAGTGGGTCCATTGCCACAGTGTCCTACATGGAAGCATCTCATTGGCCAGAGGTAATGACTTGTTTCAGCATTGTCAGAGCGGGCCCAGCAAACTTCCTAGCTTTTAATCTAACCGTTGTCGTTTAATTGCAAGGAATATTCCTTTCCCTTGCAATCATGCACCCGCCATTGATTTTATTCCATCGTCAGGGGCTTGCAGGTGGGTCCTCATATGGTGACATGATCATTTCTCATTGGTACACATAGCAATGACTTGGATGTTGCAGTGGGGTTGTGTCAGGATGTCCGCAAGGATGTCAGAGGGATGAGGATCAATGGCTGGCATATCTTTGTGAAGGGCTTTTCTGACACTTGAGATTATGCGCCAGCTGTCAATTTTTCCAAGTGTTCAGATTTGTCAATGGGTCTAGTGCTAGGTCAGGGTGATTTGCTGACTTCTTATTGGTCAACGTGAAAGGAAAATCTGTGGGACCATATTGCCAGGTGTGTTCAGGTGTTCGAACATGATTGGTTGATGCATGTTGATAAAAACTTCCAGGTGGACTGATGTGTCAGTAGGGTCCCAGATTAGAAAGGATACAACAGCTGGTGTATAAGCATAAGGAATATTATAGGGCTATGAGATTATGTGCCCGCAGTTAGATTGGTATCTCAAGCAGTGGGTCCAATGTCAGAAGGTTGCAACATGTATCTAAAATGGCACAATTTGATTGGTTGTTGACTACTGCGATGGCGGTTGACTTGTCAGGAAGGGTTTTTGACTATTTTAAAGGGTGCATCTAGGGCATTCATCTGCTGGGAAAAGTTTTTCATCGATGGTGACGTTTTAAAATCACCAGGCTAGCCGTTAACCTTTAAATTCAAATTTCCTGCGAAGGTTTTTTGCTATGTTTTTTTTATCTTTTTAGCCATGCACGACATCGGTTAGCTCAGAAATTTAATTTTTAGGATGGTTATGGTTGAGAGAGTGATGGAGATGACTGTTGGCCAGTGTTGCAAGGTACCATGTCATGTCGAAGGTGCTAAATGGATTGGTGCCACCTTTTGCAGGGTTATTATTGAAAATACAGATATCTATGAGATCGAATTTGAAGCCTTCATGGCTTAGTGGAGTTTCAGGTGGGTAGTTAAGTCGAAGTTATTGTGTTTGCAAGTGGACTCAGTCTAGGATCAATACACAAAGAGAAAGATCTGATCTGATGAATGGTTCTCAGTGATTTTCATGATGGGTCAGGAGTGACACACTTGGGGTTTGATATTTTATTGTAAGAATTTTTAACTTTGGTTAGGTCAGTTTTGGACTCCTACCTGCAGGTAGTGAGTGTTGTATATATTTTTTTGTGGAGCCTTACTGCAAAAAGGGGGTTCATTTTTGTAAAGGAGAGAAGCCCACTTTTGCAAGGAAGTCATCTTTTCTTAGAAAGCCATTTGTGGTATTTGTTCTACCCTCTAGTTCTTCTACTCTTTGTAATCTCCCATTGATGATCAAGGCATTCTTGAGGTACTTGTGATATTTGTTCTATCCCTGTCTTCCCTATCTTGATTATCTCTTATTGGATTGAAGTTTATGAATGTTCTTAATGGAAATTGGGGTTCCTAGTCCCTCTCATTTTTTGTGGTTTTTTGTGTTACTATGTCTGATCTGGTTTAGATGTTTTGTGGGTATACTACAACCCCTAGCAGTCTTGTCTCATTCCTACACCTAGTTGTAGAAAAGGATGTTTTCTTGCAGGTCATAAGTTGTGTCTTTTGTTCAGACCCTGCTATGAAACAATTATGTAAGCCTATCTAGTGAGTTGTGACTTATTAGACCTGATTTCTCTATTGATTGCATTCCTACATACTGAGATGCAAACCCTAATTCTTGTGCATCACCTGGTAGGTAGTTTTCTTTTATGTCATTTCCCTTACAAGCATCCCTTCTATCCCTTTCCCTCCAAAAGTTTTACTTTCATGTCAAGAAGCAAATTAAGGTGATTATCCAAGAGTAACCAGCCTAGAACCTAGAGGTTTGATCTCAGTTAGAAAAGGTCCCATAACCTAAAGATGATTCCCATGTTATAGTGAGTCATCAAGACCAAGAGAGCTTGAGACAAAGGCACAAACTCAGCGTATAAAAATTCTGGCATGCCTAGTGGGACTGCACTAGAAGTTATTCAAATTCAAAGATATGCTATCTCTAATATGAAGATTGCATAAAGCAGGCTTTTAGAAAGGCATTCTATCATGTATATCTAGTGACTCCATTGTTCAAAGATCAGAGGCTTCCTTGTTCAAAGTTTTATGAGAAAGATTGAGACTAGAAGCTCAAAACCTGCCCAATTTTTAGAGTTTCCCTCAAGAAGAGGTCATAAAGGCAGGTCAACTCAAAGGACATCCCCTGCAAGGAGAGTTCAATCTACACCTCCTGATACTTCAAAAAGGAGACCTTTTCCCTTTCATTCTAGAAGAAGAGGCAGATCTCTAACCAGAGATCTAGAGGAAGATTCCAATCCAGCAACAGATACAGCTCATATAGTTGTCAACCTTTAGATCCCAACTCCTACAATGGCTAGGCCTTTTTTTTTTGCACCATTCAACCAAGGCAGCCCATTGAATTTTTCTCAACATCATGATGTTCCCTTGGTGGCACTTAAGAGTATACCTAATTTCACAGGTGAAGGAAAAACTACAGCCTTTGAGCACATAAGAGATGTGACCACCATATGCAGCATACACAACATTACTCAAGAAGATGTGGCCACAAAGCTATTAGCAACCTCTTTAAAAGGTAAGGCTCTAGAATGGTTTAGAACTCTAACTGTTGGTTCTATTACTTCTTGGGATGAGTTAGGGGATGCATTAAGTAAACATTTTGAGGATAAATCATATAACTTGTCTCTAGTTGAGCAGTTAACAACTATTAAGAGAGACCCTCAAGAACAAATGATAGATTACAATAGTATATTCCTTAAAACATGGAATAGAATCCTAGTCTTAGTAAGACCATCAAAAGACCATGCTTTTTCTTATTATTTACAAAGTCTAAATGGTCAGATTTCTATCATGATCTAGTCTATGGGTGGTACTTCTCTTCCCCAAACTTTTGACATAGCTGTCAGGGCTGAAAACTATTTAATCCAAGTAGGCATGATTGCTAGAAGGCCTCCAATGCCCATTTTTCCTAGCCTTCAACCCATTTCACCTACCCAAGTACACCTATTTACCCCTATTCCCACCATAGTGGCACCCCAAGCTAGTACTAGTGGTCAAGAGTTAACAACAATTTTCTCTCAAGAGTTACAAGAGATAAAGAATAGTCAGGAAAGCAGTCAGCAAGAAATGACTAACTTGTTGCAGACCTTGACTAAAGAGGTCACAAATTTCAAGAAGCAAGGTCAAGGAATTAGACCACCATTTCAGACACAAGGCCAAGGTCCTAGTCAGTAGTATCAAAATCAAGGACAGCCTTATCAACAAAATAGGCAACCACACCAAGGAGGCTATCAAGGACAAAGACAAAGTTTTAATCAGAGACCATTTCAACCATATAACCCTACACCTCTAAATTCTGCAAATCCAGTGAGGGATGTGGTTCCTAGCCAAAACAATTTGGCAATGGAAAATGAATGGTGTTTTCCTTGTAATCAGCCTCATAATCAGGCTACATGTTCAAATGGATGGATGAACCAGGCTCTAATGGTTCAAAATACCTCACAAGCTCAATCATAGGTTTCATCCAGTGGGTCAGTGCCTCAACAAGAATCACAAGAGATTGAGACTTCCCTTTTTAATTGGGAGCAACCAGACTTCAATTGAGTCAATGATGAGGTTGCTTTTGTCACCTATACAAGAGCAAAAAGAAGAGCTCAAGACATGGAGAGAGCAGATTCTAATGCCAGCAAAGAAGGCCAGCATTCCAAACAGGTGGAGCCCATCATAGTGAAAACACAACAAAGAGTACACACTATGACACCATTTAATATTTTAGATAGCATGAAGAAGGTGAATGTCACCATGTCCATGTGGAACTCTTTGGCTCTTCTAGGATAGCCTAAAATTTTGAAGAAGGCTATGACAGAGGTAGCAACTCCTCAACCTACAAAAGAAGCTGCAAAGCCAGTGTTGGTTAACATTGATCAAGAAAAGGAGGCTCCAAGTAGCAACTCCAAGGCTAATGCCACACAAGATAGGAATTTGAAGCCACCTTCCTTTTATGTATCTTTAATCATTGGAAAATCTTTAGTACATAATTGTATGGTAGATAGTGGAGCTACTAGCACTGTGATGCCCAAGAAGTAGCTGACCAATTAGGACTAATGTATGAACCCTTTCAAAAGAAGGTTAACCAACTTGATGGATCCTCAGTCAATACTATAGGTGTGGCCAAGGATACCAGTCTAATCCTTCATGCTAGTCCTAATTTCTCAATCCTCCTTGATATATATATCATAGATCTCCCTGCATTATTTGCTATATGTATTTCAAGGGAGTTTACAGCCAAGATAGGAGGTTACCTATCTTCTGATTGGTCTCACATGTTATTTCATACAAGCTATGGGACCAAGGTCACCATCAAGTCAGAACCATTAGTAGTACACCATATAGAACCATATGTATCCAATGCCATCAATGTAAATTGCCCTATATTTGATATCATCGACTTCCAAACTATTAATGAAGCAAGCACAAAGATAGAAAGTATCCCTGATATTTTTCTAGATGAAAGAGCTTCAGAAGCCCAAGAAAATCTTGTTTGAGATTTTGGTTTGGAAAGTTATTTAATACAAGAAATTAATGCTATAGAGCCAAGCCTTCTCAAAATGGACATTGATTCAGAATATCAGAGCAATCAGGTTTGGGAGCTATTCTTTGATGGGGCTAGAAGTAGACATGGTTTTGGTGGTGGTGCTATGCTAGTGTCCCCAAAAGGAGAAAGGTATTATACTACCTTTAGATTTAGTTTCTCTTGCACTAGCAATATTGTAGAGTATGAAAGTCAAGTCAATGGACTAGAATGGGCTAGAAAAAGAGGGTTTAAGGCCTTAAAAGTATATGGTGATAGTGAGTTAGTTGTCAACCAAGTAAGAGGGATAAGTGAAAACAAAAATGACACCATGAAAGCATACAAACACAGAGTTTGGGATGCAATTGAAGATTTTCATGCTTTCAATATTGTTGCTATCCCTAGAAAGTTAAATCAAAATGCAAATAGGTTAGTTGTTGTTGGATCCCAATATGATATTCCAAATACCATTTCAAGAGAAGTGGATTAGCAGCATATCAAAGTGATTGTCAGACCATCTATTCCTGATAATGATGTCAATATGCAAGTGTTTGACAATGATGAACAAATTCTGCAATTCTTGTTTCAAGAAGATGTTTTTTCAAAACACAATCAAGATAGGCTATCTCAAAACTATGGTGATCAAGTAATACAACTCAAGTCCAATAAGATTCCTAGAGGTCTAGTTACCTTAGAGACTATCTTCAACAAGAATGATGAAGTTAAGAAAAGAAAAGCTGGCCTAGTAGTTCAACAAGAACATTGTGTTGAATTAGAGTTGGAACCAGGTAAGAGCCTACAATTTGAAAAAGTGAACACTGAATTGGAGAAATGAGCTTATAATTAGTTATTCAAAGAATTCAGTGATGTTTTTGCATGGCAATATGAAGATCTCAAAGGTTTTGATCCTACCCTTGCTCAGCACACTATTGAATTAGAACTAAATGCCAAACTAGTGAGGCAAAAGTAGAGGCCTGTTAATCCCAAGCTTGAGCCACTTATGCATAAAGAAGTACTCAAACTAATAGAAAGTGGTATCATCTACCCCATTAAGCATACTAGTTGGATTTCTAACCTTGTTCCTATTAGGAAGAAGAATGGGGAGATGAGGTTATGTGTTGACTTTAGGGATCTTAACAGGGCCTCATTAAAGGACCGCCATCCACTACCCTCTATGGAATAAATCTTATAATGTGTCTCTGGATCCAAGAGATTTTCATTGTTGGATGGATATTCAGGATACAATCAGATCTTATTAAATAAAGAGGATCAATATAAGACCGCATTTACAACCAAGTGGTGAACCATGGCTTATCAAAAGATGCCCTTTGGTTCGTCAAATGCAGGTGCTACATTTCAAAAGGCAGTGGATATGACCTTTAAGAGCCTAATGTACAAGTTTGTGTTGGTCTACTTAGATGATATAACTGTCTATTCAAACCATGCAATAGATCATATCAAACATTTGAGAAAGATTTTTGAAAGGTGTAGAGAATTTGGGATATCTCTTAATCCCAAGAAATGTGTGTTTGCAGTTCATGAAGGAAAACTATTGGGATATGTAGTATCCAAAGAAGGAATTATAGTGGATCCTAAGAGAATTGTGGCTATCCTAGAGCTACCCCTACCACATAACAAGAAAAGTCTCCAATCTTTCATAGGAAAGATTAATTTTGTTAGGAGATTCTTGCCTAACATTGCAGATTTACTCAAGCCTTTGACAACCATGCTAAAAAAGAGTTCAGCTTTCAGTTGGACCAAAGAAGGGAGAGTCAATTTCAAAGCTATCAAAGAGGCCGTAATAGAAGCCCCTACTCTCCTAAACCCAAATTTCAGTAAGTATTTTATCCTTTATGCTTATGGAGGTCATGATGACATATCTGTAATGTTGACCCAAGAAAATTCAGATGGATTGGAGCAGCCTATTGCTTTCTTTAGCAAATGTTTAGAAGAGTATGAATAGAGATACTCTTTTATAGAGAAACATGTACTTGATGTGGTGAAGAGCCTTAAAAAGTTTAGATATCTATTGACTCATAGCAAGGTGCATTTAAAAGTTACTCATCTAAGTGTCAAAGAATTTTTGCTTTCCAAGGACCTAAATGAGAAAAGAGCTGGTTGGATCACCAAGGTGATAGAATATGACATCGATACTCAAACTACCAAGCTGGTTAGAGGAAGAGGTCTTTGTGAGCATTTGGTAAAGAATGAAAGTTCAAAGAAATCTAAGCAAATGGATGCATCTCTGGTGGTGCACTCTACAGAAGAACAAGCTAAGGCAACAAGCTAGTTGCCTAATATGATCAATTACTTGAAGATAGGACAATGTCCTGCAAGTTTGGATTCAGCAAAAATGAGGTATTATAGGTTAAAATCTATACCTTTTGTGCTGATTGATGATGTTCTTTTTTGAAGGGATCACAATGGTTTCCTTTTGAGATGCATTGATTCAGAAAAGATAGTTGTCCTATTTGAATTTCATGATGGACCTTCTAGAGGTCACTTTTCTCCTAGGACTACTGCTTTTAAGGTCATGAGGGCTAGATACTATTGGCCATCTATCTTTAAGGATAGTCATGATTATGTGAGAAGATGCATCAAGTGTGCCATGTTTGCAGGAAAAGAAAGCCTTGCAGCCTTACCCTTATAGCCAGTTAGAACAGAGCGACCTTTCATGAAGTGGGGTATAGACTTCATTCGTATGGTTAATCCTCCATCTAGTGTAGGCCATAAGTGGATCATCACTGCAATAGATTATTTCACTAGATCGACAGAGGCAATTGCATTGAAAGAGGCCAATGAGAGTGTTGTTCTAAGCTTTTATGATGATATAATCCATAGGTTTGGCACTCTTGATTCCATCATTTCAGATAATGCCTTGGCATTCATAGGTCTTAAAGTCTCAGAGTGGGCAGTCAAGAATGGCATCTATCTAAATACCAATTCCAATTATTACCCCCAAGGCAATGGCTTGGTAGAATCCACCAATAAGAACCTAATTAGGATAATCAAGAAGACTCTTCAAGAGAATTAGAGAGATTGGCACACAAAGCTCAGATTTGCTTTATGGTTAGATAGAATTACCCCAAAGAAGATCATTGGTAATTCTCCCTACATGTTGGTGTATGGAAAGGAGGCTAAGTTGTCCATTTCAGCTAAATTGCCAGCTTTAGACTTAGCTACTCAATATGCCTTGTTTGATGAAAAGGATCCTTTACAGATCAGGTATGCTCAGTTGATGGAATTAGAAGAACTCAGAAGAAACTCAATGCAAGATATGGAGTTCCATAAGAATCAAACAAAGAGGAGTTTTGACAAAAGGGCCAGAGTTAGAAATTTCAAGGTTGGGGATGTAGTCCTCAAGTGGGATGAGTTTAGATCTAGACCTGGCAGGCACATAAAATTTGACTCCTTTTGGGGTGGGCCATTTGTAATCACAGAATGCAGGGGCTCCAATGCTTTTCAACTATCAAATATGGAAGGAGATGCCTTGCCTATCTCAGTTAATGGTTTCCACATGAAGCCCTATTTTGAGATTCACCCCTCTCTGTAATTTTTTTTAAGTTCCCCTATTTTCCTTTTCCTTGCTTTCTAGTTTAGCTCCCTATTTTCCAAGAAGTTCTCTAAGCACAGTTCTAGTTTTATCTCTGTTGCCCCACTTTTCACCCCATAACCATGCTGTTAAAGTGGAAGATTTTGATCTCATAGTTAGGTCTGGTCATGTCTTGGTCTAGGTCTAAGTCTTTCATTGGATAGGCTATCCTTGTCGGGTTCCCCTGCTATTGTCTTATCTTTTCTAGCCGGTTGGGTTATTTGGAAGTCTTGTCATAATGTGTAGGTTATAGATCCTAACCCGACAAGGATGATGTGCTCCTATTGATGTTCTTTCTCAAATAGGATGATGATTCCAAGTCATGATCTTCAGGCACTTACAAGGAATCAGAAGAAGGTTGATTCAAGTTTTAGAAGTAAAGTTTGGACAGACATGAATTTAGATTCAATTTTTTTGAGAACTTCCTGATGTAAGATGATTAAGGAGCAATTAAAAAGGTAGAGGCATGCAACAGTGATGAGTTCTTTTTGAACTTAGTTTTCCTCTATTCCTGGCATAATAGAGCTGAATATACACTTTTTAATGCATTTTCAACATGCAATAAAGTATGATGCTTTTCATAATATAAAAGTATAGGTTGCTTCTTTGAGTCCTCACGAACTCACTGGTGAAAACGGCATGAATTTTGGTGCTAAAATGAAGAATTTATAGGCCGGAAAATTTTCCATTTTTGACTGCTCCAAAGGTGGATTTTGCAACTCACTAGTGCATTTTCTGCAAAGAAGAATTGGTAATGTGTGGGTTTCACACTTGAACGGTGTGATTTCCATAGGCTTTTGTTAAAAGAGAAGTTTATTTATATTGAAGTGTTTTAAAAGACACATTCTTTAATTTATGGGCCCATGCACCAATGAGAGAACAGTCACATGATCGCATGAAATAAAATAATGCTATGCGATCATGCAACAATGAATCCTGCTGGGACCCACATATGCCAACAACACAAATGCGATAACATAAGCTGGGCAAGTTCATTTTGAGCAGTCGCATGATCGCAAGAGTTTAAAACATGCTATGTGATCATGCAAGATGAAGCCACATGGAGCGGTGGGTTCAAAGGCATTTATACCATGCGGCGTGCCAAAGAAGAATCAATAGAGGTCACAAGATCACAAGACTAAGAGAACTATCTTGTGATCATGTGAGATCTTGCCACATGTTCCAGTGGGCCCTGTTTCTCAGCGAGACCTGAGTTATGATGTCGCATCGATGGTTCAAAACATTCCAAGGTTTCAATCCAATGATGGTCAGAATTGTGCAACAAAAAGATGCTCAAAAAATAGCAACAAGGTGACACCTATCTCAGCGGACCCACGGGGACCAATTATAGAGCGATCATGCGACAACATAAATCAGCGATGAGAATAAGAAAATGCGACAAGGTGAAATGGAAACCCGGGCATGTAAGAAAAGTCAATGATAGGAAAGACTAAATGGATGGTGCTCTTCTGGAATCCATGTGTGCCAATAGTAAAGTGGTTGCATGATCAAAGGAATAAAAAAATGTCTTGTGATCATGTGAAAAGGTAAATAGTTAATGCCGGTAGGTATGCAGAAGTGGAAGGAATATGCTTCGAGGCAAAGTGGGATTTTGCCACGTGGATTGACACCTAAGCTTGGCATAAAAGAAAGAGGAGTGGTCACATGATCGCAAGAAATAAAATAATCCCTTGCAATCATGGGAGATTGTGCCACGTGTCCTCAGCTACAATCCAGCGCACATCAAATGGAGAATGACTAAAATATTATTGTTTCAACTTTTATTTAACATGTGCTCTAAGTTACTCGTGTACTCAAATTTGACGGGATGAAAATGAGAGACTTGCTACTCCACTGCTATGGGTTCCACACCTATGATTTCTACAAAGAACATTTGAAAGTGATACAGTCTATCATTTGCGGTATTGTGAGATGGATTTTTCAACAGTGGATCGGGTTTCTTAGTCACGATCAAGGGAAAAGTAATAGTTCAGTTATGTCAAACATAGTGTCTTATTGAATATTTTCATGGATCAAGTCATGAAACTATTCGTGTAGCATCTTCAAGTGTATGTTGTAGAAGTCTATTCATTTCACCTTCTCGAAGGCAAATTAGATGAACAGACAAAGTCATCTGGCTTCCTTTGTTGTAATGTCAAAAGAAGCTATCTCTAGTCTTTCCAAATTTTAGAATTTGAAACACTTCATATTCTCATGAAGGCCATATGATGTAATCTCTATATAAACTGATGAAAAAGTAAATACAGGGTTGGCAAAATTGTTGATGTATCAGACTTGATATTGCGGAGCTAGTAAAGAGTGTTTTATATCAATAATTTTTTGTTCTATTAGTTAGTTAGCAGTGGTTTCTCTGTTTCTTTCTTTTAAATCTGAATTGCAGGAAGAAAGGAAGGATGTTTCATTCTTTTTGTTATGAGGATATGAATTAACCAAAATAGGATGTGCTTTGGGAGATTCAGGGGAAGACTCATTGGAATTTCTTAATCATTACGGTTACATTGTTGTAGATTGGTTAAACACTGAGTGTATGGATTCATAGTATGTGTGAGTTCTACAACTTGGTTCATAGATTAGAAAGATATCCTTGCCTGGATTAAGTTCTGTTTAGGCTTAATTCAGTTTGCGTCTTCTACTCTTGGGTTAAGAGCATACCTTGTGTTAGTTTTAGGACCAAAACATAATTCATTGCATATCATTCCATAAGGGAGCTGTACCTTCCAATTTAGAGAAAAACCAACAATCATAAAGTTTCTTTTCAACTGTTGTATTCAGATATTGTTCATAGTTTGGGCATTAAGAGTTATTATCATAAGAAATAAAAAAGGACAAATCTATTTACTAACAGATTTTTGGTGACTTTGCTAGGGATACAAATAGTCATTTGATCAGTAAGCTACATCATCCTGGAGTGAATAAGATTCCTCAAGAGTACCAGAGAACAGGGTGGACAAGATCCTACATTTGATACATTAGCAGAGCTTGGTTTTCCTATCCTAGAAGCTCCTAGAAAGAAAGGAGAAAGGAAAAGTCAGAGTAGGCCTTCTTCTCTTGTTAGAAATCAAAGCACTTCACAAAACACTTGTCAAGTGTTAACACTTCATGGTACCACTACTCCCCCAGTTGTTAATTTTCTACCATACCGTGCTAGGACTGTCATGGCTGCTCCATGGGCTGCTACAGTAGGACCATTAGCACTAGTAGCTTATCATCCACTCCCTGCTAGATCAAGAAAATTTTTTCCTAAGTTTTCAGGAGATGGGAAAGTCACCACTGCCGAACATATTAAAGCCTTCTTTGCTGCTACTCATATTTTAGGGGTGGCACATGAGGACGTTGCTATGAGATTATTTGTTGAGACTTTAACAGACAGTGTAGTAGATTGGTTTTATCATCTCGATGATGGTTCTATGACCAATTGGAATGCGATGAGAACAGCATTTGAATATCATTTTAAGATAGCTGAAGATGAGCATCTTTTATTGACATAATTGACATCCATAAAAAAATAGCCTCAAATGAGCATGATGGATTTTGTAGTTGCCTTCAATAAGATTGTTAGTAGAATCCCTGTTGCAGATAGACCTGCTACTGGTAATCTTAAAACATTTTTCATAAGTGCAATGCCTCCGAATATCAATTATGAGTTGAGAAAGGCACATCCCACAGATTTAGCAGATGCACAAAAGAAAGCTATTGAATGTGAAGAAGATTTAATTTCAGCAGGAAAATGGAAAAGAGAGTTACAAAATAAAGGAAGTTCAAGTAGTACCTCATCATCTGATGAAATGATTCAAAAATTGTCCAATGAATTGATTTCTATGAAAAGGCAATTACCAGGATTCAATAATTCTAATCAGCATAATTTTCAGAATATGCCTAGAAGAAACATGGACAATAGATTTCCACAACTTACAAGCCCTCAACCTAGGTTGCAGATTGAAGCTGCACCAAAAAAAAGAAACATGTACATGTTTCATTTGAATACAGATCACACTAATGAGAATTGCCCAGAAATTGCCCATATGATGCAATTATTGACCACCAATGAACTGAATATATCAGCTCCTATTGTAGAAGAGGATACATACTCAACTGGTGACTCTGGAAATTTATTTGTGGAGTATGAATCTGATTCTGACTCTAAAGGTGAATGCTATGCTACTATAGATGGAAACTCATATACGGTGCTCACCAGGAATCAGAAATTAAAGAACCAGTCTTTCAACAATCCTCATAAAAGTGATCCCAGTCCTGCGAGAATCAGTGCTGATACTGATCAGAAGGTGTCAAGCTCTTAGCCAAGTAAAGATAAATTATCTTTTGATGCTGTTCAATTCTGTGAAGAATCTAAAATTTAGATTTCTTTTCTGGATTATTTAAAATCGCATCCTCTAGAATTTAAAAGATTATTATAACAGTGTAAAGGAAATGTTTTAGAATTAAATAATAGTGCTACTGTGGTAGAAGGGGATGAAACATTGATAATTGATTTGTTTAAAGAAGAAGAATCTATTGTGTTAGCAACGTCGCCTAGACAAAAACCTCCTCCCTTTTATGTTTCACTCTATGTTAATGGATGCAAATTAAGTAATTGTATAATAGATTCAAGCGTATCAGATAATGTCATGCCTTATTCTATAGCCAAAGCTTTGAATCTTAATCTCACTAAGGTGTATGAGAAATGTTATTTGATGGATGCCAAACAAGTTCCTTTAATTGGTCAAATCAAGGATGCACAGGTGGCTTTGGCATCTCATCCTGAAAAGAAACTATTGATGACTATCCCGGTAGCTGACATTCCGACAAGTTATGGGCTTCTCTTAAGTAGAGGTTTTTGTAGAGACCTAGGAGGGGAAATAAAGTTGGATTGGTCTCATGCTACCATACCAATTGGGAATAAGAAAATAAGATTGGAGCCTGAGGAAAAGGTGAAGTATATAGTCATGAAATCAGATGATCCTAAGGCTCAAATACTTTATCAAGAACTAGAATTTGGTAATCACATGCTGTTTACCAAAGAATCTCTAAATGAGGACAAGGATGAAGATGGTAATGAGAAGAAATCAGGTGAAGAAAAAGAGTTATCAGACTTGTGGGTTCTTGAATTTGATGGAAGTTGTTCTTCATCAGGATCTGGTGTAGGTGTTGTATTGATTCCTCCTCAAGGAGAACTTGAACCCATGGCATTTAAATTAGAATTTGGAAATACTAATAATACCATTGAATATGAAGCCTTAATACTGAGAATAGCAGCAGCAAAAGAAAAAGGTGTTAAAGTGTTGAAAGCTCGAGGTGATGTAGAGCTCATAGTAAGGCAGGTTAGAGGACAATATTTAGTGAAGAATCATAGATTAAAAAACTACAAAAATAAAGTTTGGGATCAGATAGAAGGTCTAGATGCCTTTTTTATTGAAGAAATACCAAGAGAGCTGAATAGCAAAGCGGATTCATTGGCTATCTCTGCATCTTTTTTGTTGCCTCATCTAGACTTTAAAAACAAGAAATATCAGATTGAAGTTGTATATCGAGCTATTGTCCCAGATAATATAGATTCATGGCAGGTGTTTGAGGATGACAAAAGCTTGCAATTTTTTCTAGAAAATGGCAAAATTAGTTATTAATATCAGCATGAAAAAGAGGAAGAAATTTCTAACCATGGAAAGCAATTTGATGAGGTTCAAGTACCAGGTGATATCATTCCTCCTTATTTTGTATCTTTGGAGAAGTTGTTTAATAGGCATGATGCTTATGTCAAATAGAAAAGAGCTAGAAAGGGGCCTGATACTAGTGAATATGAAAAAGTAAATATTGGCAGTGATAATAATCCCAAGATGATAAACATTGGTAAATGTCATTCACCTAAAGAAAAAGAAGCTGCCAAATTGCTCTTTCTAGAATACAGAGATGTTTTCGCTTGGAGCTATGAAGATTTGAAAAGCTATGGAGATGGAAAAATAAAACATCAGATTCCTTTGAAGTCTGATGCAGTGCCTTTTCGATAGAAGCAAAGGAATTATAATCCTAAAGTTGCAGATGCTATATTCAAGGAGGTGGATAAAATGTTGAAAGCTCAGATTATCTATCCTATCCATCACTCAACATGGATAGCTAATATAGTGCCAGTGCGGAAGAAGAATGGAGAAATCAGAATTTGTGTTGACTTTTGGAATTTGAATCAGGCATCTCTTAAGGATAACTTTGCACTTCCCAATATGGATTACTTACTGTAGACAGTGGCTGGATCAGAAATGATGTCCATGCTTGATGGATTCTCCGATTACAATCAGGTTGAAGTTGAAGAAAAAGATCAGCATAAGATGACATTTACTACACCATGGGGTACATTTGCATACCACCAGATGCCTTTTGGTCTCATCAATGCTGGTGCCACCTTTCAGAGATGCATGAGTAAGACATTTGCTGATTTGAAGGATAAAATCATAGTTATATATTTAGATGATCTTACTCTATTTTCAAAGAAAAGAAAGGATCATATAGGGGATCTGAGAAGGGTATTGCAGAGATGTCGAGATGATGGCATTTCTCTTAATCCAAAAAAGTCTATGTTTTGTGTAACGGAAGGGAAACTTCTTGGTCATATAGTCTCTCAAGAAGGAATCAGAATTGATCCAGAGCATGTTGAAGCCATTAGAAGATTAAGTCTACCAGTAAATAGAATGGGAGTTAAATCATTCTTTGGCCAAGTCAATTTCCTAAGGCATTTTGTACCAGACTTTGCTGAAACAACTAAATGCATCATAGATATGATAAAAGGTAATTCAAATTTTAAGTGGAGTGAAGAAGGTAAGCAAGCTTTTCAAAATATTAAAAATGCCATTGCTCATGCTCTAGTATTATGTCTTCCAAATTATAGTAGAGATTTCATTATTTATTGCTATGCATCTGAACATACTTTGTCAGCCATACTTATGCAGAAAAATGATGAAGGAATACAAGCTCCAATTGATTTTATGAGCGTGCCTCTGAAAAATCATGAGTTAAAATATTCTCAGATTGAAAAACATGCATTTACGGTAGTCAAGGCATTGAAGAACTTTCGATTTTACATCTTACATTTGCATTCTATAGTTTATGTCTCAGATGTAGTAGTTAAAAGTGTGCTGACATAGCAAGAGGTGGGATGCAATACCAGAGGTTCATGGATAGCAAAAATGTAGGAGTATGATATAGAAATTCACCCTGCCAAACTGATAAAAGGTAATGCTTTGTGTAGAGAAATTGCAGAGGATAAAGCTGAAAAAGAACTAGAAGGATCTAAAGAAAAACAACTAATTCTAGCTATGGGTCTTCGGGACACATGGTTTGAAGACATTGCTTATTTTCTAACATATGGAGAGTGTCCAAAAGGCATGACATCAAGATAGAGGAGAGATCTCAGATCGAAGGCAGCTAAGTTTGTGATTTGGGATGGTAAGCTTTTTAAGAAGGCAATTGATGGCACTTTTCTTAGATGTGTAGATATGCAGCAGCAAGAGAAATTATTGAAGACTTTTCATGATGAGGCCTGCGGTGGGCACTTTTCATCTTCAGTGATAGCATTCAAAATATTGAGACAATGTTATTACTGGCCCGGTATGTTCAGAGATGCATATGCCTAGGTAGCCAAGTGTGAGAAATGCAAAATGTTTACAGGGCATCCTCAACTAGCTGCTCTTCCATTGAAGCTTGTCATTATTGAAGAGCCTTTCCAGTAGTGGGGCCTTGATTTCATTGGGCCAATCAATCTAGTATCCAATGCTAGTCACCAGTATATAATAACCGCCACTGACTATTTCACCAAGTGGATGGAAGCCAAGGCAACGAAGAAAACAACTTCTGAAGTGGTATGTGAATTCCTCAAAGAAAACATACTGGTTAGGTTTGGTGTTCCACTTAAATTAGTAATGGACAATGCGGCCTATTTTTCTTCAATTGAGATTGCTAGTTTCTGTTTTGAATATGGAATCACTGTTAGCCATTGATCAGATTATTTTCCATAGGGAAATGGCCAGGCTGAATCCAGTAACAAAAATTTGGTGAATATTGTCAAGAAATTAGTGTCAGATAATCAAAAGAACTGGCATAAGAAGATTCATGAGGCATTGTGGGCAGATAGGGTAACACCGAAAAGGGCAATTGGTATATCACCTTTCGAGCTAGTTTATGGAACTGAAGCAAATCTTCCTTTACCTTTGGAATTGGCCACAAACAAACTCAGAATAGTTATTGAAGATGACATCTACAAGGATGGATTAGAAAAGAGGATTCTTTATCTAAGCAAGCTGGAAGAGGAGAGAGTAGAAATAGTTGATCATATCACCCAACACCAGATGCGGGTGAAAGAGATATTTGATAGGAAAGCAAGACCATGAAAATTCATGATAGGTGATAGTGTGCTGCTATGGGATAAATGCAGTGCTCCAAAGGGAATGCATAAGAAGTTTGATAGCCTATGGAAAGGACCATTCATGATTCATCAAGCATCTGGAAACAATTCTTTCAAACTGGCTTATCAAGATGGTGAGGTACTACCACTGACCTTCACTAGTTAGGACTTGAAACTTTATCAAATGGCAAATTGAAAACAGGTAACCCCTGTATTGTACATAGTTGTGTTTTGCTCCTTTGTGTTCTCTAGGTTAGTTGCTTTTCCTTGTTTCATTTTCCTTTGTTCCTACTTCGGTTTTGTTGTGTTGCCGCCCTCTTTGTTTACCTTTTTGCAAAACCAGAGATTCAGGATTCATTTCTTAAACATGGGAATGTTTAAGTCCCTAGTCAGAGCCAGCTGTTGCCCCACTTTTCACCCCATAACCATGCTGTTAAAGTGGAAGATTTTGATCTCATAGTTAGGTCTGGTTATGTCTCGGTCTAGGTCTAAGTCTTTCATTGGATAGGCTACCCTTGTCAGGTTCCCTTGCTATTGTCTTATCTTTTCTAGCCAGTTGGGTTATTTGGAAGTCTTGTCATAATGGGTAGGTTATAGATCCTAACTCGGCAAGGATAATGTGCTCCTATTGATGCTCTTTCTCAAGTAGGATGATGATTCCAAGTCATGATCTTCAGGCACTTGCAAGGAATCAGAAGGTTGATTCAAGTTTCAGAAGTAAAGTTTGGACAGACATGAATTTAGATTCAATTTTTTTGAGAACTTCCTGATGTAAGATGATTAAGGAGCAATTAAAAAGCCAGAGGCATGCAATAGTGATGAGTTCTTTTTGAACTCGGTTTTCCTCTATTCCTGGCATAATAGAGCTGAATATACACTTTTTAATGCATTTTCAACATGCAATAAATTATGATGCTTTTCATAATATAAAAGTATAGCTCACTTCTTTGAGTCCTCACGAACTCACTGGTGAAAATGGCATGAATTTTGGTGCTAAAATGAAGAAGTTACAGGCCGGTGGGTTTTCCATTTTTGACTGCTCCAAAGGTGGATTTTGCAACTCATTGGTGCATTTTTCGCAAAGAAGAATTGGTAATGTGCGGGTTTCACACTTGAAGGGTGTGATTTCCACAGGATTTTGTTAAAAGATAAGTTTATTTATATTGAAGTGTTTTAAAAGACACATGCTTTAAGTTATGGGCCCATGTACTAATGAGAGAATGGTCACATGATCACATGAAATAAAATAATGCTATGCGATCATGTGACAATGAAGCCTGCTGGGACCCACATAGGCCAACAGCGCAAATGTGATAACATAAGCTGGGCAATTTCATTTTGAGCGGTCGTATGATCACAAGAGTTTAAAACATGCTATGCGATCATGTGAGATCAAGCCATGTGGAGCGGTGGGTTCGAAGGCATTTATACTGTGCGGCGTGCTAAAGAAGAATCAACAGAGGTCGCAGGATCGCAAGACTGAGAGAACTGTCTTGCGATCATGTGAGATCTCACCACATGTTCCGGTGGGCCCTGTTTCTCAA
The DNA here is from genome assembly GCA_027943335.1 of Chamaecyparis obtusa. NCBI lineage: Eukaryota > Viridiplantae > Streptophyta > Pinopsida > Cupressales > Cupressaceae > Chamaecyparis > Chamaecyparis obtusa. The sequence goes on from BSBK01001977.1 coordinate 273,054, forward strand.
CGTGACCTAAGTTATGACATCGCATCCATGGTTCAAAACATTCCAAGGTTTCAATCCAATGATGGTCAGAATTGTGCAATAGAGAGATGCTCAAAAAATAGCAACAAGGTGCCACCTATCTCAGCGGACCCATGGGCACCAAATATAGAGCGATCATGCAACAACATAAATCCGCGATGAGAATAAGCAAATGCGATAAGGCAAAATGGAAGCCCGGGCATGTAAGAAAAGTCAATGATATGAAAGACTAAATAGATGGTGCTCTTCTGGAATCCATGTGTGCCAATAGTAAAGTGGTCACATGATCGCAAGGAATAAAAAAATGTCTTGCGATCATGCGAAAAAGTAAATAGTTAATCCTGGTAGGTGTGCGGAAGTGGAAGGAATATGGTTCGAGGCAAAGCGGGATTTTGCCACATGGATTGACACCCGAGCTTGGCATAAAAGAAAGAGGAGCAGTCGCATGATCACAAGAAATAAAATAATCCCTTACGATCATGCGAGATTGTGCCACATGTCGTCAGCTACAGTCTAGTGCACATCAAATGGAGAATGACTAAAATATTATTGTTTCAACTTTTATTTAACATGTGCTCTAAGTTACTCATGTACTCAAATTTGATAGGAGGAAAATGGGACACTTGCTACTCCATTGCTACGGGTTCCGCATCTATGATTTCCGCAAAGAATGTTTGAAAGTGATACAGTCTGTCATTTGCGATATCACGAGATGGATTTTTCAATAGTGGATTGGGTTTCTCAGTCACGATTAAGGGAAAAGTAACAGTTTAGATATGTCAAGCACACTGTCTTATTGAATATTTTCATGGATCCAGTCATGCAACTGTTCCTGTAGCATCTTCAAGTGTATGTTGTAGAAGTCTATTCATTTCACCTTCTCGAAGGAAAATTAGATGAAGAGACAAAGTCATCTGGCTTCCTTTGTTGTAATGTTAAAAGCATCTATCTCTAGTCTTTCCAAATTTTAGAATTTGAAACACTTCATATTCTCATGAAGGCCATATGATGTAATCTCTATATAAACTGATGAAAAAGTAAATACAGGGTTGGAAAAATTGTGGATGTATCAAACTTGATATTGTGGAGCCAGTAAAGAGTGTTTTATATCAATAATTTTTAGTTCCATTAGTTAGTTAGCAGTGGTTTCTCTATTTCTTTCTTTTAAATCTGAATTGCAGGAAGAAAGGAAGGATGTTTCATTCTTTTTGTTATGAGGATATGAATTAACTAGAATAGGATGTACTTTGGGAGATTTAGGGGAAGACTCATTGGAAGTTCTTAATCATTGCGGTTACATTGTTGTAGATTGGTTAAACACTGAGTGTAAGGATTCATAGTATGTGTGAGTTCTACAACTTGGTTCATAGATTAGAAAGATCTCCTTGCCTGGATTAAGTTCTGTTTAGGCTTAATTCGGTTTGCCTCTTCTACTCTCAGGTTAAGAGCATACCCTATGTTAGTTTTAGGACCAAAACATAATTCATTGCATATCATTCCATAAGGGAGTTGTACCTTCCAATTCAGAGAAAAGCTAGCAATCATAAAGTGGCTTTTCAACTATTGTATTCAGATATTGTTCATAGTTTGGGCATTAAGAGTTATTATCATAAGAAATAAAGAAGGACAAATCTATTTACTAACAGTCTCCCTGTGAGAATTTTAAAATTTTGATAACCCCGTGCCCAATGAATTTGATGTTTAGGTCACTGGTCTATGTCTAGCAGGCTGACATACAATAGAAATTGCCAAAATGTTACCCAAATTTCCATGTGCATGCAAATTTGGCTAAGACCTATTCCAAAGTCTCTGTTTTACCCTTGCCGAGCATCCCAAAAAATTTTATGGTTCTACCATCTTTCCTCTGGCCTCTGCAATTTGTTTTGTTCTCTGGTCTACAGGTCCCAATATTTGAAAAAGTAGCCGTTGTGGTGTTTTAACCCTCAAAACCCTAAGCCATTGTTCTAATTTTGTAGTTACTTTATCAATGACTTAAATGATTTCTTTTAGAATGTGCGTATTTGTTTTTCCTCTGTTCACCAGTTCGCTAAATTTTTTTGGCGGTGTTTCTAAAGTTCTGGCAATTACGTGAATGCCTTGTTCACATAATCCTCTAATTTTTGGTGGTCTCAACTAAAGTCATTTGGTGAACTAGCGGATGTTCTTTATTCATGTGTTTGCATGATCCAAACCTGGGTTCATTCATGATTCATTGAACCCCTTGTCTACGTATTTGCCAATTCTGACCATGGTTAGAACTTTCTTCTCGCGAATAAGAATTTCCTTGTTCGTTGGTTCGCCTAATCCAAGTGTGTTTAACTCTATAGTGGGATCAAGATTTTAATCTGACGGTGGTCTATTTTTCACAAGGAATCTTCAAATGTGTCAGGCTTTAAGACTGGCTGTTGATGTGGTATCTGGGTTTTGTGTCAGAGTGGGGTCCTAATTCTGAAGATCTGACGGTCGTCTCATCTCTGCATAGGCCGTTGTTAGAGCTTGAGATATTTAGACAACAGTTGATTCTCCTTGGTGACATAACTCTTCAAATAGGTGGGTCCACTACAATGTGTATGCAAATAATGAAATTTTATTGGTCCACATGGTAGTGATTTGGTAGCGTGTCAATGGGACCAGGTTCTTCTAGTGTTCGGAAGTCCTAACAGTTGTCATAGGATCGACAGCTGGCGTATGTTTACAAAGGATGTGTCAAAGCCATACGAAATTGTGACAACCATTGGATCTTCCAAGTCTGTAGTGCTTCAAGGTCAAGTGGGTCCATTTCCATGGTGTCCTACATGGAAGCATCTCATTGGCCAGAGGTAATGACTTGTTTCAGCCTTGTCAGAGCGAGCCCAGCAAACTTCCTAGCTTTTAATCTAACCATCATCATATAATCACAAGGAATATTTATTTCCCTTGCGATCATGCACGTGCCATTGATTTTATTCCATCGTCAGGGGCTTGCAGGTGGGTCCTCATAGGGTGACATGCTTGTTTCTCATTGGTCCACATAGCGATGACTTGGATGTTGCAGTGGGGCCTTGTCAGGATGTCTACAGGGATGTCAAAGGGATGAGGATCAACGGCTGGCATATCTTCGCGAAGGGCTTTTCTAACACATGAGATTATGCACCAGCCATCAATTTTTCCAAGTGTTTAGATTTGTCAGTGGGTCTAGTGCCAGGTCAGGGTGATTTTCTAACTTCTTATTGGTCAAAGTGAAAGGAAAATCCATGGGACCATATTGCCAGGTGTGTTCAGGTGTTCAAACGTGATTGGTTGATGCATGCTGATAAAGACATCCAGGTGGACTGATGTGTTAGTAGTGTCCTAGATTAGAAAGGATCTAATGACTGATGTATAAGTGTAAGGAATATTCTAGATCTATGAGATTATGCACCCACTATTAGATCGGTATCTCAGGTAGTGGTTCCAATGTCAGAAGGTTGCAACGTGTATCTGAAATGGTGTAGTTTGATTGGTTGTTGACTGTCACGGTGGCAGTTGACTTGTCAGGAAGGGTTTTTGACAATTTTAAAGGATGCATCTGGGTCGTTCATCTGTCAAGAAAAGTTTTTCATCGATGGTCACATTTTAAAATGACCAAGCTAGCCGTTAACCTTTAAATTCAAATTTCCTGTGAAGGTTTTTTGCTAGGGTTTTGATCTTTTCGGTCATGCACGATGTTGGTTAGCTCAAAAATTGAATTCTCAAGATGGTTATGGTTGAGAGAGTGATGGAGATGACTGTTGGCCAGTTTTGGAGGGTACAATATCATGTCAAAGGTGCTAAATGGATTGGTGCCACATTTTGCAGGGTTATTATTGAAAATATAGATATCTATGAGATTGGATTTAAAGCCTTCATGGCCTAGTGGAGTTGCAGGTGGGTAGTTAAGTCAAAGTTGTTATTTCTGCAAGTGGACTCAGTCTAGGATCAACACGCAAAGAGAAAGATTTGATCTGATGACCGGTTCTCATTGATTTTCATGATGGGTCAGCAGTGACAGACTGGGGGTTTGATATTTTATTGTAAGAATTTGTGACTCTAGTTAGGTCAGTTTTGGATTCCTGCCTACGGGTAGTGAGTGTTGTATCTATTGTTTTGTGGAGCCTTAGTGCAAAAAGGGGGCTCATTTTTGTAAAGGAGAGAAGCCCACTTTTGTAAGGAAGTCATCTTTTCTCAGAAAGCCATCTGTGGTATTTTTTCTACCCTCTAGTTCTTCTACTCTTTGTAATCTCCCATTGATGATCAAGGCATTCTTGAGGTACTTGTGATATTTGTTCTATCCCTGTCTTCCCTGTCTTGATTATCTCTTATTGGATTGAAGTTTATGAATGCTCTTAATGTAAATTGGGGTTCCTAGTCCCTCTCATTTTTTGTGATTTTGTGTGTTACTATGTCTGATCTGATTTAGATGTTTTGTGGGTATACTACAACCCCTAGCAGTCTTGTCTCATTCCTACACCTAGTTGCAGAAAAGGATGTTTTCTTGCAGGTCATAAGTTGTGTCTTTTGTTCAGACCCTCCTATGAAACACTTATGCAAGCCTATCTAGTGAGTTTCCATTGATTTCATTCCTACATACTGAGATCCAAACCCTAATTTTGGTGCATCACCTAGTAGGTAGTTTGCTTTCAAGTCATTTCCCTTACAAGCATCCCTTCTATCCCTTTCCCTCCAAAAGTTTTACTTTCATGTCAAGAAGAAAATTAAGGTGATTATCCAAGAGGAACCAGCCTAGAGCCTGGAGGTCTCATCTTAGTTAGCAAAGGTCCCACAACCTGGAGATGATTCCCATGTTATACTGAGTCATCAAGACCAAGAGAGCTTGAGACAAAGGCACAAACTTAGTGTATAATAGTTACCATAACCCTAACTATAATCTTGACTCTAACCAAAACTATAATCTAAAACTTAACTGTAACCCTAACCCTAATCTTAACAATTTATGTAAATTGAGAGTGATGCTAAACCTAACTATATCACTAACCCAAATCCTAATCGAAAACCTAACCAAGATGAAAATGCTAACCTCGACTCTAAAGACTAACCCTAATCCTAACATTCACCCTAGCTGTACCCCAAACCATAAAACTAAATTTATCATTAACTTGAAACCTAGCCCTAACCCTAATCAAGATGTAAACCTTAATCCTCAACCCTAAACCCTAACTGTAAACTTTATCCTAATCCTCACCCTGACCTTAACCATAAACAAACTGTAATTCAAACCCTAACCGAAACATAATCTAAATACTGACCTTAATCATAATTATAACCCTAAACTTAACCTTAGAAACTTCTAACCTAAATCCTAATCTAACAATAATTCTATCCCTAATCCTAATTGTATTTGGTACTCTAACCCTATCCTTAAACTTGATGTAAACCCTAACCATAATCCCATTTAACTAATCAAAAACATTAACTCTAACCATAATTCAAACTCTAACCGTAAACTAAACCATTATCCAAACCCTTTAACCCTAACCCCAAGTATTATGTAAACCCTAATAATGGACATAATGTAAACCATTACCCTAAACCCTAATCCAAACTATAATTCTATCTATAAATCTTAACTAGAACTGAAACCCTAACCCTCAAAATAAGTCTAAACCTAATCCTAATTATTTTTTAAGCTAAGAGTGAAGCTAAACCTAACTATACAACTAAAACAAACCCTAACCATTATTTAAAATATAACCACAAACACCAAATCCTAGCCGTATTTATGATGTAAACCTTGATTGTAACCATAATCCTAACCTTCAATCTAAACTCTAACCCTAACAATAATCATAAACCTAAATCTATCCATAAATTAAACCCTAACGTTAACAATGATGTAAGTATAACCCTAACTATAACTCAAATATATCTTAGGGTTACTAATGAGTGTGTAATATAATAAGGGCTAGAAAAAGTAATTATATTAAGGTAATATTATATTAAATTATATTTAATAAAAAATATTATATAATGATTTATTAAATATAGAGGATATATTAGCTAGTTATAATCATATTATCACATTGAAACTTAATTTAGAAACATTAATTATTTAGTTGAAAAAATAAAATTTTAATATATTTCAATTTATTAAAATTTATTTAAAAAAATATGATTATATTTAATAATTAAAATAAAATGTAAATATGTTTTACATATTTTAGTTTTTAGTATTTGAAGTATTGTGTTAAAAATGTTTGTGTTCACATTATGATCTTGATGTAAAAGTATTCTTGTAGTGTTTACATTTGTCATAATATCTTAAACTTTACATTTGATATTATATATTATAATTTAATTTTTACATTTTTATTATGTATAATATTTTTTTAGTTATATATATTTTAAATTCTACATTACTTATTGAGTTATCACTTTCAAATTAAATTTGATATATCTACTGAATAAAAAACAAATCAATGAAGAAATATTCAAAAAAAAGATGCCACCTATAATTTTATTCTTCATGGATCCCACTATTATCTACACAAAATAAGATGATATCTAATATTTTGGGGAAACTAAAAAATATTCTGTTTAATATTTGTTATACTTGGATATTGAATTATGGCTCTGCTCTACTTTGATATCCGCACGTGACCCAAAATTTTGTCTGTGCATTTTCTCTATCAACAGATATTTATTTTCTCTAAAACAAAATATGCCAACTTTTTTAGTAGGGTAGAAAGGAAGACTGCATATTCTCAAACCTCCAGACAAGATGACAATTTCTTAGGATGGAAGCATGTTTCAAATCCATGAAGACATGTGTCTAAGGAGTCTGTTGTGTTGGTGTTCTTTTTCCCCAAAGGTCAACTTGGCATTAGGATTGACAAGGCTAGTGTCACATTCACTCGACACTCCAAATCTGACAGGAAAAAGGGCCAACTGACAAGGATCAAAGAGAGATCCTTCTACGCTTTGAGCTCCACATCACTTAGGTGGGTGTACCTCATCTACACACTCATATAACTTGTGTCACACTACAGGCCTATAGGTCACTGACTGTGGAATGGTTCTCAAAGTCTTCTAGGTATCCTGTACCTCAATGAAACCAAGATCTCACGCAATAGCCCTACTCGCATGGAATGAGTATGAAAACCAGAGACCTAACCTATCAACAAGAAAGGGAAAAGGTGGACCTGAATGGAAATGATTTGAAAGGATTGAAAGGACCCTTGAGATGCCCTAAGTCTCTGATAGACCAGTGCCTTATCCAATGGGCCACAGAGTCAAATACAATATTGCAAGGGATAGCTATGAAGCAAGAAAATAATATACCCAATGTGTTCATGCCTTACATCAATCACACACCATGACCAAACCTTAACTTAACACCCACTTGTGCATTCAAGCATGTTATTATCCATCAAAGGATTTTGACTGTCCCCTTAGAAGAGACCTATGAATAGATAATACATTAACCAGCATCCACTAGAAGACAAGCATGACCTATCCTTGATATTTCAGTCCATACACACATGAACACTAACCCTAAACTAGTTATCTTTGCGAAGACAACTCCACTTGCAAACACATAGGCAATACAAGTAGACAAATCAAACACCCTTAATGTATGATCAATGAATTCAAAGTTCAAATGGAGATAGCTTGGTAACAGTAAGAATATATTAAATCCTCACATCTAAGACAAATCTATTACAATATGCACTATATTCTCTGAACCAACAATGGAAGAAGAACACCCTATATGCAGAGAGAAGGAGAAATCTGCAGGACAGAACCTTTCACTTGGAACCAATTCTCCTCAAAAATTTGCAAAAGAAGGAACCCTTACAAAATCAAACAACCTGCACTTTATACCACTAGCTACCTTGGAATCCCAAATAGTAGGATGCAACAAGCAATGGGTAACCAGGGTTAAGAATTCAACCACCCAACCAATTAGAATTTCAACAAAATTCAAAAACTCCTACAAAATGCCTCGAACAAAAAAATTTGTCCATCACCACATGGCAAAACATCCTTGCAAACACTCATGGCACCCTGGAGCACACTGCAACAGCAAGCACCACCAAACCAATCAAATCTGGCCATGAAAGCATTGAATTCTTTGTACCTTTGGTCGCTGCAGATCCTCAGGAAAAACAAAATTTAAAAACAAATGGTCACCATGCATTTCACAAGCTTGTGTTCCTTGACCATTTGCCCTTATTCGCGCAATCGCGCGGTCATGAATTTTACCACCATAGGAAAATGGGTTTCACTTATTCCTCGTCGCATGATCGCAAGGCACCCAACTGACCCTTGCGATCATGCAACCGTAGACTCTTAGCCGTGGTTGACAGTCGGTCACAAACCTTTTGGGAAGTCCTCGGCCCCATTAGCAATCGGCGACCAATCAAAAACTAGCACACTGGTAAGACTAGCACCGTGGGCCCACCTTAGAACTCCACAACCATTTTGTCCAGTGGTTAGTGACATGATCGCATAGCCCAGAAATAGGCTATGTGAACATGCGACAACCCAAAGACCATTACCTTGTCGCAACCGCATAATCATTTCCACATAAAGCTAACACCGAGGGGTTTGTCGCATGATCACATGCCATGGAAATGGCCCTTGCGATCATGCGACAAGCCCATAAGACCACCACATCACCACCCGCAGGCCAATGAAAAGAGAACACCACCCCTGCATGACATCTTGGACCCACCAGAAGACCCCACATCATGAAATGTGACCAAGCCCCAAGGACACGTGTCAACTAGTCACATGATTGCATGTCCAAAAACTCTGACATGCGATCATGCAATAGCCAACCCCCGACTGTCACATCACCACCTCAGACCAAAAAAAAAAGCCTTACCTTTAGAGGATCAGACGGTTGTCGCAAAATCATGATACATAAACCTCATGCATCTTTACCATGTGAACTAGTGACAGCCACAGATCCTATCTGAACATTAACTACACCAAGCAACTATGAAGAATCGAGACCCACACGGACAGGTGGCAAGTGGTCGCATGATCACATGTCAGCAAAGTCTGACATGCGGCCATGCAAAAACCAATCAAAACACACACCTTCACCTCCCCTTCTAACACTGGGCCCACCAACCATCACACTTGTGCACTAAAGACTGATGAATAAGGAGTGCCGGTAGAAAAGAAGAAATGCAAGGTCGAAAACACAGGGTTTTCGATGAAAGATTAAAAACACACGAGATTTTCGATAGACCGAAAGGTAACAGGGAAGCTGAAAACATTGAGGATTTTCATGAAGGCCAAAAAGGTCAAAAACATCATGGATTTTCAAAAACACTGTGGGTTTTCAAGACTGTGGCAGATTCTAAAACTGTTTCCTACAGACCTTAAAGCTTAAATATCTTCCTAGGTTTTATGATTCAGCACGTGCAATTTGGACTAGAGCAAGGTGACAACATGAAGAACACAGGGCAGGAGCACAAACCATGAAACATTTGTAGGGAGGAGGCCATTTTCAAAAGATTTTTTCTATGACAAAAAAATGGCCTAACAGTGGTTCTGTCTGGGGATGATGGGTAACTTGTGCCCATGCGAGAATTTAGGATTTCTGGGAGAGCAGACCACCCACTAGAAAAAAATAGGGAACTCAAAAAATACAGGGAACAGGAAGGAAAAGCACACAACAGGAAAGGGAAAGATATTTATAGATATTTACAAAAGGCTCAAGGCCCCAAAACTTTTGATCAGCCTTTACCTCTATCAAACAAGAAATTTTCATCTCCACAAATCAGAGACAAACTAAAAATTCTGCTTCCATGTGACAGAACACAATTATATCCATTTTCCAAAAGCTCAGACCAAAAATTACTATCACATTCCTCCTGAGGGCTGGTAAGGTAATCATACCAATTCTGAAAATGCTATGGCACATGCATGTTGCATTCCTTAAATAGGAAAATGCTGAAGGAACTGCAACATAAATCACCTTCCAATTTACAACCACATTCAGGAAGCTTACTATCCAACTGAAAAGAAAAACTCTCCAGCTCTATCAAACTATCAGTGCAATTTCTATTGGATCCATTCATAGCAAAAATTTGCACCTCCAAGGAGAAGATACACCGATCTTCATGCAAACACTGAGGGAACTCATCACATGGGACATGATCACCGAACATAGGAGCAACTTGCATTTTGTCAACAACTGACAGAACCAAAAATTGTTGATAGGTGGGAAGAGAAACATCAACCTATCCATGAGATGGTGAAGCTTGAGTAGCTGAAAGGCCATCATTCCTTGGCTTAGCAAAAGATTCAAAATCAGAAGAGGATTCAAAATCCACACAACTCTTCCAATCAATACTCAAAACAATATCAGGGACCACTGAGTCACTTGAAACTAAGAAAACACTGGCAACCTCATTATTTGACACATCATATATAATAGGGTTGCTACCTGGTGGTGTTGGGGTAAGAAGGGGAGAAGAGGCACACATGTCAAAGTCAGATCCCATTGACTCATGTTCCATATCAAAATCAATGTGTGCTGGATGTAAGAACTCAAAAACATCCCTTCCTGAATATCTAAGATATTCACAAGACAAGAGGTCTAAAATTTTTTCACTATGAAGTGAACAACTATCCTCAAGAACATCATCTTCTACCATGCAATCATCAGCAATACCTTCATCTATCCAATCCTCTTCTTCATTTGACTGATTGCAAAGACTTTTTACCCCATATTGAGAAAAGGCATCACTTCAATGATTGCAAGAAAGAGTGTCAACACCTGACACATCTCCTTCATAAATTTCATCATTCTCAATATCAGCATTAATGAAAAAAGCCCCAAGTGCATCCTCAAGTTCAAGACTACCATCACCAAGTACCCAATCCCTGACACATCCATAATACTCCTTCCACAAAGCATCTGACCAACTGGTTGACTCAGGAAAACAAAGCTCCAGCAATAAACCAATGAAGTCAGATTCAGGAAACTCAACATCCTTAGGAAGCTCATCATATACTTCAAAAAATCTATCATAAAACAAGGATATGGATAAATCCTTTCTACTTCACTTTTAATCTTACTAATCTTATACAATCCCTAAGGATGCCCTCCTCAAAGAAAGCCAGCTCCTTATTCTACTTATCCATTAAACTTAATGCAATACTTCCATATAATTTTGCCAAACTGCAACTGAAAACTTGAAGTATGCTAACCTCTACTCACACCTTATCCTTCTTTTAGTGCTTGATCACTTTATAAGGAACATTTAAAACTTGAAACATACCTGGGAATATCTTGCATCAAAAGACCTTTTTGACTGAAAGGAAGGGCAGATCTTGAGCTCATCATGCAGCTCCATCAAATAAATTTGATAGGTAGAGCCGCCACCTCCTTGCAGAGGAAATTTTTTTTTTCTTTGTTTCTTCTTCCAACCAGCACAAAGCTACACCAGGTATACACACTATTTATCAGGGAGTGCACTGATCAAACAAAGAAAAATTAGAGCCGCCACTCACAACTAGGTGAGAAGATATCAGTAAATGCTTTGTTTTTGTATTTGACTCTTTACCATGGCCTTCCCAGAAGAGTCACTATCTTGTTGGTGTTCTTTTTCCCCAAAGGTGAGCTTGGTATTAGGATTGACAGGGCTAGTGTCACATTAACTCAACACTCCAAATCTGACAAGAAAAAGGGCCAACTAACAAGGATCAAAGAGAGATCCTTCTACACTTTGAGCTTCACATCACTTAGGCAGGTGTACCTCATCTGCACACTCATATAACTTGTGTCACACTATAGGCCTAAAGATCACTGACTGTGGAATGGTTCTCAAACTCTTCTAGGTATCATGTACCTCAATGAAACCAAGATCTCATGCAATAGCCCTACTTGCATGGAATGAGTATGAAAACCAGAGACCTAACCTATCAACAAGAAAGGGAAAAGGTGGAACTGAATGGAAATGATTTGAAAGGATTGAAAGGACCCCTGAGATGCCCTAAGTCTCTGATAGACCAGTGCCTTATCCAATGGGCCACAGAGTCAAATACAATATTGCAAGGGATAGCTATGAAGCAAGAAAATAATATACCCAATGTGTTGCTGCCTTACATCAATCAACACCATGACCAAACCTCAACTTAACACCCACCTGTGTATTCAAGCATGTTATTATCCATCAAATGATTTTGACTCTCCCCTTAAAAGAGACCTATGAATAGACAATACATTAACCAACATCCACTAGAAAACAAGCATGACCTATCCTTGATATTTCAGCCCATACACACATGAACACTAACCCTGAACCAGTTATCTCTGCGAAGACAACTCCACTTGCAAACACATAGGCAATACAAGGAGACAAATCAAACACCCTTAATGTATGATCAATGAATTCAAAGCTCAAATGGAGATAGCTTGGTAATAGTAAGAATATATTAAATCCTCACACATCAGACAAATCTCTTACAATATGAACTGTATTCTCTGAACCAGCAATGGAAGAAGAACACCCTATATGTAGAGAGAAGGAGAAATCTACAGGACAGAACCTTTCACTTGGAACCAATTCTCCTCAAAAATTTGCAAAAGAAGGAACCCTTAGAAAATTGAACAACCTAAAATTTATACAACTGGTTACCTTGGAATCCCAAATAGTAGGATGCAACAAGCAACAGATAACTAGGGTTAAGAATTCAACCACCCAACCAATCAGAATTTCAACAAAATTCAAAAACTCCTACAAAATGCCTCGAACAACAAAATTTGTCCATCACCACATAGTAAAACATCCTTACAAACACTCATCGCACCCTAGACCACACTACAATAGCAAGTGCCACCAAACCAATCAAATCTGGCCATGAAAGCATTGAATTCTTGGTACCTTTGGTCGCTACAGATCCTTAGGAAAAACAAAATTTAAAAACAAACAGCCACCATGCATTTCATGGGCTTGTGTTCCTTGACCATTTTCCCTTAGTCACGCAATCGCACGGTCATGAATTTCACCACCACAGGAAAATGGGTTTCACTTATGCCTAGTCACATGATTGCAAGGCACCCAACTCATCCTTGCGATCATGTGACCGCAAACTCTTAGCCATGGTCAACAGTTGGTCACAAACCTTTTGTGAAGTCCTTGGCCCCATCAGCAGTCGGTGACCAGTCAAAAACTAGCACACCAGCAAGACTGGCATCATGGACCCACCTTAGAACTCTGCAACTGTGACGTTTGTTGATTAGTCGCATGATCGCATAGCTTGAAAATAGGCTATGCAAACATGCGACAACCCATAGACTATTACCTTGCCGTAGCCACATAACCACCACCGCATAAAGCTAACACCAAGGGGTTTGTCGCATGATCACATGCCATGGAAATGGCTCTTGGGATCATGTGAAAAGGCCATAAGACCACCACATGACCACCCACCAGCCAATGAAAAGAGAACACCAGCCCTACGTGACATCTTGGACCCACCAAAAGACCCCACATCATGAAATGCTACCAAGCCCCAGGGACACATGTCAATTGGTCACACGATCACATGTCAGAAAACTTTGACATGCGATCATGCAAGAGCCAACCCCCAGTTGCCACATCACAACCTTAGACCAACCAGAAGAAGCCTTACCTTTAGAGGATAGGATGGTTGTCGCAAAAGCATGAGGCATAAACATCATGCATCTTTACCATGTGAACTAGCAATAGCCACAAATCCTATCTGAACATTAACTGCACCAAGCAACTATGAAGAACCGGGACCCACATGGATAGGTTGCAAGCGGTAGCATGATCGCATGTCAGAAAAGTCTGACATGCAGCCATGCGACAACCAATTAGAACACACACCTTCACCTCCCCTTCTGACACTGGGCCGACCAACCATTGCACTTGCACACTAAAGACTGATGAACAAGGAGCACCAGTAGAAAAGAAGAAATGCAAGGTTGAAAACACATAGGGTTTTCAGTGAAAGATCAAAAACACACGAGATTTTCGATAGACCAAAAGGTACCAGGGAAGCTGAAAACATCAAGGGTTTCATGAAGGCCAAAAAGGTTGAAAACATCATGGATTTTCAAAAACACTGTGGGTTTTCAACACTGTGGCAGATTCTAAAACTGTTTCCTACAGACCTTAAAGCTTAAATATCTTCCTAGGTTTTATGATTCAGCACATGCAATTTGGACTGGAGCAAGGTGACAACATGAAGAACATAGAGCAAGAGAAAAAACCATGAAACATTTGTAGGGAGGAGGCCATTTTCAAAAGATTTTTGCTGTGACAGAAAAATGGCCTAACAGTGGCTCTGTCTGGGGACGATGGGTAACTTGTGCCCATGCAAGAATTTAGGATTTTTGGGAGAGCAGACCACCCACTGGACAAAAATAGGAACTCAAAAAATACAGGGAACAAGAAGGAAAAGCACACAACAGGAAAGGGAAAGATATTTATAGATATTTACAAAAGGCTCAAGGCCCCAAAACTTTTGATCAGCCTTTACCTCTATCAAACAAGAAATTTTCATCTCCACAAATCAGAGACAAATGAAAAATTCTACTTCCATGTGACAAAACACAATTATATCCATTTTCCAAAAGCTTGGAACAAAAATTACTATCACATTCCTCTTGAGGGCTAGAAAGGTAATCATACCAATTCTGAAAATGTTGTGGCACATGCATGTGGCATTCCTTAAATAGGAAAATGCTAAAGGAACTGCAACATAAATCACCTTCAAATTTATCACCACATTCGGGAAGCTTACTGTCCAACTGAAAAGTAAAACTCTCTAGCTCTATCAAACTGTCAGTGCAATCGCTATTGGATCCATTCATACTAGAAATTTGCACCTCCAAGGAGAAGATACACCGATCTTCATGCAAACACTGAGGGAACTCATCACATGGGACATGATCACTGAACATATGAGCAACCTGCATTTTGTCAACAACTGACAAAACCAAAAATTGTTGATAGGTGGGAAGAGAAACATCAACGTGTCCATGAGATGGTGAAGCTTGAGTTGCTGAAAGGCCATCCTTCCATGGCTTAGCAAAAGATTCAAAATCAGAGAGGATTCAGAATCCACACAACTCTTCCAATTAGTACTCAAAACAATATCAGGGACCACTGAGTCACTTGAAATTGAGAAAACACTGGCAACCTCATCATCTGACACATCATATATAATAGGGTTGCTACCTGGTGGTGCTGGGGTAAGAAGGGGAGAAGAGGCACACATGTCAAAGTCAGATCCCATTGACTCATGTTCCATATCAAAATCAATGTGTGCTGGATGTAAGAACTCAGAAACATCCCTCCCGGAATATCTAAGATATTCACAAGACAAGAGGTCTGAAATTTGTTCACTATGAAGTGAACAACTATCCTCAAGAACATCATCTTCTACCATACAATCATCAGCAATACATTCACCTATCCAATCCTCTTCTTCATCTGACTGATTGCAAAGACTTTCAACAAAATTCAAAAACTCCAGCAAAATGCCTTGAACAGCAAAATTTGTCCATCACCACATGGAAAAACATCCCTGCAAACACTCATGGCACCCTGGACCACACTGCAAGAGCAAGTGCCACCAAAACAATCAAATCTAGCCATGAAAGCATTGAATTCTTGCTACCTATGGTCACTGCAGATCCTCAAGAAAAACAAAATTTGAAAACAAATGGTCACCATGCATTTTGTGGGCTTGTGCTCCTTGACCATTTGCCCTTAGTCGCGCAATAGCACGGTCATCAATTTTACCACCATAGGAAAATGGGTTTCACTTATGCCTGCTCACATGATCGCAAGGCACCCAACTCACCCTTGCGATCATGCGACCGCAGACTCTTAGCCATGGTCGATAGTTGGTCACAAACCTTTTGCGAAGTCCTCAGCCCCATCAGTAGTTGGTGACCAATCAAAAACTAGCACACAGACAAGATTGGCATCATGGGCCCACCTTAGAACTCCACAACAATGACATTCGACAGTTAGTCGCATGATTGCATAGCCCAGAAATGGGCTATGCGAACATGCGACAACCCACAGACTGTTACCTTGCCGCAACTGCATAACCGGAAGAAGCCTTACCTTTAGAGGATCGAATGGTTGTCGCAACAACATGAGACATAAACCTCATGCATCTTTACCATGTGAGCTAGTGATAGCCACAGATCCTGTCTGAATATTAACTGCACCAAGAAACTGTGAAGAACCAGGACTCACGCTGACAGGTCGCAAGCAGTCGTATGATCGCATGTCAGAAAAGTCTAACATGCGGCCATGCAACAACCAACCAAAACACACATCTTCACCTCCCCTTCTGACATTGGGCCCACCAACCATCGCACTTGCGCACTAAAGACTGATGAACAAGGAGTGCCGATAGAAAAGAAGAAATGCAAGGTCGAAAACACACAAGGTTTTCAGTGAAAGATCGAAAACACACGGAATTTTTGACAGACCAAAAGGTAGCAGGGAAGCCAAAAACATCAAGGGTTTTCATGACGGCCAAAAAGGTGGAACACATCATGGATTTTCAAAAACACTATGGGTTTTCGACACTGTGGCAGATTCTAAAACTATTTCCTGCAAAACCTTAAAGCTTAAATATCTTCTTGGGTTTTATGATTCAGCACATGCAATTTGGACTAGAGTAAGGTGACAACATGAAGAACACAGGGCAGGAGCACAAACCATGAAACATTTGCAGGGAGGAGGCCATTTTCAAAATATTTTTTCTATGACAGAAAAATGGCCTAACATGTTGCTCATATCTCCATCTGCTTCTCAAACCAATTTTTTGCATTATTATCCTTTTCCCCTAGGTCTCAACCGAGGGCTTCTCCCCGGGAGAGGTAAAATGCATCCTCACTTGCTGATAAAACTACAAATCACCACCAAGATACTTACTCACCTCCACATTGAAGGATTCAATGCCCTTTGAAGAAGATGGATCCAACGCTCAGAAATCACGAAAAGTCTGAAGCACCTTCTGGACTCAAGTAGGCAAATTCTGGTAAGCTACACCCTAATCTCTCTACAGGTAAGGTTTATTCTCCACCACATAGAAGAAAAATGGAGTTGAAACTAAAAGGTAATAGTAATCTTAACTCAACAAGCCTTTACGATTTGGGAAAACTTTCTTCAACAACTAACCCTAATCAAAATATTTTTGTCATAAAGAATAAAATGGTAAGTAGCATACAAAGAATGTGTGGGAAATTTGGTTTTCTCTATACATGGAATGGCATAGGGGCTTTAAAAGAAACTATTGTAGCATGAATTGAATCTAAGCTAATCAACAAGGTATGCACCAGTATCCTCTAAGAGAAATTTATTTATATCAATTTCTCCAATGAGACTTTTAAGACAAAACTTCTGTCTAAGGGATTACCAAAATTTTAGGAACAAAGGATTTTCTTCCTTCAACTGGATGCCTATGTTCGAACCATTAAAATTAAAATATTTTCTAATCAATATCTAGAAATTTTACTCAATAATCTTCCATTTAAACTCTCAGATATTGATTCCCTTAGGGAGATAGGAAATTACCTAGGGTAATTTGTAGGAGTTTTTAATAATGATATGGTTCATGCAGAAAGAATCATTATTGTCAAAATGAAACTGAACACAACAATCAACTTCCCTTTGGAAATTTCCTGTGATTTAGGGTCAATAACAATTCACCCTAAATTCTATGATGAGGATATAGAGGAAGATGATTCCACTCTTAGAGTTTTGGAAGGAGTAGCAGATCCACATCTTAAAGATGGGGAAATAGATCCCTATTCCCATCCATCTACTCTTATAAACCCCGCTAACATAAAAATCGATGCAGAAAAAGGGGATTATGGTTTATTAGCAACTAATAATGGAAACATGAAAATCCAAGATCAGGTAGTCCTTACCAATGACTTCAATAAAAATAATATAGAATATGGTTTTAATATGTATTATCATCATCTTTAGAGGAAGGAGAAATCTTTCCTTACCCCAAATTTCTAAATTTTGTAGAATACTTTTCGGAGTTATCTTTTAATGAGAAAGAAGGAGGTTTTGTTTTATCAATCACTCCCTTGGGAAAGATGAATCTATAAGGACTAAGAATTGTAATCACAAACTAGTATACATAAATCTGGAGACCTCCAATGAGGACATCACCACCTCAATAAATGAACCTATTTCAACAAAAATTCCTGAAAACATTATCTGGTCCAATCCTAGCCAGCTCAAAAAAAATCTAGAAATAGAAACCCTTTTAATGTAGGAATTAGGAACACAAAGTAATCCTGCTAACTTAGAAAGTAACAAAAAATCAACCTTAAGCAAGGACAAAATTGATTTTTCACTATTTTTTTATGATGAAACTAGTGATATAGATGAGTCTAATAGACAAAAGAATATTCTCATTAAAGAAATTATGAATGTTGATACTTTGATTACACTTTCAAAAAAATTTAGGAATACAGCAGCATCACCAACTCTAATTCCTCCTTCCATTGACACTTATAGAAGGTTTAAAACAAATAATCATTATACCAAGAATATTCCACAGGGTGAGGATAAGAACAACTTTCAAACCTTACCTTTAAAGCTTGACTCTGAGCTCTCAGATGATCATGAATTTTTGAACATTAATATGATGGAAATTGAGGGAACACAAAGTGTAGCCTCATAGAGTATCCCAGAGATAATGTTGGATAGGAATCTTTAGAATTCTGAGACAAAGGAAAAGAGACTGAGAGATGATCACAAAAAAAATCGTATTCTTAGTAAATTCACAACCATGGCTGGGGTTAATATTAATTCATCTCCGTATTCTAGTGATACCCCTAATAAAGCCTTGTAAAACAATAAAGAGAACCCAGAGTCTGATGATAAAAAAATTAGGGAAGAAGTAAATATAATAGCAAATTATATAGGGGAAATAGTAACTAAGGATTTAATGGAACAATTTTTAGATGAAATCTATGATCGAGAAGAAGTAGAATGTCAGAAAGAGCTCATATGTGATGGAATCAACATAAATAGTACCACTCTAGAAGGATCTATAGAAGAGTTGTTAATAAATCTGGATGAAATAGAATCAAAAGAGAAGGATTCTCTAGGTATTGCTCAATTTAAGGAAAGTAGGAAAACCCCAAATTGTGGGAAAAAAGAAACAAAAAGAGGAAGAAAGCCCAATACATAATTAAGAAGCTTGGGAGTGGAAGCTTTAGGAAAGGTCAAAATCACATCTATTCTAAATGTAGGGAAGGGGAAGAGCCTTCCAAAGGAGCCATGAATGTCCTTTCATTGAATGTTAGCGGCATGAATTCCCCTAACAAGCAATGTCTAATCAGACATTGTATCAAAATTCATAATTCAAAGATCATGTTAATACAAGAGACTAAGCTAGATCTCATAGAATTAGGAAATTTCAAAAAGAAATTAGGATTGAGGGAAATGGAAGCCTCGTCAGCTAAGGGAGCATCTGGTGGCTTGGCCATCATTTGGGATCCTAGGAGTACATCAATTAACATTACGAAAAAAAGAGAATTTTGGATGAGTGGAACATTAAGAAACTTTAGACTTAATCTGACCTTTAATCTGATAAATGTATATGGACCCATTCAAAATAAAGATAAACTTTTAGTCTAGAAAGAGATTGAATCATATCTTGGACAGACAAAGGGCACACTTTATTTTCTAGGAGGTGATTTCAATGTGATAACAAAAATTTCTGAGAAGAAAGGAGGAGAAAACTCCATTCCACCTGCTTCTAAAGACTTTACACATTGAAGGGATAAGAACTCTCTCCTCAAAATTCCAACAGAGGATAAGTCCTTCACTTGGAACAATAGAAGACTACGAATTTGCAACATTGCAAAAAAATTAGATAGATTCTTTCTTAAAGGTAGTTTGACAAATTTTGATATTTCATTATCAGCTAACATCCTTTCGTTATCTAGTTCGGATCACTATCCGATACTTCTCAACATCTTAACAGGTCATCTAAGCCAAAAAAGTGTGCCTTCAAATTTGAACAAGCATGGTTAAGAGATCTAGACATCCTAATGTTGATTGAATCTTGGTGGTTAGAGCCCAAGATATTAGGCTCTAAAATGTTTAGATTAGTAAATAAACTAAAGTGGATTAGAAGGAAATTGTTAGAATGGAACACATCTAAGTTTGGCAACATCTTTGAAAAAAAACTAGAGCTAGAATCAGAATTCAGAGAAGTTAATTCTCAGGTTATCAAGGATGGAATGAATGATGATTTTTATCATAGGGAGAAGAATTTATATAAGGAATATGAAGAGATACTAGCAAGAGAAGAATTTTTTTGGAAACAAAAATCAAGAGAAACTTGGTTAGAAGCAAGAGATAGAAATACTAAATTCTTTCATAATAGTACCAAACAAAGAAGGAACACTAATAGGATTTCTTGTATTGTTAATGATAAGGGTGATACCATAGAATATTCCAAAGGTATAGCAGAGGAATCAGTAAACTACTTTGAAAACATTCTAAATAATAGAGAATTGTTGAATCTGGGATGTCAAGCCGAACCTCTGAAAAATATCCCTAAAGTCATATCTAAATAACAAAACCAAATCTTAAATGGTAAATTCACCATAGATGAGATGTATCATTCCTTAATTAAAATGAATCTAGACAAATCTCCAGGACTAGATGGCTTCTCGGCTATTTTTTTCCAAAAGTGTTGGTAGTTTATCAGAAAGGAGGTTACAGATGCCCTAGAAGGGGTTAGGAACTCAGGAAAAATAATTAAAGAATTAAACAACACCTTTTTTTTTCTCTCATCCCCCCAAAAAAGAAACCTTCTAGCCTCAATGATTTTAGACCAATAGCACTATGTAATACATTGTATAAACTACTCACCAAAACACTAGCCCTTAGACTTCAAAAACTTATCCCCCTAATCATCAATAAAGAACAGATAGGTTTTTTCCCTAGGAGATCCATCTTTGATGGGGTAATCATAGATAGAGAAGCAATACATTCTATCCTCAAAAATAACAACCCAAGTATGCTTATTAAATTGGACATTAAAAAATTAGATGACCGAGTAGATTGGAGATTTCTATGTAAATGCATGGAAGCCTTTGGCTTTGCTAAAAGCTAGATGAACCTAATTTTTGAATGCATTTCCACCCCTATGATCTCGGTTTTAGTGAATGGGACCCTGAAAGGTTTTTTTGGCATCTCCAGAGGCCTTAGACAAAGGGGATCCCATCTCCCTATTTCTATTCATAATCATGGCAGAAGCTCTAGGTAGAGAAATTTCAAAGAAAAAGAATGTGGGGCAATTGAAGGAATTTCCATCACCAGTGACTTAGACCCTACCACTCATCAAAAAATTTTCAATGACACTCTTCTATACAGAGCTAGTAATAGAATGGAGGCAAATGCCTTTAAGAGGGTCTTGGGGACTTAGTCATTGGCTTCAGGACAAGAAATTAATCTGGACAAATGTGACATCTTCTTCTTCAATACTGATTTAGCAACTGAAAGAGATATCTACAAGATCCTCAATTTTAAATAGGGTAAGCTTCCCTGTAAATATCTAGGCCTTCCGTTAGTTAAGGACAATAGAGCTACAGACGTATGGGATCCCATCATTGACAAGATCAAAAACAAAATGAGCTCTTGGAAAGGTAGATGGTTGTCCTCTGCTTGTAGAACCACCATGGTAAGGTCAGTTTTGGCAACCATGCCAACCTATCATCTATCATGTATGCACCTTCCTTCAAATAAAAGATTAGAAATTATCAAACACCTAAGAACATTTTTCTGATAGGGAAGCAATGAAGAAAAAAATTCCCTTAATTTCATGGGATAATATTTGCAAACCAAAAGAGGAAGGTGGGGTGGGTCTTAAAAACTTAGGGGACCAAGGCAGTGCCCTAGGAGCCAAACTACTATGGAGACTCTTTAGAAAGATGGAAGCTAAATGGGCTAAGATTCTCATCCATATATATTTGAAAGACCATTCCACCATTAACATGTTTATAGAATCTAATCCTCCTAAAGGATAAAAAATATGGGAACTTATGATGACATGTAGGCATATCATTATGGGAAAATTAACGTGGTGTCCAAGGTTGGGGGAAGAGATTTTGTTTTAGGATGAGTCATGGGGAGGTTATGAAATTATATCCAAGAAGTTGAATAACCCTTCCCTCACTAATATATTAAAGGAGAAGAATGGAATCTTTCTCAAAGACAACACAACTTTCCATGGGGATAATTGGGTCTGGAAATCCTTAAAGAATTTTGGGATTTCATCTTCGGAGGAAGCAACAATCATGGATATTCTAGAAAATAGAAATATTTATTTAAACAACTCAAAAGATTCACTAGTTTGGAATGGATCTAAGTCCCGAGAATACAATACTAAGAATGGGTTTAAGCTCATTGTCCAGAATCATAAGAGACCCAAAACTACTTTACCTATCCACCTTTGTTGGGGCAAGTAGTTTTTTCTGAAAGCTAGATTCTTATCATGGCTAGCAATAAACTATAGACTCTTAACCATGGATAGATTTAAGAAACTTAGCTTTTATGGTCCTAGTAGATGTCCTCTTTGTGAAAAGAATGAAGAATATATTGACCATCTTTTCATTAAATGTTCTTTTACAAATCAGTACTGAGATTGGTTGCTAGGCAACTTCGGATGGTCTTCATCCTTTCCTCATTCCCTCAATGTAATGCTGCAAGCATGGCCAATCATCAAACAAATAAGTATATATGCCAACCTATGGACTATTTTTCCCTCTATTTTAATATGAGAAATTCGGAAAGAACAGAATAGAAGAATTTTCAATGAAGGAAAAATAGAATGGAAACAACTATGCAATAAAATAGAAGTTGAAATCATAGAAAATATGAATTGTAGGATAGCCAAAAACCTAAAAACTAATCTCAATATGAGTCATTGGGATGGTAAAATGAGGGGAAAATCGGTGGGCTTAGCCCTCCCTTCTTTTGTAGGTTCTAATTCACAAAATAAGACATCAAAGAGAGATGACTGCATATGGAAACCTCCAAGGGATGGTTGGTACAAGATAAACTTCGATGGGACATCCAGGGGCAACCTGATGACTGGAGGCATTTTTTGTTGCATTCATAATCAAGATGGAGAAGAATTAGCAGTAATTGCAACTCTTATTAGAATTGAAACAAATAATTTGATGGAACTTTATGCTTTAGTCAAAGACCTTAAAAAAAGTGCCTCCCTAGGATTAAAGAAATTAGAAATAGAAGGGGATTTGACAATCATCATTAATGCACTAAGGAAAGGTGAAACTTCTAATAGGAAATTAAACTCCCTTCTCTCCCAAGCTGTGACTCTATGTGAAACCTTTCAATAAGTCTCAATTAATCATATTTATCAGGAAGGGAATAAGAGAGCAGATGAATTATCTAATTTAGGGGCAAATGGGATTACTATGTCATAACAATAACTTCCACTCTTAGGCTAGAATTCCTAGTCCCAATAGCCTTCTTTAAGATCTACAAAACATAGTTTAATTTTAGGTGGATGAAATCAGTAATTCTTAACTAGGATCAACATGAATTAAGAGGACATCAAGGTATAGACTTCAATGCAATAGCCAGAGAATCCTTTAAGGAGGTAGCATTAGAACTAATTAAAATTTCACCTTCAATGAAAAGGCATTTTCAAATTTAACCTTGACATAGCCTTAGGAGGTAACCCTGGGATTGCGGGTAGTGGCTATAGCATACGTTGAGGGTGGGAAGGTAATTTTTACTAGGACAGAGCCCGTAGGGATAGAAATAAATAATTGGGTAGCACTCTCTTATTTGGACCATGGTCTAAACAAATATCCATCCATGAACTACCATACCTTGACATAGAAGGGGACTTTGCATTAATAATTTATATACTAAGGATAGGGACAATTCCCAATTGGAGAATAAATACACCTCTACAACAAACTTTAACCCTATGTAAAACCTTTAATGAAATCTCCATCAATAACATTTATTGAAGAGGGTTCAGGAGAGCAGATGAATTCGATATCTTAGGGATAGATATAGCCTGTCCTTCTTAAGAAAACCTCCCAAAACTCACTTCTTGGATCCATTCATTAGAATCCTAAGATTGGTTACCTCAGAAATTGTTTCTTAATTAGCTCTTTAGTTTCATAGAAACCCTCATGGACTTAGTAGGATTATTGCTTCTCAATTTTAAGCCTCATTGTAGTTCTTAATAGGGGCTAAACCTTTTTAAAACATTTTTACCTTCTAGCTTTAGCATCTTCCCTATTAACTCAAAATTATCCCTTTAGAGTTAAAATCTTGCAAGCCTAAGTAGAGATTGAATTTTATGTAGAATAATCTAATTTCATTAGTTAGAAGAAATAAAGGGATTTCACCCATGTACAAATGTACTCAACTAGGCACCACCATCTCAAGTAAAGATCCCCCTATAATAACTATATATAGTTATGCTCTCGTCACCTTGCTTAGCTCTAGAACCAAGCACTATCTCCTAACTTAGATAAAATTGTGCAAAAACTATCTCTATGTAGAAAATTACACATTGATGATGAGTTATAATAAATAATAATCTCACATGTCCCCTTCCATCACCTCGTAATTAAGCTGAACTCACCGAGAGCATTTATCGGCTCTTTAGGGCTTAAAAGAGGAAATAGAATTGTTGTTTCTTCAACAACAAGATTAAATAGAGATAGCTTCACTCTGAGTCTTTGAGAAAAAATGTAGACCAAGATAACTACCTATTAGAAATAGGAAATACTAAGAGGGGGGGTGAATCATTATTTCACAAACTTTTTCTTTTGCCCACTTATGGATATAATAGATTACTTTAGTACATACAAAGATTATCAAGCTGATTAACAAACATAGCAGTAAATACAAAGAACTCATAACACATCATATGTTCTCGAGGAAATCCTGGCCAAGGGAAAACCGTAGTGGGGATGGTACCCAAAAAGATCACTAATCAAAAGTATCCTATTAGGGATATTGGACCCTGTTAGGAGTCAATTTACAATATATAGTAGATATATCCTGGTTAAAGGACTTTAGGCCTTGTTAGAAGCCTTAACCCTGTTAGGAGTTAGATTACAAAACCTGATCACCAGCTGAGCTCACTACCCAAACAGGTAATACAAAATGTTTCTAAATGTAATATGGTACTGCTTACAACTTCGCATCAATAGCCTTTGCTACTATCACAATATACAACTATCACAAATTATATTTTCTTCCTTTTTACATATCACACTTGTATATTTCATTATATTTCAAGTATGCCTAATATATGAGTTATTAAAGCTAATAACTTTACATGGTCGGCTTCCAAAATCTTTATTCAAGAGTAAACATCTAGGATGTCATCCCTTCATAATGTTAAGTCATTATTTTGACAAGAAAAAATAATCCCTTAACTCTTTCGCTAATACTGTCTCCAAAAACTATTTTGTCTGCAAAAACTATCTTCGGTAAAATTTGAATAACTTTTTCCATACTACTCCAAACTTTATGCACACTGAGATGGGGTATCCTCATACTCTATAGAAGTTTTAGTTAATTGCGCAAGCAAAAATATTGCTCCAGTGGACGTCGCGAACTAAATCTTCATCGGGTGCTCTGTCAGGAATACTGTATCCATACTTAGACAATTTCTTCCTTCAACTTGCCATACTTGCATTCTAGATTTTGTTCTCTCAATAGAGATCATATGTTTCCATAATGACAACATCTATGCATCCACATTAGCCAAATTGCCAACAATCTCCCCCTTTGTCATTGGTGGCAACATATGGGAAAATTGGCCAAGTGTGCAAACAAAACTTCAAAAACACTTATACAAAATTGTGGCCAAAAGTTATACAATATGTATACAATATCATACTCCATAGAATAGCTCCCTCTATGAGTATCCTTCCTCAACATATATTCAATTTTCTGCTATCTCTCCCCCTTTGACAACAATGACAAAGATAGGGTGTACAAAAATTTCAAAAACTTTATACCTTATTTTCAGTTATTGCAAAGCCGGTAGGCTTGCAACACAATCACCAAACACTAACTTCCAAGATTCAAAATCTTTCTCCCATATCTTCCTGATGGATTCAGCAACATTGAGTAGAGTGCTCAATCCGTATGCTTCTGTCTGACAAGCTTACAGGGAATTGAAGCTAAACTTTTGAAATGATGTCTTTGCTGAAAGACACTGCTCAATTTGATCTTCAAAAATTGATATCTTGATTGAGACATGCTCTCTCAAGATGTTAACCCTGATCATCTTTCTATTCTTCTCCTCTGCTAACATTCTGATTTCATCTTTCAATTTCCTTATGCTCTTCTCTACAGAACTTATCTTGACATTAGGGCTTGTCAAGGTGTTTGTCTCAGCTGTAATAGCATCTAACTTCTCTCTGATCTTCTTATCCTCTTCAACTGTTAGGATTTCTGATTTAGTGAATTGTATGTACAAATTCTTTCCTATCTCAAAATCTCTCCTCAAATTCTTTATGCATACATCTAAACTACCAATATCATTTTGAATATTTACACTTAAAGTTTGTTGCATTTCTGCTTCAAAGTCTTCCTAAACTTTTATTCTAGCAATATCCTTCAGGTTAGAAAATTCAGAGTCAAAATAATTCATTACCATTTTAGCTTTCTCAAGTGGATTTCATTCAGATACCTTAGTGTTGATCACACTCTCAAGTTTCTCTGTCAAAACTCTAACTTTGCCTTCAAGGTCTTTCACCTTCTTATTCTTTCCAATAATTTTATTCAGAGATGTGATGAACTCAAGCTGATCATCATCTTCAACTTCTTTTCCAAGGTCTTCAAACATTGAACCAATATGCCTCTTCTTACTGTCAGGTGCACTAATGTCTTCAACTGGTATAGAAGGTGCACTAGAGGTAGTGGCCTCTGTCAAAATTTGTTTGCCTTTAACTGACTGCTCTACTAGAACTGATTCTGATACATTTGGTGCTTCCTCTGCCTCTATATTCTTCTCTGATTCTGTGACCTTCTCTTGCTCTCCCAAAGCCAAATTGTCAACAATGTTCCTAGATCATGATATACTACATCATCTGATTCTAGAGTCACTTTGGTGCCTTCAATATCCATTAATTCTTTGCCAATATTGATATGTGAAGAAGATGTAACTTCTTCAATACCAACTTCCTCTACATGTAGTTCCTCTGATTGCTTTTGCTGAGGGTCTGATTCAACATGCTTTTCTGCAACTATATCTACAAGAACTTGCATTACTGCTTGCTCTGTCTCTTTCTATACTTCCTCCTTTTTGCCTCTCATTATAAGGATTGTTCTTCTCTTAGTTCTCAATAAAGCTCCAAGAGACTTCAAGAATCTCTTCAAATGATCTTCATCCTTAACTTCACAGAACTGTTTGATTACATGTTCTCTCATCTTTAAGTCCGCTTCTTGTGCTCTTTGTTTTCTATTCACAAGTCTGTTATACAAATCTTCTGGGATCTTACCATGAATAGTGCTAAGTTTCTTATCTGCCACAATCATGTGTGTAACCATTGCATTTTCAAAGCTTAATCTATCAAATGATCCATATAGATCATAGAATTTATTCAACTTAGTGAAGTCTCCATGCTTCAATATATCTTCATTAACTCTTTCAATTCTTGGTTTCCAAGTTTTCTTCTTGATTGAAACTACATCATCATCTTTAATTACTGCTAGATTTCTAGGTATAGGTGGTACAACCACTTTCTATCTCTTGTCAGGTCCTGTTGCACTCACTTTGACTCTTTTGCTAGGAATAGGAGAAAAAGATTTATCTCCTTCATCTTTTTCAGGTACTTCAACTTTTACCTTTACTGCAATAGGATCAACAAGATCTACACTTGATGTCTCAGGTGAAATTACAAGATTTTCACTTTGCCTCAAGGCTTTTGCAGTCTTCTTAGCTATGTCAAACTCATGACTTGACATACCAGATTCTTTCAATATTTTCTTCATAGTAGATTCAACTCTCTTACTAGATTGCTTCTTTTCTCTCAAACTTATTGCAAAGTTGAAATTCTCTTCATAGGTTCCAAACCTATTTGCATGACCATCCAACTCACACTTTAACAATCTATTCACATATCCTACTATTTCTACTTCAGATATTTCATAGCCAAGAGGGTCTATGAATTCCATTCTAGGCTCAACTACTTCAATATAGGTGAAATCAGTGTCAACCATAAAACAAATGTCATCTCTATGCTTTTCAACTAAGGATTGAGGAATCCTTGATTTGTTCTTAACAATATTCTGAAAAGTCTTCAATACAAGCTTCACACTATCATTAACTTTATCAAAAGGGTGCTTCATGTAGACTGAGTTTATTCTTTCCATTGTGTTCACATTGTCACTCCAATCAACTATGTAAGGAAATCATCTCAAAATATGGAAAAACATATAGCTTATCAGAGATGAAAACCTAAACTGTGTGTACTTAGCCTTCTTAATCTTTTCTAAGTTCTCAAATAACTGAATTTTCAAAATTTCACATAGGTCTACTGGTTTCTTCTCAATACACATAAGATAAGCTACATGAATCATTCCTGCAGCCATGTCATCTTCCCTTGAACTACCACAGAATTTAGTTGTTAGGATCTTGCAAAGGTACCTAACATCATCTTGCTTAATCTTACTTATAACAATTCCTCTACCATTATAACTAGATCCAGTGTTATCTAAAACAATCTTTCTCATGTTCTTTTCATTCAGTGGAATCTCTCCAACTTTTGATAATCTAGTAACTTCATGAATTAGGTCAGTAGTTATATCAATAACTCTATCCTCCATCCAGAATTTCCCATTGTGGATTCTACTTAAAATGATCTTGGTACATTCCTCATCATTGAATTCATACTTCATGGAATATTTGATAATTTCATTATTCTCTAGGTGCCCATAAGCTGGTTTAATTGACATGTCTTGATTGTACAATTTCCTATAATCATCACTAAAATTTGCATCTCCCAAAGTTTCAAACTTGCAACCTAAATATCCTTTAACATTCTCAATGTGCAATACTCCGTCTGGTACAGATGATAATGCTAGACTGTCATCAATTTTAGTTGGTTCTACTGGTTCTTTCTTAATCTTTGGTCTATTCTTATCCTTAACATTATGAACCATAGAAATATCCATCTTATCAACTGATTAAAGATCAAAAAATACCTCAACTTTGCAAATCTAGGGTTTCGGTATGATCGTCACTGCAAACTGCTTCCAAACTTCTTCAAATCATCCTCAACTCACTTTTCTTCTTTCAAATCACTTTTCAATCACTTTGTAATCATAATAACTTTGATTTCAACCTTATAACACTTCACATTAACTCGATCTGACATTGCATTCATTCATTTTGCCACTAAAACCTCAAAAAGCTAATTCTGCAAACCTGCAACCATAAAACTTTCTGCGACCTCGCAAAACATAATATTTTCTTTTGCGCACTTAACCATAGCATTAGTACAACACAATAAACCTATATCTAATTGTGCAAAACTTAACTCATTCAAATTCCTAATCTACACTAATCCTAAGTCCTAAACTACAAGAACTTACATAATTTAAGTACTTAAAGAAGGGTGAGGTAAAGATTCATCCTTACCATTGGTTGCATTACCTTCCTGACTACTTTCAGTGCTAACTATACCTCCTTGATCTGTGCCTTTGTCAAATTTTACTTCATCTTTATTGCTACAACAACCTTTCTCTTTGTTTCCTGCATTTTCATTCCTTCTTGCATTGTTCCTAGGGTTAGGGTTATGATGATAACCTCCATTGTTCATTTTGCAAAATCTTGCTAAGTGTCCAAACTTGTTGCATATCTAACAAATGATTCCATTGTTTCCAAATCTTTGTCCTTGCTGGTTAATCTGTGACCTGCAATTTCTAGCAATATGTCCTACTTTGTTGCATCTAAAACATACTACCACTTTTCTTTGATTCATTTCTTCAATAGATTTCTTATCTACATTGTTATTATTCCCAATCATTCTATCATAATTATTCAAAATTACTTTAGGTCTTCTACATTCGTTAGCTCTATGTCCAAAACTATGACAATTATAACAATGTCCATTAAAAGGTTTAAATTGCTTACCTATGCAAGCTCTCTTCATGTGCCCAATAGTATTACAAGAAAAACATCTACCTTTGAATTCTCTTTGCATACCTTTAGATGATTCTTCCTATTTTGATTCTTCTTGCTTTGATTCTTCTTTCTCTCTAGGTGGTTCTTCTTTAGGTGGATCTTCCAATGTGTTCTCATCTAGCTTTATTTCCTCCACACTTTCAGATGTCTTCAGATCTGGCTTCTTACTTTCATGGTTTGCTCTAAACATACTATATCCAAATCCAGTCCTATCAAAGAATGGTTCTTCAAAAGAAATTTGTTTTTCAGTCTTATCACTTTTTGAATATAGCCTTTCAAGTTGTTGTTTAGATTGAGTTAATTCACCTTTCACAATTTTATTATACTTCTCAAGTTCCACATACTGCACTTTTACTTTTTCAGATTCAGATGTTTCCTTTTCAAGTCTTAACCTCAGATCTTCATTCTCAATTTTCAATTTTTCATTATCAGATCTCAAATTTCCATCTTTCATACTCAGCTTCAGATTTACTATCTTCAACTCATGCTTAAGGATCTCATTTTCTTTTTCTAATTCATCACAATCTTCAACAAGCATATCAGATTTCTTTTCAGATTTCAGATCTTCAATCTTACCTTTTAATTTGTCAATAGCAGTCTTTGCATCTTCATATTTTCTTCTTAAGGAGTTTCTTTCATCAGTAAGCATATCAATCTGTTCAAGAGCTTCTTCAAGATTCTTCTGAAGTTGATCCATATCCATAGAGATCTTACTCAAGCTGCTAAGCTTTCCTTGAATGTTCCTTCTCCGAGTAACTGTGCTCTGATACCAATTGTTAGAAATAGGAAATACTAAGAGGGGGGGGTGAATCAGTATTTCACAAACTTTTTCTTTTGCCCACTTATGGATATAACAAATTACTTTAGTACATACAAAGATTATCAAGCTGATTAACAAACATAGCAGTAAATAGAAAGAACTCATAACACATCATATGTTCTCGAGGAAACCCTGGCCAAGGGAAAACCCTAGTGGGGATGGTACCCACAAAGATCACTAATCAAAATTATCTTGTTAGGGATATTGGACCCTGTTAGGAGTCAATTTACAATATATAGTAGATATATCCTGGTTAAAGGACTTTAGGCCTTGTTAGAAGCCTTAACCCTGTTAGGAGTTAGATTACAAAACCTGATCACCAGCTGAGCTCACTACCCAAACAGGTAATACAAAATGTTTCTAAATGTAATATGGTACTGCTTACAACTTCGCATCAATAGCCTTTGTTGCTATCATAATATACAACTATCGCAAGTTATCTTTTCTTCCTTTTTACATATCACACTTGTATATTTCATTATATTTCAAGTATGCCTAATATATGAGTTATTAAAGATAATAACTTTACATGGTCTACTTCCAAAATCTTTATCCAAGAGTAAATATCTAGGATGTCATCCCTTCATAATGTTAAGTCATTATTTTGGCAAGCAAAAATAATCCCTTAACTCTTTCCCTAATACTGTCTCCAAAAATTATTCTATCTGCAAAAACTGTCTTTGGTAAGCTTTGAATAACTTTGTCTGTACTGCTCCATAATTTATGCGCACTGAGATGGGGTATCCTCATAATCTATAGAAGCTTTAGTTAACTATGAAAACAAAAATATTTCTCTAGTGGACGTCGCGAACTAAATCTTCATCGGGTGCTCTGTCAGGATCACTGTATCCATACTTAGACAATTTCTTCCTTCAACTTGCCATACTTGCATTCCAGATTCTACACTCTGAATAGAGATCATATGTTTCCATAATGATAATGTCTATGCATCCACATTAGCCAAATTTCCAACATTACCTTCCACACAAAGGAGAATCATCAAAGGGTATGTGCAAGATCATGAGGGGCCAAACTATGCCCTTAAGTGGCAATGAAAATTCAGCAAATCAGGGTTAGTCAACTTGACGTGAAAATTTCAACTAACTATGAACCTAATATCAAAAATTTGTAAGAGTAGAATCTATAGAAAATTGAATGTAGTTTCTAAACTACTAGGCCTTTTTTGAGAAAAAGTTAGTATGATTGGTGAAAAGTATAGATTTCAATGTAGTAGTACAAAAATTTCAGGAAAAAAATAAGAAGTAAGTGTATGTCTGACCACCTTAATCATAATCAAATGATAATATTTTATTATAAGATTTTATATATAAGTAGTAGACTCATGCCCAGATGTGACACATATTTTTTTGTAATTTAATTCTAAAAAAATAATTAATTATGAATTTTTTTCTACAACATTTTCTTAATAAAAAAACTCTCATGTCTAACCACCTTAACTCATTCAAAACTTTACAAAATTCAATTTTTATTTTTTTTGCCTTATAGTAGGCAAAGCATAGAATGTGACACATTTTTGGAATTTCAAAAATGTTATACTGTCTGAAAGTTATAGTCATTTTTCAATCAGTATATGAATCAACACTTTAGAGGTAGCTCAATTAGAAAATAACTAATAATTACTTACCGAATTCAAAATTTGACAACAATTATATCGATAGAAAGCTGATAATCTCCTTAAGATACCCTTTTCATTTTATCAAATTCGGATGAAAAAAAACATCATTACCTACATTGTCAAAGTTTTGAACTGACATCACCACTTTTTGGCCCCTCATGATCTTGCACATACCCCAAATGGCAATTCGAGGGAGTGTGAGGCCAGAAAGATGGAACATAATCGTGAAGCCTTTATCATACATGATTTGCAGGGCTCTGATTAAAGGACTTGGTGAGGAGCATTTCAACAATGATTTTAAAGTATGGGTGACCAGGCATGTGATTGGACTCTTCATAGCATTAGCAACCTTCAATGGAACTGTTAAAGAGAGAGTCATTAGAGTGGCCAAATAAATCTTTAGGGATAAATTTTTTCTAGGCCCTGAGAAAGTGGTTCATGACATTGACAAAGATCTCACCATTCCCTTTTTGGAATTGTATATGAAGATGGATATGGAGGCCCTTCCTTCCATCTCCAGTTTCTAGAGGCTTCCAAATCTTTTCTTCAAGGATGAACCTAGGTTTGACAAGGTATGGCCCTTAATGAGGAAAAATCTGGACTTCCTCATCGCCATAGTGGTTAAGGAGGAAGAAGACCTTGACGAAGTCCTCGATTATTGGTGGGTGGAAGGGTTTGAAGTCCCAGTGGAAATGGATGAGGACTTGTCAAGAAACATAGATATTATAACTCCTTTGGTTAAGAGATCCTCAAGGGATTACAAGGCAAAATAGGAGGAAATCATCATCTTGCAAAAGAAGGATGCCTCCTAGTGCTGCAATATCATTCATAAAGACTAGAAGGAAAGTAAGACTTAAGAATATAGATGATAGTATTTCTTTTTGAACTCTCAAAAATAGGTCCTTTTAAGTATGTAATTATGTTATTCTGGCACAATACTGGTTTAAAGTAAGGTAGACAATGTCAATGATGGACACCCTATATTTTATATTTTCAAATGTTTATTCTAATTCTAGCATAGTACTTATTATAATCTCGCAGGTTAGTCCCTAGATCTTTATTTTATCCCATGTGTGTAGTTCTTTAATTCTGCATTTCAGGAGCTGTATAAGGTCACCTAATCCTCTTCTACCGAAGTTTTAACTATCTATTAGGAAGAAACCCTATAATCTATCTAAGCGATTCTTTACTATTGAGATAAAGTATGACAATAATAAGAAAAGGCTAACCCTTTATTAGTTTAATCAAAGGCTTTTCATTAATTAGAACACTAATTCCAACTAAAACTAAAACATGCCAGGGAACCTTAATATATTATGAAGTTATTCATTACTTAATCTGATGAAGGGTTCTCCCCTTAATACCACAAACACATAACAGAAATAGAGAAACCACAACAATATGCAAGAACAGAAAATTGGCTTCTTATTATCTCCAGAAATGTGGAATTACAAACTTTCAGAATTACAATATGCAAAGCCACATGGGCATTCCTTTACAATATTCTGTAGGACAAAGCCTCGAATTATTGTACAGATCTACCACCCAGAACTATTCTGAACTGCCTAAGACAATAATACAGCCTTCCTTATATAGACAATTTTCCACCGCCTAGGAAGGTTCCAGAATTTTAGCCAATAAGGCCGACCAAACTTAGAATTATTTTATTTTACATTTTATTACATCATAGTCGGCTCAAAATAACCTTTGAAACCCGAACAGAAATTTTGAAGAAAATTATTTTCCACCATTTCAAGTGGCCCAACTTCCGAAGACCATAAGTCATCACCAATTGACCCGATCGGCTATTATAACCCCATTTCAGAAATGCCACGAAGCACTCTACAGGCTTGACCTACGCAAGCGCCCATCACCCAAATTTTTGACCTCATCCGGGGTCTCTAAAGCCTTCAAAACTGAGTTCAAAGTTTCTGTACCCTGCT
The DNA here is from genome assembly GCA_027943335.1 of Chamaecyparis obtusa. Classification (NCBI taxonomy): domain Eukaryota; kingdom Viridiplantae; phylum Streptophyta; class Pinopsida; order Cupressales; family Cupressaceae; genus Chamaecyparis; species Chamaecyparis obtusa. Next base: position 307,678 of record BSBK01001977.1, read on the forward strand.
GCCAATACCGAAAATCTTCAATATCTTCCAATATGCACTTGATCTGGCAATGAAACTTTATTGGCAGACTTATATGACCAAAATGAACCTCCGAGAAAGAAATCAGATCATTCTAAGCACATACAAAAATTACCAAAAATAGTAACTTTTCATAAATAGCAGCTCTGCACAAAAATAGCCCTTATTGAATACAAAAACAAAAATATTTTTGGGTGATGCAAGATTGCTCTTACACCCAAGATGCTCCTGCATCAGACACCCGGGGTAATTTGAGAAGTGACCCTGTCACGACTCAAGTGTGCAGAGGAAAACCAAGATGGTTAACCTCCTCCTTTGTTAGCCATGATGAATCTTCAACAGGTCATCCTTTCCATTTGACCAAATACTCTTCATATGTCCTATTCCTTGTGCTTCTGCCAACATGACTATCTAGTATGTCTTCAATCTCCTTGGTATCTGAACTACTTGCTGGAATACTCCACTGTGTTGCTGCAACCTCATCTTCAAGACCTCCTTCATGATACTCTGTCAGATCTGAAATGTTAAACACTGGTGAAATATTTAGCTCAGTAGGCAATTCTACCTCATATGCATTTTCTGAATCATGTTTCTTCAGTATCCTACATGGTCCAAACTTCTTCATTTTCAGCTTGTTATATGTACCAACTAGAAACCGCTCCTTCCGCAAATGAACCATGACTTCGTCACCAACTTAAAATTCTTTATACCTCCTTTTCTCATCTTCCTTAGCCTTATACTATGCATTAATCTTGGTAATATGCTTCCTCACCTCTTCATGGATGTTCTTCAAGTGTTCTGCAAAATCTTCAGCTTTAGCACTACTTATTTCTCCTTTATCTATCTTTCTCAATTCAGATGCATTTCTTGGACTACTTCCATATACAATCTGGAATGGTGATTTACCAGTGCTCCTATTGATAGAATTATTGTATGCAAATTTCACCTGTGGTAAAATCAAATCCCATCCTATTGGCTTATCTCCAACCAAACATCTCAGCAAATTTTTCAAACTCCTATTCACCACCTCTGTCTATCCATCAGTCTGTGGATGATGTGATGAACTGAACTTCAAATCTATCTTCAACTTCTTCCATAATGTACACCAGAAATATCTAACAAACTTAGTGTCCCGATCTGAAACTATGGTCTTTGGCAAACCATGTAGTCTCACCACTTCTCTGAAAAATAATTCTGCTACATGAACAACATCATTAGTCTTCTTGCAGGGAATGAAATGTGCCATCTTTGAAAATCTGTCAACTACTACAAAAATTGAATCATGTCCCCGCTGTGTCCTCAGTAAACCAAGAACAAAGTCCATACTAATATCCTCCCAAGGCTTCTCTGGTATAGGTAATGGCTGATACAACCCTGTATTCTGCTTCACTCCTTTCACCAGCTGACATACTCTGCAACTCTGTACAAACTTCTTCACATCTTGCTGTAACTGTGGCCAATAGTAATTCTCACTAACCAAACCAAGGGTTTTATCACAACCAAAATGTCCAGCCAATCCTCTGCTATGCTTCTCCTTGATGAGATTCTCCCTCATAGAACTTCGTGGAATGCACAATTGACTCCCTCTGAATAGCATATCATCCTAGATGATGAAATCCAACCATTTCATCCTGTCTAGAGTAACAGGTTCTGTACAAGCTTTCTAAGCTTCACCAAAATCAGGATCCTCTGGATACAAATTCTTGAATTCCTTGAACCCAACCACTTCAATCTGCATTTCTGTCATCAATAGTTGCCTTTTGCTAAGAGCATCTGCAACCCTATTAGCCTTTCCACTCCTGTGTTTCAAAACAAATGTATAACTCTGCAAAAACTCAACCAATTTCAAATGCCTCTGATTCAACTTTCCTTGACTATTCAAATATTGCAAAGCTTGATGATCAGTATAAAAAACAAACTCCTTAGGAAGAAAATAATGTCTCCACTTCTTTAATGCCTGAACTATAGCATAAAATTCTTGATCATAAATAGAATACTTCATCTTGGCATCATTTAACTTCTCACTGAAATAAGCAACAGGTTTACCTTCTTGGCTCATAACAGCTCCTATTGCAGTACCACTAGCATCACAATCTACTTGAAACACCTTATTAAAATTTGGAAGTGCTAAAACAGGTTGTTCTGTAACTTTTTGTTTCAACAATTGAAAACTCTTTTCTGCCCCATTAGTCCACTTAAACTCTTTTATATCCCCTCTCATTGTTTCAGTCAAGGGTCCACAAATACTGCTAAAATTTCTTATAAAATTTCTGTAAAAGCTAGCTAGACCATGAAAAGATCTTACCTCAGTAGCACTCCTTGGATTAGGCCATTCAAGGATAGCTTGTACCTTCTCTAGGTCCATTTTCAAACCTTCTGCTGAAACTACAAATCCCAAATACACTAACTCTTTTTTCACAAAACTGCACTTCTTCAAATTAATCAACAATTTTTCATCTCTCAACTTCTCAAACACCATACGAATATGCATCATATGCTCATCCAATGTCTTACTAAAGATCAAAATATCATCTAGGTAAACAATGACAAACTTACCCAAAAATTCTTTCAGAACCTCGTTCATGAGCCACATGAAAGTTCTCGGTGCATTGGTTAGCCCAAAAGGCATGACTAACCACTCATATAGTCCTTCCTTTGTCTTGAAGGCAGTCTTCCATTCATCTCCTTCTTTGATCTGAATCTGATGATATCCACTCTTCAGATCTATCTTTGAGAAATACATAGCTCCACTCAAACAGTCCATAATATCATCCATTCATGGCAATGGAAACCTGTACTTGATTGTGATCTTGTTTATTGCCCTAGAATCTGTACACATCCTCCATTCTCCATTCTTCTTTGGTGCTAATACCACTGGTATAGCACAGGGACTCAGATTCTCACAGATCAATCCTTTCTGTAACAGTTCATGTACTTGTCTATTCAACTCCTCACTTTCTGCAGGTGTCATTCTGTGTGCTGCCTTATTCGGCAAACTCACTCCTGGGATCAAGTCCATCTGATGACTGTTCTTCCTAACTAGTGGTAATCCATCAGGCACATTATCAAATACAATATCCTGAAACTCATTCAACAAATCTGCAACTTCTACATAAACATCTTCTACTTCCTCTTTACCAGCTTTTGGAATTAAAGCAAAACATACATGCTCATGCCTCATACCATCTAAAAAATTTCTTCCATCAACAAAAGTTATCCTCGCATTACCACATACCTTTTCTTCAGTCTCCTTCAATGGTTTTAGCTTATGTCGCACTCCATCCTTTGTCAGGGAATAGGTATTTGCACGACCATCATGTACAGCACATCTGTCAAACTGCCATGGTCTACCCAACAACATATGACATGCATCCATAGATATGATATCACACAGTACTTCATCTTGGTATCCACCAATCTTGAACTTCACCAGGCATTGTTCATTGACCATGACCTTGTGGTCATCCTGTACCCAGGCAATCCGATATGGATGTGGGTGTTTCTGTCTCTTGAGCTTCAACTTTGTCACCATCTCTTCTGACACCAAATTGTCAGTGCTTCCACTATCAATAATCATATCACAACATTTACCTTCACACTTGCACCTGGTGCGAAACAGGCTCCTCCTTTGCTCAAGTTCATTCTCACCACTCAACGGGACTCTTCTGTTAATCAACGTTTCTCCTCTTTCAGCATCTTCAGAATTTGATGATCTGGCATCTTCATCTACATGTGCAACTCTGGCCTGGCCTTCATTTCTCCTATCTATTTTGCCTTGGCGCTAAGGACATTCAAATGCCCTATGACCTTCTTCTCCACAGTGAAAACATGTTCCACGGAAGCCACCTCTTCCAGATCCTTGTCCTCTTCCTCTTCCTCTCTGATCTTGATTATTCTAATCCTGGAAGTGATTGGAATTATTTCCTCACTGATTTTGACTGCTACTGGCCTCATCCTTATTTTTTGGATCTTCATTTCAGCCACCATATGACTATCCACCAGATCATCCACCGCGACCTCTTCCATTTTGTCTACTCTCAAACTTCTTGTTTAGAGTTTCCTCTACTTTTAGGGCAAACTGGTATGCTTCTTCAATACTGTTCATTCGAACCAGATTCAGCTCCTCCTGAATGCTTGGCCTTAACCCATTAAGGTATCGGGCAACTTTCTCCTTACCAGCTTCTGCATGGCCTATTCTGATGAGGAGTCGATAGAACTCATCTGTATACTCCTGAATAGATCTTCCTGCTTGCTTCAAAGTCTGCATTTTCTTCAGTAGGTCAAGCTCATAATCAACAGGAATGAACTGTTGCTTCAATTTATCCACCATCCGATCCCATCTCGTGATTTTCTCCTTTCCCCTTCTATTTCGCTCCAACTGAATCTCTTGCCACCATATCTTCGCATGACCTTTCAGTCTGGCCTTCACAAATTTGACCCTATCAGGATCCTCAACATCTTCATAATCAAAATATTCCTCACATTCATTGATCCAGTCAATCAATTCTTCTGGGTTAAGATTTCCAGAAAATGTAGGAACCTCAATCTTAGGTCTTTTCCCAATCTTAGAAATAGCCCGAAAAAGTCTTTCTTCCTCTTGGTTCACAATTTAAACTTCTCCTTCTTGATATTCTTCTTCGGCTTCATCCTCGCTTTCGTCTTCGACATTAAGATTCATTCCTCTATGAATCTCTTCTTGTCTCTACAACTCTCTAACCTCAGGTGTCACAGCACCAGCTCTTCTGCCACGTTCTCTTCGTGGAGGCATTTTCGCGATGCGCGCTGAAACCTTAACCACGGTCCTGGTGCAAACTGCCTCACAGTCAGTGATCTATTTACACACTCAGGAACAACCTGCTCTGATACCACTTGATGAAGGGTACTCCCCTTAATACCACAAACACATAACAAAAATAGAGAAACCACAACAATATGGAAGAACAGAAAATTGGCTTCTTATTATCTCCACAAATGTGGAATTACAAACTTTCAGAATTACAATATGCAAAGCCACATGGGCATTCCTTTACAATATTCTATAGGACAAAGCCTCAAATTATTTCCCAGATCTACCACCCAGAACTATTCTGAACTGCCTAAGACAATAATACAACCTTCCTTATATAGGCAATTTTCCACCGCTTGGGAAGGTTCCAGAATTTTAGCCAATAAGGCTGACCAAACTTAGAATTATTTTATTTTACATTTTATTACATCATAGTCGGCTCAAGATAACCTTTGAAACCCGAACAAAAATTTTGAAGAAAATTATTTTCTGCCATTTCAGGTGGCCCAACTTCCAAAGACCATAAATCATCACCAGTTGACCCGATCGGCTATTATAACCCCATTTCAGAAATGCCACGAAGTGCTCTACAGGCTTGACTTTGGCAAGTGCCCGTCACCCAAATTTTTGACTTCATCCGGGGCCTCTAAAGCCTTCAAAACTGAGTTCAAAGTTTCTGTACCCTGCTACCAATACCAAAAATCTTCAATATCTTCCAATATGCACTTGATCTGGCAATGAAACTTTACTGGCAGACTTATGTGACCAAAATGAACCTCCGAGAAAGAAATTAGATTATTCTGAGCACATACAAAAATTACCAAAAATAGTAACTTTCCATAAATAGCAGCTCTGCACAAAATAGCCCTTATTGAATACAAAAACAAAAATATTTTTGGGTGATGCAAGATTGCTCTTACACCCAGGATGCTCCTGCATCATAATCTTTGAAAGGATAAACATGTTATTTAGTGGGTTAGTTCTAAGCTTCATGATCAATAAATTAAAAATTAAGAAAAACTTATCGACAGAAGACTATGCTATCCCTTAAAATAAGTGAGCTTCTCAATGTGTTGGCATTCCTTTTTTCCAAAGGTTAGATTGACATTAGGATTGACTGGGCTAGTGTCACATTCACTCAACACTCCAAATCTGACAAGGAAAAGGGCAAATAGATAAGGCTCAAAGAGAGATCCTTCTACACTTTGAGCTCCACATCACTCAGGCAGGGATACCTCATCTACACACACATACATCTTGTGTCAAACTACAGGCCTACAAGTAACTGACTATGGAATGGTTCTCAAACCCCTATAGGTATCATGTAACTCAATGAAACCAAGATCATATGCAATAGCCCTACCTACAAAGAATGGGTATGAAAACTAGAAACCTATCCTAGGAACATGAAAGGGAAAGGGTGGAACTTAATGTAAATGATTTAATGATGGGTTTGAAGGGTTTCCTAAGATACCCTAAGTCCCTCATAGACCAGTGCCTTGTCCAATGGGCCACAGAGTCAAATACCCTATTGCAATAGATAGTTATGAAACAAGCAAGCAATAAATTCAATGTGTTGATGCCTAACATCAATCACACACCATGACCAAACCTCACTTTAACAACCCATCTATGTATCCAAGTATGTTATTACCCATCCAAAGATTTTTAACCCTCCCCTTAGAAGAGACCAATAAATAGATAACACATTGACCAGCATCCACTGGAAGACAAGGATGACATATCTTTGACACCTTAGCTCATACATACATGAAAACTAATCCTAAACCAGTTATCTTTGCGAAGACAACTCCACTTGCTAACACATAGGAAATGAAAATAGTTAAATCAAACACCATTGATGTATGATTAATGAATCTAGAATTCAAATGGAGATAGTTTGGTAATAGTAAGAATATACTAAATCCTCATATATAAGACAAATCAACTACAACATGTATCATATTCTCTGAACCAAAAAAGGAAGAAAGAACACTCTATATGTAGAGAAAGAGAAAATCTACAGGAAAAAGACCCTTCATGGAACCAATTCTCCTCAAAGTTGCAGAAGAAGGAACCACTAAAACAACTAACAACCTTCATTTATACCCCCTAGTCATCTTGGAATCCTAGAAGGATGCATCAAGATTTAGATGACTAGGGTTAGGGTTCCAACAACTACACCAACCCTAATTACAATAGAAAAACAAAGATCTTGGAGGGAAAACCAAGTACAGGTCTGTCAAATCCAAGGAGGATCTTCATGAATGAGAAAAATCTTTGAGAAGTACAGGAAAATCATAAATTTCACCATACAAACCAATCTGACCAGACCTACAAAATGCCTTGAGCCACCAACATTATCCATCCCCACATGGTACAGACCCCTCCTGCAATAGATCATGGCAGCCTAGACCACACTGTAACAACAAGCAAATCATCTCTTACCAGCTCCAGTCACTTCTGAATTCAATTTTGGTCCATCCTATCGCTAGAAACCTTTCAAAAATTCAAATTTTAAAAAACAACGGTCACAATCATAGTGCCAGCAACAAATCGACGCACATAATTTAAACCTGGGCCAACTTTAAGTCTTGTCTATCATATCTTTGCTCTTCGCGGGCTTTATGACTTTAACTCACCCATACACCTCAGGTTAACTCTCAGCAAACATGTGAGAAAGCATTTTCCTATTCATGTAATGAAAAACTTAACCTACCTTTAACTCCATGACTTAGCGAACAAAGGAAACCTAACTCATCTTAGCTACATCTGGCGAATTGGTGACAAAAGGTTTTTGCTAGTTCATAGAACATTTTTTACCTCTACCAATTAATTTAGCGACAACACAAACGCTTGTTCGCTAAATCACCCAAACATTTAGAGTACTACCACCTTTCCATGTGAATAAGAGAAACCCTTGTAATATATCAGAACTGCCAAAAGACTGAGGAAATTATACTGGGCCCGCATCAAGAAGATCGACAGTTGTCTCATCTTCGTATAGACCTTCAAGATTCCTTCAAATCATGAGATAACTGTCGATCGAAGAATCTTTCCCTACTCTGACAATCCTCTGACAAGATACAAAATCAACAGTGGGTGCATGATCTTAAACCTCTGACAAAACCCATAAGACCATACACCCATTGTCGATCGACTGACAATGTCAGGACCCTTTGAGCCTTAGAAAATTAGGTCCCACTGATAGCATATCTAGTCACTCACCCGTGGACCAATCATATACCACCAACTATGCTTACGTGTTATTTTGGACCCATCGAGAACAATATACCACCTGGAAGATCAGACTACTGGCGTAAGATCTTAAGGGCTGAAAAGATTCTATACGCTTATACACCAGCCGTCGATCTAGAATCCTCTGATTGAGATACCGGGCCCACTGTGCCTTATAGGATATCTTGATGAATGATAGACCACCACGTGAGCCTACCTAGTAGTGGACCCACCTGCATTGAAAGGTTATGTCATGGAAATGAATGAACGGCCGTCGCAAAAGTGCAAGCCTCTGACAAAACCCTTGCACTTTCGCGACAACCATTGGATCAAGATGGTGTCAGAAGGCCAAGCCTAGGAAGATATTAGGCCAGAACATAGGAAATATTAAAACACTGACTTAAGAAAAAAATTATTGCTGGGACTTAGGAAAATTAAAGGTCGTCGGGGGTATAAAACCTTTAGTCGAAAGATCACGTAAAATAAAAAAGGTTCACGCGATCATGGGAAAAAGGGGATAACTATTTAGCACATGTGTAAAAGGGACTTTTAAGTGGCTTGAATAAAGTAACATGAAATTAGAACAAGGCCAGGGTTTTTCTTACCAAGGGCTACTTTTTCAAAAATTTCAACCAAGGGTTTATGCCAGAGACCTAAACAACACTATAGAGGCTAGGGGAAAAAAGCTATACCCATGAAATTTTTTCAAGGTGCTAACAGTGGCTCCATCTAGGGATGTATGCCTCCTACAGGCATTGCAAGGACTTAGAATCACTGGCTAAAGTAGACCAATCCACAAAACTTTCTTGAACAACTTTATTGAAAATAGGAAAACTACTTCTATTATGTACAAACCATGGCCTTGAACCACTGGAAATCTTCAGAACTTCTTACCTCTGTCATATACCTGATTTTCATTTCTTTCTTCTTGAGGTAAGCCTAAAATTTTATTCCCATTTGTTTCACCAAGCATATCAACATTTTCAATCAATCCATCAGGCAAAACAATTTTTTTTTTCTATATTCACATAGTGCATGTAAAATCCTGAAGCATTTTCATCATCTTGCTCACTATGAAAGTAAGACTTAGCCTGCTCATGAACATAGTCATGAAACTAAAACTGATCTTTATCTACTGCTTCATATATGCCATCAATCTGAAATGCAAAAGTCACATACTTTACTTGATAAAAGTCTTCATCCATACCTTGACTATGCATATTCTCAGGCGTAGCTGGTGGGGGTTCAAAAGAATAATCATATTTGTACTTACACATGTCATCATCATCAAATTCCGCTACATTTGAGATCTCCATGTGTTCTTCAAACAATGGATTGATAATTCCATGTAACACTCCTTGTTGCACATTATGACAAGAAATGGGCTGATCATCATTATAATCCTCATCATATAAAGTATTAGAAAACACTTTAAACTTACTACCCATTTCATCTTCATGGAAATTCTTAGCATATGAAGAAAAATTAGAACTATATGAAGATTTACAGTCAATATCACCTACCAAGCATATAGTGTCCACAATTATATCTTCTTCATTATTTTGTTTAGGAAAACCATCATAACAAAACCATGGTTCACTCCTAAACTCTCTATTATATGCTGCAACCTCATTATCCAATGCAGAACCATTAGATAACCTTTTACTCAATCTTCATGTTCATCCTCACTGATATCACATTGAATTACCATTTCTTTATCTTCATACTTAAACTGATTTGTACAATGCAGAAACTAAGATGCATTCTCATTTTCAGATTCAAAATATGAAAACATACCTTCATTGTCAAAGGAATGTTCACTTCCATCATTACTTTCTTCCTCCCATGTTGCATCTGACTCATATGAAGACACCTCAACATCATTGCCCTCATCACTCTCACCTGAGTAACCACTTTCAACACTATGTTCCCCTGACTGTGACTGATATGCCTGTGAATCATATTCCTCATCTTGTACAACAACTTCAAACTCATCAGTAGAGACACAACTTTTAGCCTCCTCATTTGTATGATATTGAGACAAAGAAGAAACAACCTCATGTCTAGGAACACTAGCAAAATCATGCTCATAATCAAAATCACAAGAATTGACTAGAGTGGCAAATTTACAACTCAAAACACCATCACACTGCTCAATTCTACCAAAGTCTGGGATATAATTTACTGTTGTAGCATTTTGAACACATGTCTCATCAGTAGCAAAAGACTCAACAACATTTATACACACATCTTGATTTGACATTTCAACTTGATTACAAACTACAATAGAAGTGTCGATACATTGATTTGGAATTGTGGCATCAACATTACATTCTTTTTTTCTTTCATATTCATTATATTGACACACAATCATGGAAAAATGACCTCTGGTCAATCGATATTTCAAATTTTTTTCAATGTCCATTGCAGTTATAAATGCCTGATATAATGACCTAGGTTCTTTATCCCTCAGCAAGTAGTTCATTTTCTTACCAAATGCATCAAAGTAGACATTCATACATACTTGATCATTGGTCTATAAACTCTCAGGGATTTCATTCATGCTCTTGCAAATCTAATATTGAATTGAGAAACAAGTTCATCACTCTCAATATGAATCTTTAAAAACTTATCATAAGAATCAGTATGCATACCCTTTCTCCAAATTTCCCCATGAAGGCTGAATGCATCTCACTCCAAGATGAGATAGAACATGCTGGTAGAAAAGAGAACCAGTTTCTGCATCACCTTCTAGAGTTTGAACAAACAATTTCATCCATATGTCTTCATGGAAAACATCAAAATCACACATCACATCAGCAAAGCATTGAACATGCTTCCTTGCTAACTGATACTGGTCCCTATCATACTTTGGTAAATATCTCCTGATTCCATCAGGGATTTTATTAGGGAAACCAGGTATACCATCATAACAAAATGGCACATATCTTTGACAAAAGAAACCCTGTGAACATCCATCACTAGCTACAGCTTTGCACATCCACTTGAAAATTTTCAAGACTAATGATAGGAAATCTATTCTTGAAACTAACCTTCTTTTGTCACTAAGTCCTCCCTACATACTCCACACTTATACATCCTTTCTTGAATGACAAAACCATTTAATAAGGACCATGCAAAAACATAAAATATTGAATGGGGAATACCTTTGGAATAAGCCTTTTCTGATTGTTGCCCCCCTCACATTTTGACTAAAATCTGAAACAAGGTTACACACCTCAGGTTCATTCTAGTAGAGAGTCACCACCCCCTTTTTAGAGGACACAAATTCTCACTGATCTCCTTTGAAAACACCAATAGACTCTGAGCACTCCCACAACAAAGTCACATATAACTTAATTAGCAAATCCTAGCAACACACTTGCAAACTGAAAAACAATTATCAGACTGTAAAACTTATGAGACTCTTCCCAAACTGAAAACAACAAGACTCTAGGATACACTTAATGGTAACTTTATTTCAATTCCCCAGTGGGTCACCATCTTGTTGGTGACTCAGATGGGTGAATCAATCTGGTCAACAAAAGATTTTGAATATAACAAGATAACTACAACCAAAGATTCTAACACATATAATTCTTCACTGTTGTTCTCCCTAGTAGAGTCACCATCTTTTTGTTGTTCCTTTTCCCCAAAGGCTAGATTGACATTAGGATTAACTGGGCTAGTGTCACATTCACTCAACACTCCAAATATGACAAGGAAAAGGGGCAACTAACAAGGATCAAAGAGATATCCTTCTACACTTTGAGCTCCACATCACTCAGGCGGGGATACCTCATCTGCACATACATACATCTTGTGTCAAACTACAGGCCTACAGGTAACTGACTGTGGAATGGTTCTCAAACCCTATAGGTATCCTATACCTCAATGAAACCAAAATATCATGCAATAGCCCTACCTACATAGAATGGGTATGAAAACCATAAACCTATCCTAACAACATGAAAGGGAAAGGGTGGAACTGAATGTAAATGATTTAATGATGGGTTTGAAGGGTTTCCTGAGATACCCTAAGTCCCTCATAGACCAATGCCTTGTCCAATGGGCCACAAAGTCAAATACCCTATTGCAATAGACAACTATGAAACAAGCAAGCAATAAATTCAATGTGTTGATGCCTAACATCAATCACACACCATGACCAAACCTCACTTTAACAACCCATCTATGTATCCAAGTATGTTATTACCCATCCAAATGTTTTTAACCCTCCCCTTAGAAGAGACCAATAAATAGATAACACATTGACCAACATCCACTGGAAGACAAGCATAACATATCTTTGACACCTTAGCTCATACATACATGAAAACTAATCCTAAACTAGTTATCTCTACGAAGACAACTCCACTTGCTAACACATAGGAAATGAAAATAGGAAAATCAAACTCCATTGATGTATGATTAATAAATCTAGAATTCAAATGGAGATAGTTTGGTAATAGTAAGAATATACTAAATCCTCATACATAAGACAAATCAACTACAACATGTATCATATTCTTTGAACCAACAAAGGAAGAAAGTACACTCTATATGCAAAGAAGAGAAAATCTACAGGAAAAAGACCCTTCATGGAACCAATTCTCCTCAAAGTTGCAGAAGAAGGAACCCCTAAAACAACTAACATAACTCCATTTATACCCTCTAGTCAACTTGGAATCCTAAAAGGATGCATCAAGCTTCGAATGAATAGGGTTAGGGTTCCAACAACTACACCAACCCTAATTACAATAAAAAAACATAGATCTCAGAGGGAAAACCAAGTACAGGTCTATAAAATCCAAGGAGGATCTTCATGAATGAGAAAATCTTTGAGAAATACAAGAAAATCATAAATTTCACCATAAAAACCAATTTGACCAGACCTACAAAATGCCTTGAGCCACCAACATTATCCATCCCCACATAGTACAGACCCCTCCTACAATCGATCATGGCAGCCTGGACCACACTGTAACAATAAGAGAATCATCTCTTACCAGCTCCAGTCAATTCTACATTCAATTTTGGTCCTTTCTGTCACTGGAAACCTTTCAAAAATTCAAATTTGAAAAAACAAACAGTCACATTCATAGCGCCAATAGCAAATCGGCTGTCATAATTTAAATCTAGGCCAACTTTAAGTCATGTCCATCAGATCTTTGCTCTTCACAGGCTTTATGACTTTAACTCACCCAGACATCTTGAGTTAACTCTCAATGAACATGCGACAAAGAATTTTCCTATTCACGTAATGAAAAAGTTAACCTGCCTTTAACTCCACGACTTAGTGAACAAAGTAAACCTAAATCATCTCAGCTACATCTGGTGAGCTGGCGACAAAGTTTTCGCCAGTTCGCAGAACATTTTTTACCTCCACCAATTCATTCAGTGACAATGCGAATGCTTTTTTGCTAGATCGCCCAAACATTTAGAGTACTTCCACCTTTCCACGTGAATAAGTGAAACCCTTGTAATATATCAGAAGCGCCAAACACCTTATCAGGACCACCAAAAGACTAAGGAAATTATACTGGGCCCGCATCAAGAAGATTGATGATTGTCTCATCTTCGCATAGACCTTCAGATTCCTTTAGATCATGAGACAACCATTGGTAGAAGAATCTTTCCTTCCTTTGACAACCCTCTAACAGGATATGAAATCAACGGTGGGCGCATGATCTTAAACCTTTGACAAAACCCATAGATCATACGCCAGTCATCGATCGACTTACAATGTCAGGACCCTCTGAGCCTCAGAAAATTAGGTCCCACTAATAGCATATATAGTCACTCACCCATGTACCAATCATATACTACCAACTATGCTTACTTGTTATTTTGGACCCATTGAGAACATTATACTGCCTGGAAGATCAGATGGTAGGTGCAAGATCTTAAGGGCTAAAAGGATTTATGCGCTTATACACCAGCCGTCAATCTGGAATCCTCTGATTGAGATACCGGGCCCACCATGCCTTATAGGATATCTCAACAAATGATAGACCACCATGTGAGCCTACCTGCTAGTGGACCTGCCTGCATTGAAAGGCTACGTCATGGAAATAAATCAATGATTATTGCAAAAGTGCAAGCCTCTGACAAAACCCTTGCGCTTTCGTGACAATCGTTGGATCAAGATGGTGTTAGAAGACTAGGCCCAGGAAGATATTAGGCTAGAACATAGGAAATATTAAAACACTAACTTAGGAAAAAAATTACCGCTGGGACTTAGGAAAATGAAAGGCCGCCGGGGGTATAAAACCTTTAGTCGCAAGATCGCGGAACATAAAAAAGGTTCACATGATCATGCGACAAAGGGGATAATGATTTAGCACATGTGTTAAAGGACTTTTAAGTGGCCTGAATAAAGTAACATGAAATTAGAACAAGGCCAGCTTTTTTCTTACCAACGGCTACTTTTTCAAAAATTTGAACCAAGGGTTTATGCCAAAGACCTAAAAAACATTACAGAGGCCACGGGAAAAAAAGCTATAGCATGAAATTTTTTCAAGGTGCTAACACAATGAATATGTTAGTCTCTTAGAATATTAAGTAATGCTTATCAATGGTCAAATAAAATAATAATTGATGATTTTTATTCAACTATATAGATATGTTAGATACCCTAACCCTAGTACATGAAGGGAAATGGATGCATATGGTCTACCTACAGATAATAAATATGAACTCACCACTCATTTTTTCAATCCTCGAACCAATATTATATTATCTTCAATGAGGGACTCAAATGAATATCTCATAAGAATAGATAGATGGGAAACTATTTGAAATAATCCGGCTTCCCTCTATAACCCAAATTGTTTTAAAAACCTAACCATGCTTGGTAACAAGGATTTCATCTTCTTAAATCTTAGGAAAACCATACCTAGGATGTTTAGGACTTCTGGGACCTCTTTAAGATAGAAGAGCAGGGAATTACTAATATCCCATTGATGGAGTTCTAGGTCACTTAAGTATTAGGGATCTCACCTTATAATTTCATAATGTATCCTTAGCATTAGCCAGGTTTATTCTTAGAAGAGCTTCACTGGGGAAGATGTTTCTCTTTGTCCCCTAGACATACTTGGTTTGGATGATGAACAAAGTATAGGAAGATTTCATAGACTTTCTTTGGTACCTTTTCTTCAATGACATAAGCTAAATATTTACTCATAGATTTGTTTTAACTCACCAGCACGCTTAAGATTAGAAGATCAATGCCAAAGGTAATTCTATCTCCCCTGTTTTGGTTTGTTTCTCAACTGGCTTTGCCATTTATAGGATTACACTATTAAGTTAGATTTTAATCTTCCTTCTTTTTTGAGTATCCTTTACATTCATACATAATTTGGTCTAAATTGACATATGCTCACTAATTAGTATATAGATCTTTCCGACAAGACACTATCATAAATTATTCCTTGTATCGATTATTTGGCTGAATAGCTGGGCTTCTCAAGTTCCAGTATAAGTTAGGTAGGGGGAAAAGGATAAGTCTAAAACTTTGTCATATTGCAGCTAAATAACTACTTCACAGAAATTTTCATGATAGGCACATATATTGGTAAGCAATATCATAGTTTGGCATAAAAAACTATAGCTTAGTTATTTAAGAATTATAAATATATATTAATAAAAAATATATTTTAAAATATATAGATAATCATTATAGGTTTTATTTTTCATCTTTTTCAGCAAAAATAAGTCAAAATTTAGTGGATTGGA
>BSBK01001978.1:0-135000 GCA_027943335.1 Chamaecyparis obtusa
TACATATATATACATACATATATATATACATATATGTATATTTATACATATATGTGTATGTATGTATGTATACATATACATATAACTTTACTGGTAGGTTTATATGACCAAAATGAACCTCCAAGAAAGAAATAAGATCATTCTGAGCACATGCAAAAATTACCAAAAATAGTAACTTTCCATAAATAGCAGCTCTGCACAAAATAACCCTTATTGAATATAAAAATAGAAATATTTTTGGGTGATGCAAGATTGCTCTTACACCCAGGATGCCTCTTGCATCAGACACCCGGGGTAATTTGAGAAGTGACCCTGTCACGACTCAGGTGTGCAGAGGAAAATCAAGACGGTTAACCTCCCTCCTTTGTTAGCCATGATGAATCTTCAATAGGTCATCCTTTCCACTTGACCAGATATTCTTCATATGTCCTGTTCCTTGTGCTTCTGCCAACAGACTATCTAGTATATCTTCAATCTCCTTAGTGTCTAAACTAGTTGCTGGAATACTCCACTGTGCCGCTGTGATCTCATCTTCAACACCTCCCTCATGATACTCTGTCAGATCTGAAATGTTAAACACTGGCGAAATATTTAGCTCAGTAGGTAATTCTACCTCGATATGCATTTCCTAAATCATGTTTCTTCAGTATCCTACATGGTCCAAACTTCTTCATTTTCAGCTTGTTATATGTACCAACTGGAAACCGCTCCTTCCGCAAATGAAACCATGACTTCATCACCAACCTGAAATTCCTTATACCTCCTTTTCTCATCTGCCTTAGCCTTATACTATGCATTCATATTGGTAATATGCTTCCTCACCTCCTCATGGATGTTCTTCAAGTGTTCTGCAAAATCCTCAGCTTCAGCACTACTTATTTCTCCTTTATCTATCTTCCTCAATTCAGATGCATTTCTGGACTACTTCCATATACAATCTGGAATGGTGATTTACCAGTGCTCCTATTGACAAGAATTATTGTATGCAAATTCGGCCTATGGTAAAATCAAATCCCATCCTGTTGGCTTATCTCCAACCAAACATCTCAGCAGAATTCCCCAAACTCCTATTCACCACCTCTGTCTGTCCATCAGTCTGTGGATGATGTGATGAACTGAACTTCAAATCTGTCTTCAACTTCTTCGACAACGTACGCCAGAAATATCCAACAAACTTAGTGTCCCGATCTGAAACTATGGTCTTTGGCAAACCATGAAGTCTCACTACTTCTCTGAAAAACAATTCTGCTACATGAACAACATCATTAGTCTTCTTGTAGGGAATGAAATGTGCCATCTTCAAAAATCTGTCAACTACTACAAAAATTGAATCATGTCCCCGCTGTGTCCTCGGTAAAACCAAGAACAAAGTCCATGCTGATATCCTCCAAGGCTTCTCTGGTACAGATAATGGCTGATACAACCCTGTATTCTGCTTCACTCCTTTTGCCATCTGACATACTCTGCAACTCTGTACAAACTTGTTCACATCTTGCTGCAACTATGGCCAATAATAATTCTCACTAAACCAAACCAAGAGTTTATGTCATGACCAAAATGTCCAGCCAATCCTCCGCTATGCTTCTCCTTGATGAGATTCTCCCTCATAGAACTTCGTGGAATGCACACTGACTCCCCTCTGAATAGCATATCATCCTGGATGATGAAATCCAAACCATTTTTTCCTGTCTAGAGTAACAGGTTCTGTACAAGCTTTCCAAGCTTCACCAAAATCAGGATCCTCTGGATACAAATTCTTGAGTTCCTTGAACCAACCAGTTCAATCTGCATTTCTGTCAGCAATAGTTGCCTTCTGCTAAGAGCATCTGCAACTCTATTAGACTTTCCACTCCTGTGTTTCAAAACAAATGTATAACTCTGCAAAAACTCAACCCATTTCAAATGCCTTTGATTCAATTTTCCTTGACTATTCAAATATTGCAAAGCTTGATGATCAATATACAAAACAAACTCCTTAGGAAGTAGATAATGTCTCCACTTCTTTAATGCCTGAACTATAGCATAAAATTCTTGATCATAAACAGAATATTTCCTCTTGGCATCATTTAACTTCTCACTGAAATAAGCAACAGGTTTACCTTCTTGGCTCATAACAGCTCCTATTGTCGTACCACTAGCATCACAATCTACTTGAAACACCTTATTGAAATCTGGAAGTGCTAAAACAGGTTGTTCTGTAACTTTTTGTTTCAATAATTGAAAAATCTTTTCTGCTCCTTTAGTCCACTTAAACTCTTTTCTATCCCCTCTCATTGTTTCAGTCAAGGGTCCACAAATACTGCTAAAATTTCTGATAAACTTTCTGTAAAAGCTAGTTAGACCATGAAAAAATCTTACTCAGTAGCACTCCTTGGAGTAGGCCATTCAAGGATAGCCTGTACCTTCTCTGGGTCCATTTTTAGACCTTCTGCTGAAACTACAAATCCCAAATACACTAACTCTTTCTTCACAAAACTGCACTTCTTCAAATTAATCAACAATTTCTCTTCTCTCAACTTCTCAAATACCATACGAATATGCATCATATGCTCATCCAATGTCTTACTAAAGATCAAAATATCATCTAGGTAAACAATGACAAACTTACCCAGAAATTCTTTCAGAACCTCGTTCATGAGCCGCATGAAAGTGCTCGGTGCATTGGTTAGCCCAAAAGGCATGACTAACCACTCATATAGTCCTTCCTTTGTCTTGAAGGCAGTCTTCCATTCATCTCCTTCTCTGATCTGAATCTGGTGATATCCACTCTTCAGATCTATCTTTGAGAAATACACAGCTCCACTCAAACAGTCCATAATATCATCCATTCGTGGCAATGGAAACCTATACTTGATTGTGATCTTGTTTATTGCTCTGGAATCTGTACACATCCTCCATTCTCCATTCTTCTTTGGTGCTAATACCGCTGGTACAGCACAGGGACTCAGACTCTCACGGATCAATCCTTTCTGTAACAGTTCATGTACTTGTCTGTTCAACTCCTCACTTTTTGCAGGTGTCATTCTATGTGCTGCCTTATTCGGCAAACTCGCTCCTGGGATCAAGTCCATCTGATGACTGATCTTCCTGACTGGTGGTAATCCATCAGGCACGTTATCGGATACAATATCCTGAAACTCATTCAACAAATCTGCAACTTCTACAGGAACATCTTCTACTTTCTCTTTACCAGCTTTTGGAATTAAAGAAAAACATACATGCTCATGCCTCATACCATCTAAGAAATTTCTTCCATCAACAAAAGTTATCCTTGCATTACCACATACCTTTTCTTCAGTCTCCTTCAATGGTTTTAGCTTATGCTACACTCCATCCTTTGTCAGGGAATAGGTATTCACATGACCATCATGTACAGCACATCTGTCAAACTGCCATGGTCTACCCAATAACATATGACATGCATCCATAGAGATGATATCACATAGTACCTCATCTTAGTACCCCGCCGATCTTGAACTTCACTAGGCATTGTTCATTGACCATGACCTTGTGGTCATCCTGTACCCAGGCAATCCGATATGGATGTGGGTGTTTCTGTCTCTTGAGCTTCAACTTTGTCACCATCTCTTCTGACACCAAATTGTCAGTGCTTCCACTATCAATAATCACATCACAACATTTACCTTCACACTTACACCTGGTGCGAAACAAGCTCCTCCTTTGCTCAGGTTCATTCTCACCACTCAACAAGACTCTTCTGTTAATCAACATTTCTCCTCTTTCAGCATCTTCAGAATTTGATGATCTGGCATCTTCATCTACATGTGCAACTCTGGCCTGGCCTTCATTTCTCCTGTTTGTTCTGCCTTGGCACTGAGGACATTCAAATGCCCTATGACCTTCTTCTCCACAGTGAAAACATGTTCCACGGAAGCCACCTCTTCCAGATCCTTGTCCTCTTCCTCTTCCTCTTCCTCTCTGATCTCTATTATTCTGATCCTGGAAGTGATTGGAATTATTTCCTCGCTGATTTTGACTACTACTGGCCTCATCCTTCTTTTTCAGATCTTCATTTCGGCCACCATATGACCGTCCACCAGATCGTCCATCGCGACCTCTTCCGTTTTGTCTGCTCTCGAACTTCTTGTTCAGCTTTTCCTCTACTTTTAGGGAAAATTGGTATGCCTCCTCAATACTGCTCATTCGAACCAGATTCAACTCCTCCTGAATGCTTGGCCTTAACCCATTAAGGTATCGGGCAACTTTCTCCTTATCAGCTTCTGCATGGCCTGTTTTGATGAGGAGTCGATAGAACTCCTCTGTATACTCCTGAACAGATCTTCCTGCTTCCTTCAAACTTTGCATTTTCTTTAGTAGATCAAGCTCATAATCAACAGGAATGAACTGTCGCTTCAATTTATCCACCATCCGATCCCATCTCGTGATTTTCTCCTTTCCCCTTCTATTTCGCTCCAACTGAATCTCTTGCCACCATATCTTCGCATGACCTTTCAGTCTGGCCTTCGCAAATTTGACCCTATCAGGATCCTCAACATCTTCATACTCAAAATATTCCTCACATTCATTGATCTAGTCGATCAATTCCTCTAGGTTAAGATTTCCAGAAAATGTAGGAACCTCAATCTTAGGTCTTTTCCCAATCTTGGAAATCGCCTGAAAAAGTCTTTCTTCCTCCTGGTTCACAATTTCAACTTCTCCTTCTTGATATTCTTCTTCGGCTTCATCCTCACTTTCGTCTCTGACATTAAGATTCATTCCTCTACGAATCTCTTCTTGCAATGCTCGCACTTGTCTCTGCAGCTCTCTAACCTCAGGTGTCACAGCACCAGCTCTTCCGCCACGTTCTCTTCATGGAGGCATTTTCACGATGCGCGCTGAAACCCTAACCACGGTCCTGGTGCAAACTGCCTCACAGTCGACGATCTGTTTACACACTCAAGAAAACCTGCTCTGATACCACTTCATGAAGGGTGCTCCCCTTAATACCACAAACACATAACAGATATAGAGAAACAACAACAATAATATGCAAGAACAGAAAATTGGCTTCTTATTATCTCCACAAATGTGGAATTACAAACTTTCAGAATTACAATATGCAAAGCCACATGGGCATTCCCTTACAATATTCTGTAGGACAAAGCCTCGAACTATTACCCAGAACTATTCTGAACTGCCTAAGACAATAATACAGCCTTCCTCTTATAGGCAATTTTCCACCGCCTGGGAAGCTTCCAGAATTTTAGCCAATAAGGCCGACCAAACTTAGAATTATTTTATTTGACATTTTATTACATCATAGTCGGCTCAAGATAACCTTTGAAACCCGAACAAAAATTTTGAAGAAAATTATTTTTTGCCATTTCGGGTGGCCCAACTTCCGAAGACCATAAGTCATCACCAGTTGACCCAATCGGCTATTATAACCCCATTTCGGAAATGCCACGAAGCGCTCTACAAGCTTGACCCATGCAAGCGCACATGTAAGCGCCTGTCACCCAAATTTTTGACCTCATCCGGGGCCTCTAAAGCCTTCAAAACTAAGTTCAAAGTTTCTGTACCCTGCTGCCAATACCGAAAATCTTCAATATCTTCCAATATACACTTGATCTGGTAATGAAACTTTACTGGAAGGCTTATATGACCAAAATGAACCTCCAAGAAAGAAATAAGATCATTCTGAGCACATGCAAAAATTACCAAAAATAGTAACTTTCCATAAATAGCAGCTCTGCACAAAATAGCCCTTATTGAATACAAAAATAGAAATATTTTTGGGTGATGCAAGATTTCTCTTACACCCAGGATGCTCCTGCATCAATATATATATATATATATATATATATATATATATATATTTGATTTCTTTAGATTAAACTTGTTGCTCTATTTGTGCAAAGTGATAAAGAAATTGATTTGTTCTAAAATTCCTCTATTTGTGTTTCATTTCTTTTATAAATTGTATACGTGTCATCTCATGCATGTGCTATTGTTTATAAATGTGCACATGTCATGCATGTGCTATTTTTTGAAGTCTAAATTAACCATATGTGGACCTTCCAAATTCATTTCCACAATGATTGCGGCTAAGGCTCTTGAGGTTATCTATAAATTTTCATTTATTTTAGAAGTTTTTATATTGATATCCTTTAATATTTGACATAAATGGCATTAGGGTTTTCGGATTAAAATCTCAGTAAACTCTAGAAGAGATGTACATCAGCGATAAAAAATTCTCCAAAGATTCTACTAGAGACATATGTGATCATGTTCTAATTTATACACAAAATTTGTGAGTGAAATAGTTTTCAAGGGTAGATCAATAGTTTACATTTTCTAGCCTGCTTCTCCATTGGGCTCAATTAAAAGTATTAAAATGTAGTCATGTCCATTTGTGTGATAAAATGTAATTATAAAGCAATGGAGTCATCTCCCCTATAATACACTTTAAATAAAGAAGAGCCATTCTTTGCAGATTTATCATAATGTTTGGTTGTCAATTCCTTCTCAACCTTCGATCTATGTTTTATTTTTTACAGCAATTTCTTTGAACTTTTTCTTAAGAAAATAATCTTTTATGCCTATTAATTTTGAGCTAAAAGTTCATTTACTCTAACTTTTAAATCATTAAATTAAATTTAAGTTGATTCTAAAATTCATACCTATTTTGCTTTCTACATTTTATGAATCTTGAATTTCACCATGATTTTTAATCACTTTGCATATCCTTGTTCAAGTTTTGATTGCATGTTTGTAGTGAAAGATAGAACTACTAATACCACAAGAAGATTGCAAAAAGTGTATATTGTTGTAAAGATTTTTTTTATGAAACCTTAGTAATTTTGTAGCACTAATGGGCTTTTCTTGAGTTATGAGAGAACATTTATTTTGTTTGGTTTTAGGTATTGCAAGCTAATGACATGCTAGAAAGGGCCTCTATTTCTTAGATTCATTCAATATCTTCAAATTTATAATCCTTTATGAGAAAGATTTGGGTTCTCAATCTATCTAGCCATAATGCACACCTTTATAGGTATGATTTGAGCCTTGATGGGGCCATGGCTTGGTGCACTTCATTTTTTCATGAAATACTTGTGCCCCAAACCAAAGTCAAATTTTGAAAATAGTTAAAATTTTAATTTCTTGTTTGTAGACAACTTGTTTATAATTTTAGTATCTCCTATTGTCACCTACATCTTTGGTTAAGGGTTCATGTGTACTAATATTTTCTCATTTATAATTCACCTTTATATTCTATCTTTTCCATTATGGATTTATATGTTTAAAAATAATCCTAAATAGTGAAATCAAAACCATATTAGATAGTACCCCCTCTCATTAAAAATAAAATTAACCTAAAGATACATATAATTCATTTCAACAATAAGATGAACTAGGAAGACAAACAACAAAGAATTATTGTTAAAATATTTATTTTGTGATCTTTCATGCTTTTTATTGACAA
The DNA here is from genome assembly GCA_027943335.1 of Chamaecyparis obtusa. Taxonomy (NCBI): domain Eukaryota; kingdom Viridiplantae; phylum Streptophyta; class Pinopsida; order Cupressales; family Cupressaceae; genus Chamaecyparis; species Chamaecyparis obtusa. The sequence continues at coordinate 7,448 of BSBK01001978.1, forward strand.
CATTCATTGATTCAATAAATAAAAGATATATCCTACATAACAAACAACGTTCTAAAAATAATAATTCTTATAGAATGTGCTACAAAGGTCATCCTTTAAAGCTTGCAATTTTTCCTCTTCAATAAGAGTTTGATTTGTAGTTGCAGTTGTAATCCTAGCTGTAAAAATATTTTGATACCATAAACATAAGTACATTTTGAGACTTGAGTTTATAAAACATTAAGAAATTTGGTTTCAACTATCCAACTAAAAATATGGTAGTTTCCACATTAAAAAGGAAAAGATGTACCTAGAATAAACATAAGTACATTTTGAATGTTTAAAATATTAAAAATCAAAGAAATTTGGCTTCAACTATCCAACCAAAATCATGGCAATTGCCACATTCAAAAAGAAACAAAACCAAAATATGAAAAACTTTGAAAAGACATTTTCTAGCTATTGAACAATAGTTTTGAACGTTTCAAAATGCTTCCATCACACCAAGAAACAACTTTTGATAATTTGCATGGCTATTATAATACTTACATATTTTCAATAGCCTTTCCTTGCACCATCAAAAAGATCTTCAAAATAGGCATTCACAAATTCATGTGGAGAAACATTTCATGATTGCATAAAAGATGCCAATTGACTTGGTACATTTGAATTTCATTTACATTTGAACGTATGTTCTTTTGAATTAAGAAAAAATAATACATATATAATTCATAAAAGAGAATATGGAAGAGATTCCATAAAAAAACCCTTCTCCAACATCTTATCAACACGTTCTTTTTCTTCTGTTGTGTTCTCTTGATTAAAAGGTTCTCTAGTTAATAGAGAATATGTTTGAACCCTAGTATGAGAACCTCTCTCCTCCATCCTCTCTAGTAGCTTCAAGTAAAAATTAATTGAACCTTCTTTGAGAAACCCATCAATCAGCACAAGCCATGTAATTCCATGAGAACTAAAATCATTTATTTTCCTCATGAATAGATAAGCCAATATTTTCTAAATGTAGGTTGTTAAATCCTTGATAATACCTACTATTTTTTATTGGAAAAATATTTAATGTCTATATTTTCTAAGTGAGTTTTCAGAGAAATGATCCAGATGCAGGATTTATATTTTTTCTTATAGTGAAATTCACATATTATGTTTCTATTTGAGCTCCTGGCATGTCCCACTTTATAATGACTAAATATTGGGAAAGGAGTTTCTTTATGAGAATTTTGGATAGTTTTGTTAAATTTATATTCAAATGAGCATTCTTTTTTTTCTTTTGCAATATGCATTTTAGTGCATTTCCAATAAATTTTAAAAAAACTTGTAAGGAAATTAAAAAACATGTACTAGAAACAAAATCACATCCAATGAGTGTGGTGCAAGAGCACCAAGTTGCCCTTGAGGTAACCATGGACCATTTTTGGGCCTTTGTGATGAGGTCATGTAATAAAGCCAAGATGAGGCCATTTAGTTTCTTTTTTGTGTTTAAAAAGTTCATGAGAACCAATTATATCAAACCCAATTACATTTGTAAGCCTTTTAAGGTCACTTTGTCCATGTGGACCTACAAGGTCCTAATTGGGTCAGTGTCAAAACTACTCAATTATGTTCAAAGATATAAAACATGATATAATTTGGCTAGTAATGTCTATTTTAACATGTAATAGGTATTAGATTCAAGTTAGGGGGTCTATTTGGTATAAATTTCAAATATTGTAAAAGTTGCAAAAGTTGCAATGACAACTTTTACAAGTTTTGAGAAACTAATGCAATTTTTTTCATTTCCAATGTCCAACTATTTAAAAATCAGTTGAAAATAATTGGAAGGATGATAATAAGTTTTTTAAAGCCTCTTTTGGTAGAGGCATGGGGGTTGGATGATTTGGAGAAGTCTTTGAGAAGATTTTTAATAAAAACTTAATTGTTTTCTATGATTTTTTCTAATTTTTCAATGTTGTAGATAATTATTCTTCTTCTTATAGTAACTTCATGATGTCTAATCCATATGGTTTCATAGGATTTTGAATATATTTTTTTTTATCCAACTCTCATGCAACTTGATCCATTTTTGTGGAAGTTTACCATTTTGTGCATCATTTTTTTCTACAATCGTGTTGTTGTAGCACGTGTTGTGATTTTATGTGATAATTTAGACACAAGACATATATGGTTGGAAATATGACCGAGCCTAGTTTCTAATGCATCATGTTTGGGAATTTTTTATTTATTTTTAAAGGATATATTGTTGTTTTTTTCTAAAAGTGGGTTTGAAACCCTCCATAACAAGGGTTTGGACATAAAAGTTTTGTATCTCTTAAATCCACCATTGAAAAATTACATAAATGGGAGAAATAATAGTTCTAAAAATCCTATAAAATGAAATGGTGGTTTTGGAGCAAGTTACCAAGTTTGTAAGGAAATATTTGATGTCCTAGGTCTGCAAGTATTGAGAAAATGTCATATTTTCCTTGACTGTGACTGTAAAATTCAATGTTGGGACAAAATTTGAGAGGTTTTAGGACAAAATTTGTGAGGTTTAGGTAAAAATAATGGTGGAAAGTATTCCTAGAAGAGGAATGTCAACTTATGGCACTAGTCTTGGTTATGTAGACAAGTGAATATTTCAAGGAGGTTCTTTGTAAAAGAGTTCTAATTGAAGGCCTAAATTGGTGTGCAAACCACTGTTGGTACTATTGTCCCAAAATGCCCCACATCCATATTGATATATATTTCATGTCTTCACAAAATATACCTGCAAATTCATCTAGTTTATTTACATGGTCAAGGTATAAGGAGTTATGGTCAAGAAACCAAAAAATAGGCTACTAGGCTTGTAGACTTGACAATGCAAGTAATGGTTAATGGGGTGATGAGTCTTTGTAGATAGTGAGGTTGTGTTATAGAGAGTCTTTTCATGTTGAGAAAATCCAAAAATAACAAGTTACCAAGAACTAATGTTTTTTTGTGTCTTTTTTCCCTCCTTGGATACAAGTGAAGTGACCCTCTAGTGAACCAATGGTGGAGTTTTGTAACCTCATCCATGCCCACTTTGTCTAATCAGTCCTTGGTGTTTTTATGATTATTGTGGTTTTTCTGGAGCCTCTTCATCAGAGGATTAACTCAAGTACTTTTTTGTGGTTTACACCCTTTTCATTTACAAATTTTGTAAGCTCAATATACTTTTAATGTATTTATATTTGCACTAAAAGTGTCATCATTTTAGTTGTCCATGATCAAATAGAATAGTTCTTATGATTTATGTATTGAACATAATTTGAGTTGCTTGTGCTATTTCCATGAAAGGTAAAAACTGTAGAAATGGGGAAAGGAATCTAGCCTATAAAAGTAACACTAGAATGTAAGTTTTCATAGCATTTTTTGCATAAATGATAAGTGATATGATTTATGAAAACTAGATTACAATACCTGGGGTGATACCTGCAGTATTGTAGAATTCAATAGGAAAATGGAGAACAACAAAATTGCAAACCAAAAACTGATCCATTCTATTTGAATATTTGAGTTTATACAAGTCTGATGGATCCCAAGGGTCATCAAAATCCCTTGGAAATGAAATGAAGAGCCATCATAATATTTATTACAAATAAACTATTCAAACTATCAAAAATTATCAAAAAACTATATATAAAAATTAGGTCCACTTGGAGAAGGCATAACTTTCTAGTCCTAGCTCTGATTTACAAACCGTTTGATGCGTTGGAAAGGTATTCAAATTATCTAGAACCAAATTTTTGAAGTAGGAATGTTACTACTTTTGCGCAGCCTCCAAGCCCAGAAATGCACTGAAGACCCTAAAAAATGCAATTTACTAAAACATAGTAAAATTTGAAAAATTAGATTGCAGTTTTTTCCCAAATTTAATCCTGAGCAATAAGTCATTATCCTAAATATCACTTTACATTAATAAATAAAATATGAAATATTGACTTCTATTAGCAGTGGCAATGATGAAATCTCACCATTATTCTTTGTATATTGCTTTTGAACACAAGATGATACCATTCATTATTGAGAAAAAATAAAACTAACTTTCAATTTTCTAGTGAAGAATACTATTTTACCATGCCCTATTTACTTATTTTATAATGTTTTCTGACTTTCTAGATTTCTATAATATTGGAAATTTTTGTAGTGTTGGGTTTACTATTACAAAATGTCTAGTTTATTTTTGAACATATTTAATAGGATTTTTTATTTCTAGTCTTGGTGACTATACTGCAATATTTCAAAGGTTTCTTTCTAGGACTCTAAGCATCAAGTGGATGAATGAAAACCACACTAGCTTTTTTTGAGATTATAGGTATCAAGGATGAATTTTTGAAGCATTAAAAATTCAAATGGATGTATATATAGAGTCGAATTGACATTAAATTATCATGTTAAATATAACAACAAAAAAATTTAGCTACTCCATATTGATTATTATTTTTTTGAGAGATGCATCTTATATAATGTATGATACAAGGTTGCACTAGCTTAACAAAAGGCTTACAAGGAAACTATGCTATAAATTTTATCCTTATCGTTCATTTACTTCTACCTTGCAAGGGCTAATAATTTTGTTTTACTAGTATTGGTACACCATAAAAGGACTCTTAAATGGAATCCTTTGATAGAATAATGTTTAATTTTATGAGAATAAAATAGAACAAACAGGGTTTGATGGGTGAATCCAAGGTTTCTAATACCTATTGCAATATCTTTAGTTAGTTTTTTCATATATTTTTTAATCATTTTTTGTGAAGGTTGAAACTAGAATACAAGTATCATGCAACACAATAGAATACCTTTGGTCTTCATGAATATCTTTTATTTCTCACTGGCATTTAATATTTGTTGTTGTACAATCTAGCTAAGTTAACACTATTTTCTCTATATTTTATATTTCCATCATATCAATTGGCACCCTGAATTTCATATGATATGAATTTTTAATGGATTTTCTTCTCACATCTTGTTTAGAGACAATGTATTTGTCATGTGGACCTTTCAATAGTTTGAATAGATCATGCTTTTTAATAATTATTTAAAACTTCCCATGGATTTCGGGTGGATGAGAGTATCTATTTCTTTTTATATTGTAACTTATAATAGTAGATAGAAACATTAAATTTTTTACCAAATAACATTTCCTGAGTATTTTTTTTGTGTTCTCTATAGATTTTCCTATGAAAGTTTCTTCTTTTTCTTATGATCAAATTCCTTAGAAGAGACACAACTTTTGTGGAATCTATTGATGTTTAAAAATCATTTTGTATTTCACATTTTAGAATATATTTTATATTCTTCTATTTTATCTCACAAGTAATCATGACTTTATCCTAAGACCATTTTGTCCCTTCAGTTTAGGTGTGTCTAGGTATTATTTTTCTTTTTACCTCTAGCTTGAAGCTACTTTTGAATGTTGCGTAAATATTTTTGAATGTTGCGTAAATATTCCAAGTATTTCCTTTCTATTAATATTTGAAGGGTTTGTACATGATCTCTTTTTTTTCTAATCCTAATAAGACAATTCTTCAAAATGTTGATATGGTTTCTCTACTATCTCTCATGCCCAGAGTAAGGTTTTCTAGAATTTTGCATTCAATTTGTGATATAATTCTTGAAGGTATAAGAATTTTAATGAAACCTTTATTAAAATACCTATCATTGTGACTCTATATAGGGAGTGTAAGTCAATTTCCAAACTTAAGTAACACACAATCTAAACCCCAAAAAAAATTAAAACGTAGAATTTTCAAGTTAATGCAAATGATAGTGAGGTTTCATAGAAAAAAAATTATTTACCATTTAAACTGATAATTTGGTAGAAATAAACAAGTTAGATGCATAATTTAAATTCTCAACTTCATATATACCATAAAATTCCAAATACATGAACTCATAACCATAGTTGAAATATGTGTATGTATGAATGCATATTGTATACAATTGGCCTACAATATGTTAACTCAAATTCACCTACTCATTATATATACAACTTCATAATCTGTTCTTCTTCAAAGTTACACTCTAGTGCCAACAAGATTCCAACCATTTCTTTTCTCTTTACCATTCTTGTATACTCTTCCTATGCACACTCTTGTTGCCACTTTCTCTATGGATTCCATTTCACACAATGTTACCATGCACTATTTTGCAATTCATTTTCTATTCTCTACTCATCTTCGTCTCCACCTTGCACTTCTTTTCAACTGTACTACACATTCTTTTACCTATTGCGCCATACCTTCATTATCCTAATCTACATTAATAAATTTTAAAACTTATTAGAGGCTTGGTGTTGAATCCATGGTAACTTTTCATAATTCCTTACCTTGGATGCCTCTCATTTTGGAATTAGTTCTTTTTAATATTATGTTGTTTGAGATGTGTGTTGTTATAGTTGCAACATAGGAGAGAGTGGGCTTGCACTAGCTAAAGTTGTACATAGTTTGTCACCTAATATAGTTGGAAAGGTGAGGTTCAACATCAAAAAATAATTAACTGATTTGAGTGCACTTTAGTTATGAGAAGAATGTGTATGTTCTTGATATCCATTGCAATAATCTAATGATTAGGCTTTACTATTTCCAAAACCTTTTTGATTCAACAGCTTTACTTATTAGTGTTGTAACCATGCTTTTCCACCTAGGACTACAATAAAATGCAGGTCAAATTCATAATGCAATTCTAAAGACCATTGAAGAAGGAAAGTATTGTACTAATGACCTTGGGGGATCATTATCCACTACAAAGTATAAAAATGTTGTATATCATTGCCTATAGATAGAAGTGTGCTCATGACCCTATGTTTATGATTTAAATATCTCTTCTTATATTCGTAAAATGATCCTTTTCAAAACTTTAATCATTATCCATCAAATTAGATGCCTGCCATTTTAAATTTATTTCCTAGAACTTCTAAATTAGGATAATTCCTAAAACATTATTATTTAAGTAGGATCAAGTCAAAGCATCTAAAGATGGAAAAATATCATCAAAGAATATAAGATAACTTCATTTTTTCATTAACATTTTTGTATACTAGCTACATTACACATTTTGTATGCTTTGTCTTTTATATTTTCATTCTTTGTAAAATTGCAATGGGGTTTGACTCAAATTCAATAAAGCTTCATGATTCTATCTACTTACAAAAATTTCCTAAGGTGCCTCTTAGCACCAAATTTGTTTCAACAATTCAAATAGCATGTGATGTTTTCTATGGTACTGTTAAATTTGAATTATTCACATATGATCAATGTTGGAGCTATGTCACAATTAGCATACATGCTAAAATTGTAATTGTTACATAATTCATTGTTTGAATCTCATATCATGCCAAACAAATCAAACAGTACAAGGTCTTTTCCAATTTTATAATGAATATTGAATATGAAATAAATAGAATGATGATGCATAGTGACATGTAACCAAAAACATTTTCATGTAGTTCTCTTTAATGAATTTATTTTAATTTTTAGTATTAGTAATATAGGTTTATAATGAACTTGTCCTTCAAGATAAGAAGATATTCTCTTAGTTTTTAGCAGATTTGTTCTTGATAAAGAATTTTCTGGTAGTAGTTATATAAGAACCTAAACTTCACAAATAATGCATTGATAGTTAGATATTTTATGTATGTCTATACTTGCATGTTTTTACTTATTCCAAATAATATCATTTTACAACACCTCTTACATTCATCACTTGTATATTATTTGTGTCTCTGTTGGAATCTTGGAAGGATGACATCGAATACATGGTATGATTATTCTTTAAAGTGTGTTAGCTCAATGGAAGAGCACCTCCTTTACAAGAAAGAGGATGGTGGTTTTATTCCAGCATTCCCTAATATGACTAAATTAATGACTAAATATATGATTAAATTAATGATTAAATATACATGACTAAATTAATGACTATACATATGAGTAAATTAATGACTAAACATATGACTAAAGTAATGACTAAATATATAACTAAATATATAAGTAAATAAATGACTAGATCAAAAACTAAATCAAGGACTAAATTAATAACTAAATAAATGTCTAAATCAACAACTAAACAAATGACTAAATCAATGACCAAATCAATGACCAAAATTAATGACTAAATAAAAGACTAAAATAGTTAAGTCATAAATTTAGTCATATTATAACTAACTGCAAATAAACCACTAACAGTCATGTGACTAAGTTTAGTCATTTATATACAATTTTTAGTAGTTTATGTAGGCACATTTTGTTGTTTTTATACCAGTGAAAGAGAAAAGATGCATTATAGAAGGAAAAATAGATAAATAGAGACAAAAGAGGAAATAAAAGACTCGTAACTAACTTCTAGAAACTAGAAATGGGTTGAATCAAGGTTTAGACTAGTGTACTAACCTAGGATTTTAGTTTGGACTAAAATTATAGGGTATTGAATGGCTTAGGTGTTCTATACTTGGGGATAGAATGTTCCATTCATTCTATACTTGGCATTTTTTCTGAAACTTTCAAGGACTCTAGAACTATTATTGTTCTTCTCAAAAAAGATATGATATCTCTATAACTTGTTCCTAGACAAAAAAAAATTGGGGAAAAGATTGGGTAAAATAGATTTTCCTTGATCAAACCCCTTTTTAGGAATAAACCTTCAAAATGAAAGGAAATTCTATAGGTAAAGCATTTTAAAATGTAAATGGTTGATCCACCTTGCATAAACCCTCATGAATGGATATAGAAATTGCTCATATTCATGAATATACTTGAATGTCATTAGATCCAAGGAGTTGACCTTGTAATATAGAATAGAATCAAGGATGCCCTAACAAATGCATGGATCTATGAACACTACTCCTAGATCTTTAATGTAATTATGCTTGATAATAACTTGCAATGAAAGATAGATGAATGCAAATGGAAGGAAGGATATTCTTGTTTGATTGATAAATCATATACTTGGCCATCATGGAAGAGAAGCTTGCTTCAATGAATAATATTTCCTTGAAATTGACATGGATGCTTAAGAAAAAAACTAGATTTTGGATGCTTGCCTTCAAATCTTGAATCCAAATTCATGATTTCTTTATTACTCTTGAAAATGTTGTATGAAAACTTGATTATAAAAAAGTGGAATTAAAAATGGTGAGGGATAGGGTGTTTATATACTTCATTCATCATTTTTGGATTAAAAAATAAGGAAAAATGACCACGGTATCTAATTTCCCACTAAAACCTTGACATGGAGTTCCAGATCAAATTTGGGCCAAAATCAGTGGGAAAATAATAGCTAAGGCATTATGTTATTGAGTACATAATGACCAATGTATTATGTACCTAGGAAAATTAACCCAAATTTTAACAAGGTGCCGGGATGATAGGGTATGCGATGTTTAAGAAGAATTATGTTGCTAGGATCAAGCATAATAAACATTAGATCTTGAAATAACTAAAATGGGGCCTAATAAAGCATCCAATTAGAGGTTCTAACTTTTTAGGATGGTATAGTTATGTGTTTTATTTCCCTTGGTTTGTCCTTTTTAGAGGCATCTTACTATGGAAATGTCTCTTGTAGGGTGTGCATGTATGCTCATATTAAGGAATTCACAATCACTTTAATGTGGGAGCATACATTTCATTCATTATTTAATATTTTCACACACACAATGATTCAATGTGATCTATTATGAAGGTAGCTAAAGAGATAATGTGTTATGTATGTTTATCTTTAAATTATCACGTCCCTATATATTATTTAGTGGATCCTTCGACTAATACTTCCTTCCTTTATTTGGTCCTTTGACCATTTATCTTTTAGAATAATTTTAGAATAACTGAGGGGGGACTGAATCATTTATCCTCAGGTCCAGATGTACTAATTAAACTTTTCAATTCTTAAACAAACTTAGATCTATTCATCAATTCACTCAGTCTCTATAGAATAAATTAGAAACATAAAACTTGCAGTCCACTATCCAAAAGTAATCAACTTGCAAAATATAAAACTTTCAACAACATTCACACAATTATAACAATAGGATTTAACGTTAAACCCAATATGGGAAAAACCACCAATAACATGCTACTAATTTTCACTCTTTTGAAGTGAGCTCTGTAAGAAGCCAACCATGTTAAAGGTTTACAATACACACTGCTATGTGTGACCTTGTTAAAGGATTTAATCACCTTTTTAATAGTGGCCTAGTTAGAGGGATTAAGAACATTCCATTACAATGTCACCTTGCTTAAAGACTTTTTCAAAATGACTGTTAGGTCAACCTTTATTAAAGGATTTTAACTGATACAATGGTTAGAAAGTAATAGTAGGTTCTAATCTAAAACATACAACTCACTTTGCAAATACAGATCCAATTCGCTCATATGTTGATTTACTAACTAACCTTCATTTCCATCTCCATCTCTAGTCTACTCAAAAATATCTTCAAGAAATCACCTCAGCTCTGTTAAGCTCTTCACAACTCTTCTTTAACCTTTTGCTTAGGTTCATCAGTCAATAACATCAACCTCTTCCACCATACACATAAACTCACAATTAGGTCATCCTTATACCTCCTTGATCAGGTAGATTAATCTTTTGTTGCTTAATCTCTTCTGTAGATCTTAGGTCTAGGTGAGATTCATCTGATCCTTCCATCATTTTATTCTCCCCCTTTTCCTTCAAAATACATCTTCAAACTTCTCCTTGAATCTATAAGAAAATGGTTTACCATGCATGATGCAGGAGCATCCTGGGTGTAAGAGCAATCTTGCATCACCCAAAAATATTTCTATTTTTGCATTCAATAAGGGCTATCTTGTGCAGAGCCGCTATTTATGGAAACTTGCTACTTTTAGTAAGTTGGTCTTACGATCTTGGAATGTTCTAATTTTACATGTGGAGGTTCATCTCAGTAGGGTACAGAAACTTTGAACTCAGTTTTGAAGGCTTTAGAGGCCCTGAATGAGGTAGAAAAACTAGGTGATGAGCACTTTGCACAGGTCAAGTCTGTAGAGAGCTTTGTGGCATTTCTGAAATGGGGTTATAATAGTCAATCGGGTCAACTGGTGATGACTTATGGTCTCTGGAAGTCGGGCCACTTGAAATGGTGAAAAATAATTTTCCTTCAAAATTTATGTTCGGGTTTCAAAAGTTATTTTGAGTCGACTTTGATGTAATAAATTGAAAAATAAAATAATTCTAAGTTTGGTCGGCCCTTAGGGATAAATTTCTGGAACCTTCTCGGGTGGTGGAAATTGCCTATATAAAGAAGGCCCATAGTGTCACCTAGGGCAGTTCTGGGTAGTAGATCTAGGTATTGATTCGAGGCTTTGTCCTACAGAATATTGTAAGGGAATGCCCATGTGGCTTTGCATATTGTAATTCTAAAAGTTTGTAATTCCACACTTGTGGAGATAATAAGAAGCTAATTTTCTATTCTTGCATATTGTTGTTGTATTTCTGTATTTTTGTTATGTGTTTATGGTATTAAGGGGAGTACCCTTCATCAAGTGGTATCAGAGCCAGAGTTCTTAAGTGTGTAAATAGATCGCCGACTGTGAGTCAGTTTGCACCAGGACCATGGTTAGGGTTTCAGCGCGCATCACGAAAATGCCTCCACAAAGAGAACGTGGCGGAAGAGCTAGTGCTATGACACCTGAGGTTAGAGAGCTACAGAGACAAGTGCAAGCATTGCAAGAAGAGATTCATAGAGGAATGAATCTTAATGTCAGAGACAAAAGTGAGGATGAAGCCAAAGAAGAATATTAAGAAGGAGAAGCTGAAATTGTGAACCAGGAGGAAGAAAGAAATTTTTGGGCAATTTCCAAGATTGGGAAAAGACCTAAGATTGAGGTTCCTACATTTTTTGAAAATCTTAACCCAGAGGAATTGATCAACTAGATCAATGAATGTGAGGAATATTTTGAGTATGAAGATGTTGAGGATCCTGATAGGGTCAAATTTGCGAAGGCCAGACTGAAAGGTCATGCGAAGATCTGGTGGCAAGAAATTTAATTGGAGTGAAATAGAAGAGGGAAAGATAAAATCACAAGATGGGATCAGATGGTGGATAAATTGAAGTGACAGTTCATTCCTGTTGATTATGAGCTTGACCTACTAAAGAAAATGCAAAGTTTGAAGCAAGCAGGAAGATTTGTTCAGGAGTATACAGAGGAGTTCTATCGACTCCTCATCAGAATAGGCCATGCAGAAGCTGATAAGGAGAAAGTTTCCTGATACCTTAATGGGTTAAGGCCAAGCATTCAGGAGGAGTTGAATTTGGTTCAAATGAATAGTATTGAGGAGGCATACTAGTTTTCCCTAAAAGTAGAGGAAAAGCTGAACAAGAAGTTTGAGAGCAAACAAAATGGAAGAGGTCGTGGTGGAAGATCTGGTGGACGGTCATATGGTGGCCGAAATGAAGAACCAAAAAAGAAGGATGAGGCCAGTAGCAGCTAGAATCAGAGAGAAAACACTTCCAATCATTTCCAAGATTAGAATAATAGAGATCAGAGAGGAAGAGGAGGCTTCCATGGAACATGTTTTCACTATGGAAAAGAAGGTCATAGGGCATTTGAATGTCCTCAACGCCAAGGAAGGACAGATAGGAGGAATGAAGGCCAGGCTAGAGTTGCACATGTAGATGAAGATGCCAGATCATCAAATTCTGAAGATACTGAAAGAGGAGAAATGCTTATTAACAAAAGAGTCCTGCTGAGTGGTGAGAATAAACCTGAACAAAGGAGGAGCCTGTTTCACACTAGATGCAAGTGTGTGGGTAAATGTTGTCATGTGATTATTGATAGTGGAAGCACTAACAATTTGGTGTCAGAAGAGATGGTGACAAAGTTGAAGCTCAAGAGATATAAACACCCACATCCATATCGGATTGCCTGGGTGCAGGATGACCACAAGGTCATGGTCAATGAACAGTGCCTGGTAAAGTTCAAGATTGGCAGGTACCAAGATGAGGTACTATGTGATATCATCTCTATGGATGCATGTCATATGTTGTTGGATAGACCATGGCAGTTTGACAGATGTGTTGTACATGATGGTCATGGGAATACCTATTCCCTAACAAAGGATGGAGTGCGACATAAGCTAAAGCCATTAAAGGAGACCGAAGAAAAGGTATGTGGTAATGCAAGAATAAATTTTGATGATAGAAGAAAATTTCTAGATGGTATGAGGCATGAGCATGTATGTTTTGCTTTAATTCCAAAAGCTAGTAAAGAAGAAGTAGAGGATGTACTTGTAGAGGTTGCAGATTTGTTGAATGAGTTTTAGGATATTGTATCTAATAATGTACCTGATGGATTACCACCTGTAAGGAAGATCAGTCATTAGATGGATTTGATTCCAGGAGCCAGTTTGCCAAACAAGGCAGCACATAGAATGACACCAGCAGAAAGTGAAGAGTTGAACAAACAAGTACATGAGTTGTTACAGAAGGGATTGATTCAGGAGAGCTTGAGTCCATGTGCTGTACCAGCAGTATTAGTACCAAAGAAGAATGGAGAATGGAGGATGTGTATAGATTCTAGAGCAATAAACAAGATTACAATCAAGTATAGGTTTCCATTGTCACGAATGGATGATATTATGGACTGTTTAAGTGGAGCTGTGTATTTCTCAAAGATTGATCTGAAGAGTGGATATCACCAGATTCAGATCAAAGAAGGAGATGAATGGAAGACTGCCTTCAAGACAAAGGAAGGACTGTATGAGTGGTTAGTCATGCCTTTTGGGCTAACCAATGAACCGAGCACTTTCATGCAGCTCATGAACGAGGTTCTGAAAGTATTTCTGGGAAAGTTTGTCATTGTTTACTTAGATGATATTTTGATCTTTAGCAATACATTAGAGGAACATATGATGCATATTCGTATGGTGTTTGAGAAGCTAAGAGATGATAAATTGTTGATTAATTTGAAGAAGTGTAGTTTTGTGAAGAAAGGGTTAGTGTATTTGGGATTTGTAGTTTTAGCAGAAGGTCTAAAAATGGATCCAGAGAAGGTACAGGCTATCCTTGAATGGCCTACTCTAAGGAGTGCTACTGAGGTAAGATCTTTTCATGGTTTGACTAGCTTTTACAAAAATTTTATCAAAATTTTAGCAGTATTTGTGGACCCTTGACTGAAACAATGAGAGGGGATAGAAAAGAGTTTAAGTGGACTAATGGGGCAGAAAAGAGTTTTCAATTGTTGAAACAAAAAGTTACAGAACAACCTATTTTAGCACTTCTAGATTTTAATAAGGTGTTTCAAGTAGATTGTGATGCTAGTGGTACTGCAATAGGAGCTGTTATGAGCCAAGAAGGTAAACCTGTTGCTTATTTCAGTAAGAAGTTAAATGATGCCAAGAGGAAGTATTTTGTTTATGATTAGGAATTTTATGCTATAGTTCAGGCATTAAAGAAGTGGAGACATTATCCGCTTCCTAAAGAGTTTGTCTTGTATACTGATCATCAAGCTTTGCAATATTTGAATAGTCAAGGAAAGTTGAATCAGAGGCATTTGAAATGGGTTGAGTTTTTGCAGAGTTATACATTTCTTTTGAAACACAGAAGTGGAAAGTCTAATAGGGTTGCAGATGCTCTTAGTAGAAGGCAACTATTACTGACAGAGATGCAGATTGAAGTGGTTGGGTTCAAGGAACTCAAGAATTTGTATCCAGAGGATCCTAATTTTGGTGGAGCTTGGAAATCTTGTACAGAACCTATTACTCTAGACAGGATGAAATGGTTGGATTTTATCATCCAAGATGATATGCTATTCAGAGGGAGTCAATTATGCATTCCAAGAAGTTCTATGAGGGAGAATCTCATCAAAGAGAAGCATAGTGGAGGATTGGCTGGACATTTTGGTCGTGATAAAACCCTTGCTTTGGTTGGTGAGAATTATTATTGGCCACAATTGCAGCAAGATGTGAATAAGTTTGTACAGAGTTGTAGAGTATATCAGATGGTGAAAGGAGTGAAGCAGAATACAAGGTTGTATCAGCCATTACCTGTACCAAAGAAGCCTTGGGAGGATATCAGTATGGACTTTGTTCTTGGTTTATCGAGGACACAGCGGGGACATGATTCAATTTTTGTAGTAGTTGACAGATTTTCGAAGATGGCACATTTCATTCCCTGCAAGAAGACTAATGATGTTGTTCATGTAGCAGAATTTTTTTTCAGAGAAGTGGTGAGACTACATGGTTTGCCAAAGACCATAGTTTCAGATAGAGACACTAAGTTTGTTGGATATTTCTGGCATACATTGTGGAAGAAGTTGAAGATAGATTTGAAGTTCAGTTCATCAGGTCATCCACAGACTGATGGACAGACAGAGGTGGTGAATAGAAGTTTGAGAAATTTGCTAAGATGTTTGGTTGGAGATAAGCCAATAGGATGGGATTTGATTTTACCACAGGCAGAATTTGCATACAATAATTCTTTCAACAGGAGCACTGGTAAATCACCATTCCAGATTGTATATGGAAGTAGTCCAAGAAATGTGTCTGAATTGAGAAAGATAGATAAAGGAAAAATAAGTAGTGCCAAAGCTGAGGATTTTGCAGAACACTTGAAGAACATCCATGAGGAGGTGAGGAAGCATATTACCAAGATGAATGCATAGTATAAGCCTAAGGTAGATGAGAAAAGGAGGCATAAGGAATTTTAGGTTGGAGATGAAGTCATGGTTCATTTGCGGAAGGAGAGATTTTCGGTTGGTACATATAACAAGTTGAAAATGAAGAAGTTTGGGCCATGTAAGATATTGAAGAAGCATGATTCAGGAAATGCATATGAGGTAGAATTGCCTACTGAGCTGAATATTTCACCAATGTTTAACATTTCAGATTTGACAGAGTATCATGAAGGAGGTGTTGAAGATGAGGTTGCAGTAGCATAGTGGAGTATTCTAGCAACTAGTTCAGATATCAAGGAGATTGAAGACATACTAGATAGTCATGTTGGCAGAAGCACAAGGAACAGGACATATGAAGAGTATTTGGTCAAATGGAAAGGATGACATGTTGAAGATTCATCATGGCTAACAAAGGAGGAGGTTACCCATCTTGGTTTTCCTCTGCACACCTAAGTCATGACAGGGTCACTTCTCAAATTACCCCGGGTGTCTGTTGCAGGAGCATCCTGGGTTTAAGAGCAATCTTGCATTACCCAAAAATATTTCTATTTTTGCATTCAATAAGGGGTATCTTGTGCAGAGCTGCTATTTATGGAAACTTTCTATTTTTAGTAAGTTGGTCTTACGATCTTGGAATGTTCTAATTTTACATGTGGAGGTTCATCTCAGTCATATCAGCCTGCCAGCAAATTTTCATGGCTAGATCAGGTCTAGTTTTGAAGATATTGAAGATTTTTGGTATTGGCAGTAGGGTACAGAAACTTTGAACTTAGTTTTGAAGGCTTTAGAGGCACCGGATGAGGTCAAAAAACTGGGTGACGGGCGTTTTGCGCAAGTCAAGCCTGTAGAGTGATTCGTGGCATTTCTGAAATGGGGTTATAATAGTCAATCAGGTCAACTAGTGATGACTTATGGTCTCTGGAAGTTGGGCCACCTGAAATGGTGGAAAATAATTTTCCTTCAAAATTTTTGTTTGGGTTTCAAAAGTTATTTTGAGCTGACTTTGATGTAATAAATTGAAAAATAAAATAATTCTAAGTTTGTTCGGCCCTTAGGGCTAAATTTTTGGAACCTTCTCAGGTGGTGGAAATTGCCTATATAAAGAAGGCCCGTAGTGTTGTCTAGGGCAGTTCTGGGTAGTAGATCTGGGTATTGATTCGAGGCTTTGTCTTACAAAATATTGTAAGGGAATGCCCATGTGGCTTTGCATATTGTAATTCTAAAAGTTTGTAATTCCACACTTGTGGAGATAATAAGAAACCAATTTTCTGTTCTTGCATATTGTTGTGTTTCTCTGTTTCTGTTATGTGTTTATGGTATTAAGGGGAGTACCCTTCATCAATGCATTAAATTCTCCATATCATTCATTAATAATTTCAACACATTTTACATATCCTGAGAATTCAACTATGTCGAGTGGGATTCTCAATTCCTTCTCAAACTGTAAATTATTGGCACTCGATCAACAATGTGTCCATCTCCTCAGTCATCACTGGATAACTCAGTCATCGCTAAAACTTTTCTTCTTAGTAAACACTATCTTTTCTTGGTTAATTCTCTGATGCTCAGTAATTACTAATGCTCAGTCAACATTGAATTTTCTTGGCTTATACTGGCACTCGGTCGACACTAGCATCACTCAGCTTAAACTGAATTTCTTCTCTTTTATTTGGTTAAGCATATGCTTCAAATCTATTGACTTCTTCAATTAGTGTTAAAGATAAACAACACATTACCTTTCCAATGTGCCAACTAATCAAGTACCTATTGAAGTATCACATAACTCAACCTTTCCTTAGGTCCTCTTGTTATATCCTCTTTTCAAATCCTCTTCATCAATCAAAAGATATGGTACTGTACTAGATAGAAAATATCTCACCAGTTAAGATTTGACATCAATGACAATATAAAAATTATTTCAATTGTAGTTTTCAACAATCTCCCTCTTTGGCATTGATGGAAATACCATATTTTCTACCATACAATCCAAAAAGTATACAATGAAGAAACTCATATCAACTCTCTCTTTGTATCAGATCTTGAGTAATATCCTTAGCTTAATTTTGATTCTCATCCAAGTATCAGCTCCCTCTTGGATAGATTTTTCTTTATCTATTCATCTTTATTGAATCTCTTCCTCTTTCTTTAATCTCTCAGTGTTTACTAAATCGCTCCCTCATGTTTACTCTTGACAACTCCATCTGAATATCTCTACAATCTTCTACCAAATCTCTCCCTCTTTGACAACAATTCCAAAGACATTCATCTTCACCATGTAGATATCTTCATGTCAGCTCTCTGAATTTTATTTCTCTCTCTGTCATCTTGCTTATAATTGATTAATATCCATTTCTTTACTTTTCATAATTCTAGTCAACTCCTAAAGTGTGACCTCCTTTGCATCAATTTGTCAAATATTTTAATTTGTACATTTGATGAAATGCTCCTATATGTTACTAGGTAGCCTTAGTTAGGGTAATCACTCATAATTTACCTCTTAGGTATTCATGAGCATCTTTAGGTAATGTTTTTTTGAATATATCTACTAATTGTTCCTTTGTATTCACATACTCTAGTCTCACTTCTTTGTCTTGAACTAGCTCTCTCAAGTAATGATACTTGATGGCAATATGCTTAGTCTTAGTGTGCATAACAATATTCTTTGATATATTAATAGCACTTTTGTTATGACAGAAAATAACAACTGCCTCAGTGATTTCCTCCTTCATACCTTTTAACAACTACTTAATCCACACTAACTAATTTGAACAATTCATTGTCATTGCTACATATTCAGCTTCTGTTGTAGATTGGGAAATGTAGTTTTGTATCTTGCTTATCCAAGAGACTAATCTATTTCTTAGAAAGAATGCACCACCACTTGTACTCTTCATGTCATCAACATTTCCTTCCCAATTTGCATTAGTGTAAACTTTCAGTTCAAACTTGTCATTCTTCTTGTAATACAATCCATAGTCCTCTATTCCTTTTAGATATCTCAATATCTTTTTCATTTCCATCATGTGATTCTCCTTAGGATTTGCAAAAAATATTGCAACAATCCCAACTTCTAGGGAAATATCTAGTCTACTATGGATAATATATTGTAACTTTCCAATCATAGACCTATACAAAGTTTGATTAACTTCAGCCAATTCATCATTCTTTGATAGTTTTTTTCAGTAGCCATGAGTCTACTTACTGGTCTAGAATCTTCCATACCAAAAAAATTTAGTATCTCCTTAACATGCTTAGATTGTGATATATACATACCTTTCTTCATCTGACAAACTTGCAAACCAGAAAATAATTTGATCTCACCAAACATAGAAATTTCAAATTTAGTTTGCATTTCATTTGAAAATGTTTGACTTAGGGAATCTTGTCCTCCAAATATGATATCATCAACAAAAATTTCAGCTAACAATATCCCTTTACCTTTTTCAGTCTTTAAATACAAATCGTTGTTGTCATTTGTCCTTACAAATCCAATCTTTATCAAATAGTTGTGCAGTCTCTCATACCATACTCTGGGGGCTTATTTCAATCCATACAGTGCCTTATGTAGTTTACAAACCATCTTCTTCTTACTTGGGTCAAAAATTCCTTTTGGTTGTCCAATATATACTTCTTATTCTAGTATTCCAGGGTAAAAGCACAATCGGGTGTCACCCTTTTGGCTAACCTGACTAACTCGAACGAGTCATACTCAGCCAAGTAGGACTCGGCCGAGGCCTACTCGGCCGAAGAAGGGGAGGTGCCACGGGGCACCGAGTGGCACCTACGTGGCCGCGGAGACTCGGCCGAGTCCTACTCGGCCGAGTAGGACTCGGCCGAGTCTACGAGGCACTACTAATAGCCCGCTCAATGGTTTTAGCCCCTCATTTGAACAGTGAGGGGCTAAGGAAAGCGGCTAAAGAGTGATAGTGCAACTCGGCCAAGTCAGAGGTAGATTTTTTATTTTTTTTATTTTTTTTTTGGTTTGTGTTTTTTAGTTATTTTTTATGTATATATGTTGTTTAAATATTTTTTAATTATTTTTTTAATATTCATATGTAAAAAAAAGTCTTTTCTTAATATGTATTGTATTTACTTTTAAAAATGTACAAAATTAACAAATAAAACTTAAACATAGAAAACATATATAATTTAAGTAAAATGTAAACTGGAACGTTTAAAAACATGAAATAGTCCACCTACCCTTGAGACATTTAATAAGACCATTAAAACCTAATAGGATGGATGTAATTATAAGATCCAATATTTAACTTAATAATATCAAAATTAAAACATAATGGACTATCTACTCTTATTGACCTAATAGGAACACTTTCAAGACTTAACATCCACTAAATATGACCTATTAGGACCCTTAAGACCTAATAGGACCACTTAAGACCTAATAGAACTTAATAGGTCAAAATAGTTCACCCTTACTTGGCTCAATAAGACCTAATGTGACCCTTAAGACCCAATAGGACCCAAGTGACAAGGACAAGTGCAACCGCTACCTAGGTTAAATGACTAAATAGTGTAGTAAGCAACTTACCTTATGCATTCAATAATCATCATTGTTCGAGTTATATTGTTTTCATGCCATTAGATCAAGTTATATATTAAAACAACTTTTCTTTATAGCATGCACTTTTATTTTATTTCATTGTTGACTCTTGATAAATTAATCCTTAAGTTTTAAGTTGTCATGTTTTTTAATATTGAACAAAGTAGTTTAATAATGACTAGATGCTATATCAATAAATGGAAAGAAACAAAATAGACTAGCATAACCAAAACACATAATAGTCACAAAAATGTTGAAATAAAGTATCATTATCCATTGTAACACTCTTTGATTTAGCCCAAATATTTAGTATATATCTTTGAAATTGCATTACTTTCTTTTTGATATTTTAGAGTTGGACCATGATATTGGCATTCATCTTTATAAGACCTATAGTTGTGAGACAGGAAAGGCAATATGAAGAAAGATGTCATAGTAAATCCTAAGAATTATATAGTTATCTGATAACAATTATTAGATAACATTTGCATACTAATGTGTTTTAACTTATCACACTTTGTAATACAAAATTAATCATTTAATTATTATCAAGCCACAAGAAAACTATACCATCAATATCATATAACTTTCTATAAAGCCAAGGTAGCCAACTAAATTGATTTGAAATAGTATTGTTTGTTTGAACACTTTGCTATCATTGAACTCTTAACACTTTTCTTTTGTATTGATTTATTATTGTTAGTAGATTGAGTAATTAAACATTTTTGTCTAGTGCCAATATTATTTAATCAATTCAATTAGTTCTCTGTAATCTTAGTCATGGTCTAGATTGTCATATTTCCTTATTCTATTTGTCATGGCCTGTGGATGATCAAACTCCCCTATGCATTTTTTTTAGTCTAAATAAGTATAGGGCTGGATATTATCAAAACTATTATTTTCATCCTTTGCTAAGAAAATTCCTATTTATCAAAATGAATAAAGCCCTAACTCTTATTATATCTAGGATACCTTAATTATAAGGTCATCTTTATTTTTAGTTGCCTAAAGTTACCAAACTAAGGTTTTGATACTATCTAAAACTTAGGATAAAGTATTTTCCTATGAAAGTTCCATAACACATTGTGGTAATCATCACACAGTCAAACATTACAAAGTCCTTCTAAGAGAAGGTTAATACCCAATAGGACCCTTAAGACAAGCTCATAAGACCCTTAAGATGAGCTCATTTAAGACCAGGTTAAGAACCATAAGACGATCTCATAAGACCCTTAAGATGAGCTCATAAGACCCATAAGACCAGGTTACTTTCAACCTAATTAAGACTCTTAAGACTCTTAAGACCCATGAACCCCTTTCCAAATTATTATACATTTTCACCATTTCTTTTAGTATTTAATTTCAATATAATGTTTTTCCCTCTCTAGTTATGGAAATTTGTACAAATTAATTTTTTTCATGTGTGTAAAGTAAATATGTACATGTAAATATGCATTCGAATTAGTAAATATGCGTGCACATGAATTAGTTCTACTACCATGATTGAATACATGTGTAAATGCCTTCAAGTTTAAATTATGTTTTTAAATATTTAAAAATATTACACATGTGCATATGTAAATGCATGAATTTAAATGTTTAATTTAATATAATTTAATTTATATTATGTAAAAATGCATTTGAAAATTAGTTCGTGTGTGTTTGTTTGAAGTTTTTAAAATGTTTTCATGTTTACTTGAAGTATTGTACAACACATGTACAAATTGAAAGTTAGATATTTTTAATTTATTTAAATTAATTTGTAGATATATATATATATATATTTATCAATTGATTTTCTAACATTTGGATGTATGTATATGTGCACATGTGCCTACTTGCAGTGAGCATTTTTTATCTATATCTAGATCTAGATATATATTACCTTTGTGTGCATATCACTCATGGCTTCTAGTGGTTCAGATCAGAGTGTCCATGATAGTCATGGATCACTAGCTCCCTCAGACCATAATAGTACCCAGGCCCCACATGCTAGAGATAGTCGTAGAGATGAGACTATCTCTAGGATGCAAGCTGCTCTGACTGCATTAGAGCGAACACTGTAGAATAGTACTACTCTCCCTAATAGGGAGAAATTGACAGCTATACGCACTAAGCTCATGAGTATGATTCAAAAGGCTGAATCATACAATCCATATGATGATGTATCGATTGATGTTTTTTATCATAGCCTATCTAGCACTGTCATAGGGACAGTAGGTTGGAGGACAGTTGATTCAGATGTCTCAGTCACTCAGGTGAAGAACATGTTTGGCACCCATTACATCAATAAGAGGGTGGTTCGAGCATATAGGGTCACTTTTTGTACAGATGACATAGTGGCCCCTTTTATATATCCTAGATGGTTAGCAGCACATCATATGTGGCCCCAAAAGGATGAGGTGCCACTATATTTCTGCAAACAATTGTTTGCAGAGTTTCATTTGGGCTATGATGTTGACTACACAGATCTACCTCCACATGCTGGTCAGGGTCGGGGGAGATATCAGGATAAGTGTAGACGACCCGATATACCATAGCCCCCTAGTAAGAGGGCATTGGTGGGTCAAAACCTTTTGGTTCTTCCAAAAGGTTTGGAGGCCTACACTGGAGCTGGGCAGGTTACAGCTGAGGACACACGTTTAGATATGTATTCTAGCATTGCCACCATTGCGACTCAGGTTGAGCAGTTTTCATCTGATCATGTGGGTAGGTACATGCTTCAATCACGGACGAGTGCAGGTGTATCACCATCTAGTCCATTTTATGACCCATACATCAGATTTGATCTTCCTACTCCAGATGAGATAGGATGACTACCTGAGGATCGCGTGCGTGAGATTAGTGGTATGTTAGTGAGTGATCTCCTGGCTGCTTACCAGAGGATTTCTACATTGCATGGGATTGAGCCACGTGATTTACCTACTTTCATTGGAGGAGGACAGTGTCGTAGATCCTCCACAGGCAGCAGTCGAGGTCAGAGCTCAGATGCAGAGGCAAGTTCCTCTAGATAGAGTGTGGATGATCTTACACCACCTCCACAGCATACACAGGCTCCCACACAGCATACACAGGCTCCCACACAGTAGACACAGGCTACGACCTCACGAGTTCATAGTAGATTCTCAGATTTGCTTATGGACAATGCCATTGATCCTGATGCAATGTCCTTGCACTCTTCTGAGTTATCTGACCTTGGACGTGCATTACAGCAGGTACAAGAATCTAGATTTAATTTCAATTTATATAGATATACATGTGTACATATAGTTCTATATTTAAATTTAAATGTATTTAAATGTGGTATAGGACATTGCGATAGGTGCTGCATATGGAGATTTAGAGGAGCCTGCTGATCCAATTCATCATGATACAGAGGTACACTTGAAATAAATTAAAAATTAAAATTTTATAAAATTTATTTACATTTCAAGTTCTTATATATATATATATATATATATATATATATATATATATATATATATATATATATATATATATATATATATATATATATATATATATATATATATATATATATATATATATATATATATATATATATATATATATATATATATATATATATATATATATATATATATATATATATGTAACATTATATTTACATTTACAGACTCAAGTCCAGCAGGACGAGGATCCACACAGGCCCGTACATCTAGCACGTGATGGTGATCATCAACGTAGTTGATGTGTTCATTGATACATGTTTGGATTTTGTGATATATATGTATAGACACTTAAACATTGATGTACATGTTTGATTTTTGAGATATATATATATGTGTATGTGTGTACATTTACATTGATATGTAGGTGCATGTTTTGTATATTGATCTATTTGTACATTGACACATGTTTGGATTTTGCACTATATAGACATTTAAACAATCATGTACATGTTTGATTTTTGAGATATATATATATATATATATATATTGATCTATTTGTACATTGATACATGTTTCCAGATTTTGTAATTGAAGCCAAAAATTAATTGATCTTTAAAATTAATATTTAATTTATGTTCAATCTTAAGCCCTTAAGCCCCAACCCCTTAAGCCATGACCCCTTAAGCCCTTAACCCCTTAAGCCATGACCCCTCAAGACCTTATAAGACCTAAAAGACCTAATATGACCTAACATGTCCTAACATGACCTAAAAGACCCCTTAAGATCTAATATGACCTCACATGACCTAAAAGACCCCTTAAGACCTAACATGACCTAATAAGACCCCTTAAGACCTAACATGACCTAAAAGACCCCTTAAGACCTAAAATGATCACTTAAGACCTAATTTTACCTCACATGAGCCCTTAAGGACCAAACATGACCTAATATGACCTAACATGACCTAATAAGACCTAATATGACCTAATATGAGCTAACATGACCTAATAAGTCCTACTATGAATTAATAAGACCTAACATGACCCCTTAAGACCTAAAATGATCTAACATGACCCCTTAAGACCTAAAATGAGACCTAAAATGATCTAACATGACCCCTTAAGACCTAAAATAAGACCTAACATGACCTAACATGACCCCTTAAGACCTAAAATGATCCCTTTTAAGACCTAATTTGACCTCACATGACCCCTTAAAGACCAAACATGACCTAATATGACCTAATAAGACCTAGCATGACCTAAAATGACCTCACATGACCCCTTAAGCCCTTAAGGACCAAACATAACCCTTAAGCCATGACCCCTTAAGCCCTTAAGCCCCAACCCCTTAAGCCATGACCCCTTAAGCCCTTAACCCCTTAAGCCATGACCCCTCAAGACCTTATAAGACCTAAAAGACCTAATATGACCTAACATGTCCTAACATGACCTAATATGACCTAACATGTCCTAACATGACCTATCTAATATTTATCTAATCAATCTAATCTGATAAATTGAAATTAAAATTCAAGAAGAAAGTAAATTGAAAGTTCTATCCAATCAATTAAAATTCAATTTACCTATCTAATCAATCTAATCAATAAATAGAAATTTATCTAGACTAGAAAGGTATGCAATTCAAGAAATCAATCTATTCTAATCAATTGAAAAAAGAATCAATCTAATTTCAATTCAAATATAGACCTACATTTAATCAATCTAAACAAAAAATAGAAATATAGACCTATCTAATATTTATCTAATCAATCTAATGAATAAATTGAAATTAAAATTCAAGTAGAAAGTAAATTGAAAGTTCTAGTTCTAAGAGAGAGAGAGAGAGAGGGGGGAAGGGGAAGGGGAAGGGGAAGGGGAAGGGGAGAGAGAGAGAGAGAGAGAGAGAGAGAGAGAGATAACTTTCATCAATTAAAATTCAATTCAGGTTTAATCTTGATCCATAAATTCAATCTAATCATAAATTTCAAATCAAATTTAAAGTCTACATAGAAGTTTCAAATAGGATTTAAATTAAGTATGTAAAAATTAAAATCCTTAAACCTAAAGCTCCTGATACATGTAGTCTGGATCCTCTCTATCCTTTATTATCTCCAAAAGTTTTTCATGCTCTTCAATAGGCAACTTCCACTTTTGGTTTTTACTTGACCCTTTTTTTGACATAGTTTCAAACTGCAATTTCGTCGCTATAACCAAGTGACTATAATGTAGAACTCTCTCTCCATGCATGTATTCAACAAATTTAATTCCATTTTTTTCAATCTTATCTTGTTGATAATAGGTGCCTTCAATAACAACTGAACCAGTCGGATATTTTTGTCCATCACCATCAACAACTTCTTCAAGCAACTTTTTTTTTTCCTTGGTGCATCTTAGTAGATAATAATCTACACCTTCTATATTCTCAGGATCTGCAACCACAGCAAAAATATCACCTACACAATTTATATTTATGTGTACAAGTAAATGTTAAATTTAAACCTCAAGTTCATGTATAATATATATATATATATATATATATATATATATATATATATATATATATATATATATATATATATATATATATATATATATATATATATATATATATATATATCATGTAAATATACCTAGCAATAAAAAATACGCACCTGTAACAACTAAATCAGAAACACGTTCATAGTCAGCTGAATATATAGGATCATGGATGTCTATGACATTGTCATCATCTTCATAAGGAGGCATTCTAATTAACACTTTATGATCCCATATTGAAACATATCCATTTGCAATATTAACACATTGACTCATTGTGTTGTTGTTAAGACAATCTTCACAAAAGCATGATTTATCTCTTAGTTGAATCAGTGGAGGCTTGTGTTGTCCCGTAGTCATCACTTGATGCAAACTTCTAATTCCAACAATTGATTGACAATTGTAGGGATTCGATCGATCGATATCTGGATTGGATGGATTGATATATAGATCTCAGTTTGAAATCATAAAAAATGTGAAATGCATTATATATATATATATATATATATATATATATATATATATATATATATATATATATATATATATATATATATATATATATATATATATATATATATACAACAAGTTAAAACACACATACATGACATACCTATATATGTAGTTTCATGAATTTGAGTTTGAAAAATAAAAGTAAATTAAATAAATACCTATCACTTCCCAAAAGTAATGTTTGTTGTATTTTGTGTCTCGAGTAGCGAAATGATTTTGACACCATTCAACAATCTTCTTTGAATTCTCTATCATGTTACCTAGAGAGATATATTTTTAACAATTTAGTTATATATATACATGTGTACATGTAATGTAAAGTTTTAAATAGTCTAGTCAAGTAAACAAGTTGAATATCAAATGTATGTACACATACCTTGAAGTTCATGTTGTCGGAGTGCACGCTTCACACATGCTCCTGCTCCATCATGTTCTCCTTTTCCATGTCCACTTTCAAAGAAGTTCCAAACAAACTTAAAGTTGTGTCTAGCATGTTGCATGGCTAACCAATTAAAAGATTTTGCAGACTTAAATTGACCTACAATTCAAATAAATACAAAAATGTATTTAAATGTGACACATAAATATATCTAGAAATGCTCAAAAAAAAAAAAAAAAAAAAATTTATAATGCATGTACGTACTTACCTGCACACCCATCAGACCAGATCCAATGTTGTGAAGCATTTATCCCATGACTTGCAAGATTGTTGAAAAACATGTTGAAACAATGAGCCACATAGCTCCTATCATGAACCTTGTCATCACTAATATAGAATGAACCTCCTTGATGATAATGCATTCATTTTGATCTATACCAGATTCTATCCCATCCAAATCGTATTGTGCATGTCTATAGGTCACATGCACAAATATTGCAACTTGATCAGAATGATAATATTGACTTTGGAGCTCCTTTTGAGGGGAAAATGTATAGTTCTCCGCAAAATCTACAACTGAAAGAATACAACCAAGTGGGAAACAATTTTTGGAATCACGAAACTGTTTAGCTTGCCATTGTGCACCATGACAATGTTGGATATGTGGATAAATCATAGATCAAAATCTGTCCATGAACTGAAGGTACAGTAATTCACTCTTTTTTAATGTAATTTTTTTTGATTCACCTCCTGTCTTCATTTGGTATATCTCATATTCAAATCTCTTCCACTAGACTGGTGTTGTAACATCAATATTATCAAATTGTAAAGGAAATTGCTGCAAATTTCCACAATTATTGCATTCATTTTTTATACACTGGACATTAAATTCATCTGAATCTTCTGATTTATCACATAAAATGGACTTTACAAATTCTATTGTACTTCCAGTAACCATACCTAGATTAAGTATTCTCATAACCTTTTTATATGATTGCAAGTATAAGTGAAACTCAACATGATTTTGACAACAACATGTTTCACGAACCTTATTTATGCGTACGAAGCAAGGGCGCAACATCTCAAATATTCTCTGACATATTTTCACATCTGAAAATTCATGTTTGAATGCTTCAAACAATTCACTTTGTGTAGTATCGACAAAATGTTTTGGATGTGAAATCTTCATACCGGTCTCTTCATCGTCCATTTGTATAGTGTCCCTTCTATTGGAAGAAACGCGAGAGTGGTTGGTCCAAAAATCAATGACCCGTCTTCTTACATCTTCAGAAATTTTGTCTTTACGGGGAAGTCTACAAATCTGTACCCAATTCTTTTCAATATTCATATCCAACATATTTCTCTTCCTAATATATCTCTGTATAGTTCTTTGAGATACGTTGAGTAAATCAGAAATTGCTCGAACTTGATTTCTATGTGTCAATTTCTTACTAGTTATCATAGTCATCAAGGCTCTTCTAGCTGCATTTGAATCTGGTCCTTTATGATCTACCTTGTTAACAACATTTAGTGCATCTTGTAAATTTTGAATTATTGTCTCTTTTACTTTACCTCCTCCAACTTTCCTATTATCAATACCCAACAATTCCAAAACCAGAGTCATTTCTTTTTTCTTGAATAACTTTGCAAATAATTGTGCTTTTCCCACCAAAGATTTACTCTCAAAATATTCCATCCACATATTTTTGAGATGCAATTTAATAGTGCTTTCAGGTACCAAGTGTTCTGGTTCAATTTGACTAATAAGTGATTCCTCATTCATGTCCATCAAATTCTGCATTGTAGGAAAAAAATGTATACTTCGACTACTACCAATATCCTCCCCTAGTTGAGTTGCACCTTCTACAATGATAGGTTCTTCTTCAACATCCATTGGTTGCTCTTGGACACGTTTCGTATGACCTTTCATTTGGTCATCCCTTTTACGATCATACTTCCTTGTTCTAGTCCTTTTATTTCCCATTGCTCAAATATTTAAGCAAGATTTTTTTTATTGTTTTACTACTTCGTCACTGAAAAACTTGTCTTCAAACTCTTTCAAAATATCCTTATATCCTAAAATAAGAATGTAAATTCGTAATTGATATATGTTTTTTTTAAAATATTATGCACATATATACCCTTTGGTTTGAAAGGACCAGTCGCTCACGCGACCGGTCACAAGGGGCCGACGACTTGAGGGGACTCGGCCGATTCCCACTCGGCCGAGTACCACTCGGCCGAGTCATCCTAAGTGGCATGCCAACTTGGCAGCCAAAACTTAAAAAACATAAATAATACACAATTTGTACTTGTGGTGTTTTTTTCTCTTCTGCAAATTAAAAATTTGAAAAAACTAAAACTACCCTTTTGTATATCTCGGAATTACAATTCTAAAAATATAAATTTTATATAATTTCAATTGGAAAATGTTAAACAAATTTGTAAAAAACCACATGTAGGTATATAAAGCTTTGAGAAGTTGCCGATTCGATAAATTAAAAAAAATAGTAAATCAATTAAAAAAAAAATTAAAATTATATGAGGCACTAGAGAAGAGAATCTTCTTCAAGAATATATAATTTATTTGAATTTTAGAAAAATTTTGATAGCTGAAAAGTGGCGGGAGATAAAAACTACTGATTTCGTGTAAGTTGTACTTTGAATACTTATAATGGGCAAATTATAGATCGAAAACACTTCTTTCCTTTTTTTTGCACTAGGTATACATGTCATCTAAAACATATTTTGAAATTGGAAGAAAAAACAATGTCTTACTTATAATTATTTGACGGGAGGTAAACCCCCTGATTTGCTGTATTTTTAGGACATGAAAAATAGACTTTAAAAATTAAAAAAATATATTAATTTATGTCCAAAACAATTTTAAAAAATTATAGGCATAAAATTCATCCTATTTCACACATTTCATTAGTTTACATCATCTTCAAATTCTAAATAGAAATGTGACTTTTATGCCCTTGAAGTTTTTTCGTTTTGGTGTTGTTAGCCTCTTCCTTTGTAAAAGGGTAACAGCTTATTGTGCTTTTACCCTCCATTCAGAAATGCATATTTAACATCCATTTGATATACTTTGAATCCTTTAAAATTTGCATATGCAAGTAGAGTTCTCACTCCTTCCAATCTTGAAATTGGGGAAAATGTCTCCTTGTAGTCAATGCCTTTTTCCTGTGCATATCCCTTGCATACCAATCTAGTTATTTTTCCTAGTGACTTCTCCATGTTCATTTATCTTATTTCTGAACACCCACTTTGTTCCAATAACATTCTTATCTTCTGGTCTCAGCACTAGTGTCTAGGTTCTGTTCTTTTCTATCTTCTCTATTTATCCATTCATGGCTTGTATCCAATCTTCATTCTCTAAAGAATATTTTACTGTCTTGGGCTCAAATTCACATAACAAGCATGTTTGATCTTTCAACTTACTTCGACTTGTCATAACTCCAAATTCTTTATCTCCAATAATTTTTTCTAGCTTATGAATTTTTCTCACATATTGTCCCAATATAGGCTCAGATATCCTTTCTTCTTTTCCTTGATCTTCAAGTTCATTTTGTAGACTCTCTTCCTCCTCTTCTCATTACTCGACAACATCGTCCTAATGCTTGATAATTTCTTTCTGTGATTTGACAAGTTCATGCTATTTCTTGGCATCTTTATTTTCTGGTTCAGGTTTATTACTAGCCTGTCCTTCTTCCATGTGTACAAAAGATCTATAATATTCAGGTTCTTGCTTGCACTCAACTTTATTATTTTCTACATATTCATCAACTCTAACATTTGCACTTTCCACAACTTTTTTAGTGTTAGAATTCAAGCACTTGTAACCTTTTCTCTTAGTGGAATATCCTAGGAATATGCCTTCATCACTTTTAGCATAAAGTTTTCCATTCTTATTTTCCTTCAATATATAACATTTTCTTCCAAAGACTTTAAAGTATTATACATTAGGTGCATAACCATGCCATGATTCAAAAGGTGTAGCATTTGTATATTTATTTGTACTTGATTCAAGGTATAAATAGTTGTACTTATAGCTTCTCTCTAGTATTTTTGTGCAACATTATTTTCTATCATCAGTGTTCTAGCACAATTCATAATTAATCTATTTCTTCTCTATGTTATACTATACTGTGGTGGTATCCTTGGTGCATACATTTGTCTCTTTATTCCTCTATCATTGCATAATATGTCAAACTCATTTGATATAAACTCTCCTCCTCTATCAGATCTCAAGCATTTCAAGCTTTTACCTATTTCTTTCTCAACTTTTGCTAAATACCACTTAAACAACTGAAAGGCATCAGATTTCTCTTTCAAAAACATTACAGTCATCATTCTAGAACAGTCATCAATAAACAGAATGAAATATTTATGACCACAATAACTTTGCACACCAATAGGTCCAAAAAGGTTAGTATGAACCAATTCCAAAATATTATCAAAAGTATATGTCTTTCTCTTGAAACTAGAATTTGTCATTTTTCCCAATTGACATTGTTTACACATTACATTATCAGGTTTCTTCAATCTTGGTAGTCCTCTAACTTTCTTCATCTTACTAATATTTACCAAATTTTCAAAGTTCACATGAGACAACCTCTTATGCCATAGCCATACATCATCAAATTGTGAAAACAAACATGTTTCTTTAGATACGTCTAGATAAAAAAAAATTACCTCTTGTCTGTTCTCCACTTCCAATTAGTTCACCAATGGAATCAAATATTTTAGCCTTCTTGTGATGGAATTCAACTCGATAACTAGTAATGTTCAACTGTGCAACACTCAATAAATTATATTTAAGACCTTCAACCCAATAAGCATTGTCACATCTGATCTTATCAGTCAATCTTATTGATCATTTTCCTTTCACAAGATTGTTAGATAATTGAGAGGGGGGTGAATTAGTTAATTTCAGTTATCCTATAGTCCTAAACTCTCACATGTATATATTAAAAAAAAATCAACCAAATAACCATCTCGGTAAGATTCCAATAACCATCTTTCTCTTCATTTACCGAATACCAGTAAGTTCAATACTATCTTTACCAATTAATCCAAAATATGAAATGTTTAAAGTAAACTAACAATCCAATCACATCAAATAACACACAACACAAAGATTTTAACATGGAAACCCTACCAAGGGAAAAACCACCTGGGACCGATAACCAAAATATTTCACTCTTCTGAAGTGAGCTCGATTAGGAACCAACCATGTTAAAGGTTGCAATGCACACTCTAAGGTGTGACCTGGTTAGAGGATTTATCACTACCAATTAACTATTGACCAGCATTCACTATGGGGTCAAAAATAAAACCATCAACATTCATAGAAAGTCATATTGAAATATAAATAAGACTGTTAAGTCCACTTGGTTAAGAGATTTAGTTGTAACAATGGTTAAAATGATACAGTGGTGATCTTATTCAAATACAACTAAGATTGCAGATTTTCATATCTAAGCTAAGTTAAGAATGAATTTTGAATATGTCCTATGGGGGAGTATTCAGAGTCATTCTGTAGCATTTGTATGTTTCATTCATGACTGTGATTGTCATTGATGTCAACACATTGCTCTACTGGAGATTAGCAGAGAAGTGGACATTGTTTGAATTAGCACACATGGAGTATTACAAATCAAGCTATGTGAAGTTGAGGATTTTTTCTATATTATGTCTTGAGATTGTAGTCAAGAGTGTGTATGAAAATTAAATTATTCATGATAGTTATGTGTAATTTAGTGGAAGCAGTATTCAGACAGTGTTCCTGAGAAGCATCTTGTGATAACTAGAATATATCTCCTAACCGGGATAAAATATGGGCATACGAAGTTATACAGTTGATGAAGACATTTTTGTGGTGACCTGGATGAGACAACATGGTTAGAGGTCAAATGAGTGAAGATTTATTTTGTTTTGAAGCTGACAGTTTTATGTCATTATGGAATATTATGTAACATGTGAAGGTTTATATTTTGTAATTGGTTAAGCCTTGTTGGCTGACACATTTTTAGTTATTTGAGTGTGGTATAAAGGAAGGATTTTTTTTCTTGATTGAAAATATGAATATGAATGAATAGATAATATGTGAAAAGTGATATATGATATTGTAAGAGGATATGTGAATTGCCGAGATCTGGTATTAAGATTTGGTGAAGCAGTTGGTGTGGTTTCACATAGATAGAAGGGTGAAGATAAGTTGTTGAGATCATTAATTGTTGGTATTATTTTGTTCAGATAATACAAAGATCATTTGGAAAGTGTGTTCAATTATCTTTCCCTTGAAGTTGTTTGGACAATGGGTCCTTTTGTCTTCCATGACTCTTAACTGGGTTAGAATATTTTAACAAGGATTAAAAGTCTCCTAATAGGGACTCATATATACTGAATGTATTTCATAAGGCTCCTAAGAAAGTCCATCCTCTCACAAGGAATTTTTATATTAGTACATCTTTTGTGGGCATCATTCCCACTGGGCTTTACTCTCTGATCAAGAGGTTCCCTAGATAACATATCTTGTGCTATTTTGTTGTTGTGTATGTTTATCTTTCTATGGTTGTTTCTTATATTTATTACATGGTTGAAATCTGATAATGATGATAAAAAAAAAAAATTATCTGATAACTGATTCAACCCCCCCCCCCCCCCTCTTAGTTATCTTGGTGGACTTTACTTTCTAACAATTGGTATCATAATGACAGGTCCTTAAAAGAAAATTTTAACAACTTAAGGAGATCTATGGTGACTCATTTAAGGAAAGAAAGCCCTAAGTTTGATGGAGTAAACTATAACATTTGGAAAGAAAAGATGAAGACGCATTTGCTATGTTTAGGACCAAGATATTGGTTAATCACAAAGAATGATAAGACTATCATTGAAGAAGACAAAATTGAAGAATGCACTGATACGAAAAGAGATATATTCATGTGTAACATACTTTCCAGAGAAGCAGTTTTATCAACTCTTTCAAAGAATGAATACAATCAAGTAAAAACTCTAAGGACATCTCATGAAATTTGGATAGCTTTACAATCTACTTTTGAAGGTGATGTGCATCCAAAGAGAATCAGATTATAGAATTGGATATGTTTATTTCAAGATGCAAAGATGATGGAAGATGAATCTTTTACAAGTTATATTGGTAGGATATCAGAGATTGTTGCAGGTATCAAAGCTTATGAAGGAAACAAGACTAAGGATGAAGTGATATGGAAGATCTTAAAAATATTGACTCATGTATTTAAGCAGACAGTGTAGATGATTGAACAAGCTATACCTTGTACTAAAAATTTTACCAAAGAAACTCTTCTTGGAAGATTAGAAGAGGAAGACATAGGCTTGAGACAATTAGGAGATCTACCTAGAATTGAGATAAAATTCAGCGCACTTAGTGTTCACCTTACTTTGCCAAGAAGTACTAGTATTAATGGAGATTATGCCAGTTGTAGAAGATCTAAGACTGAAGAAGACATAAATATTGAGGAAGGAATTGCCTTTCTTGTGAAAAGAGAACCTGAAGGTAAGAAAATCTTTAAATGTTGGACATGTCATGAATATGGTCATTTTGCATCTAAATGCTCTAAGAGAGTAAAGAAATATAAGAATAACTTTAAACCTATAATATCTAAAGAATTTTACTATGCTAATGATGAATAATTTGAGGCTAGTATTGATAAATTCTTAAGTGAAAGTGATAATGAGAATGATGATATAGGATTTGTAGAAATAAAAGAAGAAAACTCTAAAATTGAAGTTAGAGAAGAAAAATCTTTAGTTTCCCAAGTAGAAAAGAAAACTAATTGGATTATAAATAGTAGTTGTTCACATCATATGATTGGAGATATGAAGAAATTTATAAAGTTCAACAACTATGATGGAGGAATTGTTAGAGCTGGAAATAATGCACCTTTCTTGATAAAAGGAATAGGATCTATTACTCTTGATTGAAAGACTAACACTGATGATGTTTATTTTGTGGATGGATTGAAACATAATATATTGAGTGTTGGACAGTTAGTTTATAAGGGATATCAAGTTTGGTTTACTGAGAAAACATGTGTGATCAAGGATAAGGATGGTAATATGATTGGAACTAGCTCAAGAACTAGAGGTAATGTATTTCAGTTGAGTCTTGATGAGATGACATGTTTGATTACTAAAATTGATGATAGTTGGTTATGGCACAAAAGGTTTTGTCACATAAAATTTGATAACATTGTGAAAGTAAGTACTACATTTGCAGTAAGAGATTTTCTTAATATTATGAAACCTACTAAAATGATTTACAAATAATGTGTTATGGCTAAGCAGAAGAGAAGTTCACAACAACAGTAAATTTGGAAATTGTTCATACAAATTTGAGCGGTCCCACAAGGACTAGAGGATTCTATGGTGAAAGGTATTTTATGATTTTTGTTGATGACTTTACTAGAATGATGTGGATAGCATTTCTTAAAGAAAAATATGAAGCATTTGACAAGTTTAAATTGATTAAGAACAAAGTTGAGAATGAATCTAGAATGAAGATTAAATATTTAAGGTCTGATAGAAGTGGAAATTTTACGTCA
Source organism: Chamaecyparis obtusa (assembly GCA_027943335.1). Classification (NCBI taxonomy): domain Eukaryota; kingdom Viridiplantae; phylum Streptophyta; class Pinopsida; order Cupressales; family Cupressaceae; genus Chamaecyparis; species Chamaecyparis obtusa. Next base: position 43,066 of record BSBK01001978.1, read on the forward strand.
AATGAATTTAATATCCTTTGTGAATAAAATGGCATTAAGAGACAAATTTCAGCCCCTAGAACACCTGAACAAAATGGTATTGCAGAAAGAAGGAACAGATCAGTAACTGAAGCAATAAGAGCTATGTTATTTGAAAATAATTTGGCAAAGACATTTTGGAGAGAAGCATTGAATACAATAGTATATACAATGATTAGAGTACAAATCAAAGAAGACACAAACAAGACACCTTATGAATTATGGTTTGGACATGTGCCATCAGTTAAGTATTTTAGAATTTTTGGAAGTAAGTGTTATATTAAGAAAGATGATGACATTGGTAAGTTTGATCCCAAAAGTGATGAAGGTATATTTCTTGGTTATTCATTGAAAAGTAAAACTTATAGATGTTTCAATAAAAGAACTAAGACTATTGTTGAGAGTGCAAATGTTAAAATTAATGAGAAGTTCAAAATTCAGGAAAGAATACTTGATTATGAATCAGATGAAGAAGTTCATCCTAGAATTGATCAAGAAAATGTTGAATTATTTTATAAAACTGATAGTGATTTGTAGAATGAGTATTACATTGAGGAGATAAGAGAAGAACCTAGATCAGAACATAGAGTTGAAGCAAGAACTAAGACACTGACACCTAATAAGAATCTAGCAAGAAATCACCATGTTGATCAGATTATTGGAAGCATAGAAAAAAGGAGTTATGACAAGGAATAAGGTACAAGAAGAACTATGTTTAATTTCTCAAATTGAACCTAAAACTACTGATGAAGCTTGTAAAGATGAGAATTGGATTCAGGAAATGAAGGAAAAACTAGATCAAATTGATAAGAACAAGACTTGGAAGTTGGTCCCTAGACCTAAAGATAAAAATGTTATAGGAACTAAATGGGTATTCAGGAATAAGATGAATGAAGAAGGTGAAGTTGTAAGGAAGAAAGAAAGATTGGTATGTAAAGGATACTCACAGCAAGAAGGAATTGATTATGAAGAGACTTTTGCACCTGTTGCAAGAATTGAAGCAGTAAGAATATTTTTAAATTATGCAGCTTATAAAAAATTCAAAGTGTATCATATGGATGTGAAATCAACATTTTTGAATGGAGAATTGGAAGAAGAAGTCTACATTAAGTAGCCTGAAGGTTTTCCCTTGTGATGTAGCAGCATCCTATGTGTAAGAGCCATCTTGCATCATCCAAAAATATTTCTGGTTTCTTTTCAATAAGGGCTATCTTGTGCAGAGCTGCTGCTTATGGACACTTATTATTTTTAGTAAGTTGGTCATATGATCTTAGAATGTTCTGATTTCACAACTGGAGGTTCATCTTAGTCATATCAACCTACCATTTGAGTTTCATTGCCACATCATCTATATTGGTGAAGTTATTGAGGTTTTCGGGTACGAAATCTTTCAGGTCAATTTTGAAGGCCTTAGAGGCTCTAGATCATGATCAACCCCCAGCTGTTTCGAGCTTGCGTGAAACAAGCACTGTAGATCAGGTCCTACCATTTCCAAAAAGTGGTTACAATAGAGAAACGAAGCTACGGTTAGAAAGTTATAGCCTCTGGAAGTTGGGGTACCTAAAAACATATTTTTGTAATTATTTGGAGCCCAACCTATCTAAAAAGAAAAGAAAAAAAAATAATTCTTAGGATAGTCGGCCTTAAGGGCTAAATTTTTGGAACGTTCTCGGGTGGTGGAAATTGCCTATATAAGAAAGGTCTACAGTTTTGTATGGGGCAATTCTTGGTAGATCGGGGTAATGATTCGAGGCTTTGTCCTACATAATATTGTAAAGGAAAATGCCCATGTGGCTTTGCATATTGTAATTTTGAAATTTGTAATTCCACATTTGTGGAGATAATAAGAAGCCCATTTTCTATTCTTGCAAGTTGTTGTTGTTTCTTTAGTTATGTTATGTGTTGTGGTATTAAGGGGAGCACCCTTTATCAAGTGGTCTCAAGGTGGGAGTTCCTGAGTGTGTAGATAGATCACTGACTATGAGGTAGTTTGCACTAGGACCGTGGTTTAGGATTTTAGCGAGCATCGCAAAAATGCCTCCATGAAGGGAATGTGGTGGAAGAGCTAGTGGTGTGACACCTGAGGTTAGAGCACTCCAGAGACAAGTGCGAGCATTACAAGAAGAGATTCATAGAGGAATGAATCTTAATGTCAGAGATAAAAGTGAGGATGAGGCTGAAGAAGGAAATTATGATCAAGAAGGAGAAGGCAAAATTATAAACCAAGAGGAAGAAAGGCTTTTTAGGGCCATTTCCAAGATCGGGAAAAGACCTAAGATTGAGGTTACTGTATTTTCAAGAAATCTTAACCTAGAGGAGTTGATTGATTGTATCAATGAATTAGAGGAATATTTTGAGGATTAAGACATCGAGCATCCTGATCGGGTCAAGTTTGCGAAGGCCAGATTGAAGGGTCATGTGAAGATCTGGTGGCAAGAGATTCAATTGGAGCAAAATAGAAGAGGAAAGGATAAAATCACAAGATGAGATCAAATGGTGGATAAATTAAAGTGATAGTTCATTCTTGTTGATTATGAGCTTGACCTACTGAAGAAAATACAAAGTTTGAAGCAAGAAGGAAGATCTGTTCAGGAGTATACTGAGGAGTTCTATCGAATCCTCATTAGAATAGATCATGCAAAAACTGATAATGAGAAATTTGTCTATTACCCTAATGGGTTGAGGCCGAGCATCCAAGAGGAGTTGAATTTGGTTCGAATGAACAATATTGAAGAGGCATACCAATTTTCTCTAAAAGTAGAGGAAAAGTTGAACAAGAAATTTGAGAGTAGGCAAAGCGGAAGAGGTCGTGGTGGAAGATCTAGTGGACGGTCATATGGAGGCCAAAATGAAGATCCAAAAAAAAAGGATGAGGCCAATAGCACTCAAAATCAGAGAAGAAATAATTCCAATCATTTCCATGATCAGAATAATAAAGATCAGAGAGGAAGAGGACAAGGTTTAGGAAGAGGAGGCTTTCGTGGAACATGTTTTCACTATGGAGAAGAAGGTCATAGGTCATATGAATGTCCTCAACACCAAGTAAGGATAGATAGGAGAACTAAAGGCTAGGCTAGAGTTGCACATGTAGATGAAGATGTTAGATCATCACATTCTGAAGATGTTGAAAGAGGAGAAATGCTAATTAATAGAAGAGTCATGCTGAGTGGTAAGAATGAACCTAAGCAAAGGAGGAGCATGTTTCGCACCAGGTGCAAGTGTGAAGATAATTGTTGTAATGTGATTATCGATAGTGGAAGCACTGACAATTTGGTGTTAGAAGAGATGGTCACGAAGTTGAAGCTCAAGAGACAAAAACACCCACATCCATATCAGATTGCCTAGGTACAGGATGACCACAAGGTCATGGTCAATGAGTAGTGCCTAGTAAAGTTCAAGATTGGCAAATACCATGATGAGGTACTATGTGATATCATACCTATAGATGCATGTCATATGTTGTTGGGTAGACCATGGCAGTTTGACAGACATTTTGTACATGATGGTCATCTGAATACCTATTCCATAACAAAGGATGGAGTGTGACATAAGCTAAAACTATTGAAGGACATAGAATAAAAGGTATGTGGTAATGCAATAATAACTTTTTTTGATGGAATAAAATTCCTAGAGGGTATGAGGCATGAGCATGTATATTTTTTTTTAATTCCAAAAGTTGGAAAAGAGGAAGTAAAAGATGTACCTGTAGAAGTTGTAGATTTGTCGAATGAGTTTTAGGCTATTGTATTTGATAATGTACCTAATGGATTACCACTAGTAAGGAAGATCAGTCATCAGATGGATTTGATTACAAGAGCCAATTTGTCAAATAAGGAAGCACACAGAATGATACCAATAGAAAGTGAAGAGTTGAATAGACAAGTACATGAATTGTTACAGAAAGGGTTGATTCGGGAGAGCCTAAGTCCATGTGTTGTACAAGCAATATTAGCACCAAAGAAGAATGGAGAATGGAAGATGTGTACAGATTCCAGTGCAATAAACAAGATCATAATCAACTACAAGTTTCCATTGCCATGAATGGATGATATTATGGACTATTTGAGTGGAGCTGTTTATTTCTCAAAGATAGATCTAAAGAGTGGATATCACCACATTCGGATTAGAGAAGGAAATGAATGGAAGACTTCTTTCAAGACAAAGGACTGTATGAATAGTTAGTCATGTCTTTTGGGCTAACCAATGCACCGAGCCCTTTCATGTGGCTCATGAATGAGGTTCTAAAAGAATTTTTGGGTAAGTTTGTCATTATTTACTTAGATGATATTTTGATCTTTAGTAAGACATTGGAGGAGCATATGATGCATATTCATATGGTGTTTGAGAAGTTAAGGGAAGAGAAATTATTGATTAATTTGAAGAAGTGCAATTTTTTGAAGAAGTTAGTGTATCTGGGATTTGTAGATTCAGTAAAAGGTCTAAAAATGGATCCAGAGAAAGTGCAGGCTATCCTTGAATGGCCTACTCCAAGGAGTTCTACTGAGGTAAGATCTTTTCATGGTTTGGCTAGCTTTTACAAAAAAATTTATTAGGAGTTTTAGTAGTATTTGTGGACCCTTGACTGAAACAATAAGAGGGGATAGAAAAGAGTTCAAGTGGACTTATGCGGCAGATAATATTTTTAATCTATTGAAGCAGAAAGTTACTAAACAACCTATTTTAGCACTTCCATATTTTAATAAGATGTTTCAAGTAGACTATGATGGTAGTGGTACTACAATAGGAGTTGTTATGAGTCAAGAAGGCAAACCTATTTCTTATTTCAGTGAGAATTTAAATGATGCCAAGAGAAAATATTCTATTTATGATCAGAAATTTTATGCTATAGTTCAGGCATTAAAGAAGTGAAGACACTATCTACTTCCTAAGGAGTTTGTTTTGTATACTGATCATCAAGCTTTGCAATATTTGAATAGTCAAAGAAAGTTGAATCAAAGGAATTTGAAATGGATCAAGTTTCTGCAGAGTTATACATTTATTTTGAAACACAGGAGTGGAAATTATAACAAGGTTGTAGATGCACTTAGCAGAAGGCAACTATTGTTGACAGAGATGTAGATTGAGGTGGTTGGGCTCAAGGAACTCAAGAATTTGTAGCCAAAGGATCCTGATTTTGGAAAAGCTTGGAAATCTTGAAAAGAACCTATTACTCTAGAAAAAACAAAGTAGTTGGATTTCATCATTCAGGATGATATGCTATTCAAAGGGATTCAGTTGTGCATTCCACAAAGTTCTATGAGGGAGAATCTCATCAAGGAGAAGCATAGCAAAGGATTGTCTGGACATTTTGGTCAAGATAAAACCCTTGCTCTAGTCAATGAGAATTATTACTAGCCATAGTTGCAGCAAGATGTCAAGAAGTTTGTACAGGGTTGCAGAGTATGTCAGATGGTGAAAGGAGTGAAGAAAAATAAAGGGTTGTATCAGCCATTACCTGTACCAGAGAAACCTTGGGAGGATATTTGTATGGATTTTGTTCTTGGTTTACCAAAGACTCAGTGGGGACATGATTCAATTTTTTTGGTAGTTGAAAAATTTTCAAAGATGACACATTTCATTCCACACAAGAAGACTAATGATGTTGTTCATGTAGAAAAAATATTTTTCAGAGAAGTGGTGAGACTACATGGTTTGTCACAGAACATAGCTTCAAATCGAGACACTGAGTTTGTTGGATATTTCTAGCACACATTGTGCAAGAAGTTGAAGAAAAATTTGAAGTTCACTTCATCACATCATCCACAGACTGATGGATGGATAGAGGTGGTGAATAGGAGTTTGAGAAATTTGCTGAGATGCTTGGTTGGAGACAAGCCAATAGGATGGGATTTGATTTTATCACAGGTGGAATTTGCATACAATAATTTTTTTAACAAAAGTATTGGTAAATCACCATTCTAGATTGTATATGGAAGTAGTCCCAGAAATGCATCTGAGTTGAGGAAGATAGATAAAGGAGAAATAAGTAGTGTTGAAGCTAAGGATTTTGTAGAACACTTGAAGAAAATCCATGAGGAGGTGAGGAAGCACATTACCAAGATGAATGCATAGTATAAGGCTAAGGCAAATGAGAGAAGAAGGCATAAGGAATTTTAGGTTGGAGATGAAGTCATGGTTCATTTGTGCAAGGAGCAATTTCTAGTTGGTACATATAAAAATTTGAAAATGAAGAAGTTTGGGCTGTGCAAAACACTGAAGAAGCATGATTCAAGAAATGCCTATGAGATTGAGTTCCCTAGAGAGCTGAATATTTCACCAGTGTTTAACATTTCAGATCTGATAGAGTATCATGAGGGAGGTGTTGAAGATGAGATCACAACATTACAGTAGAGTATTCCAGCAACTAGTTCAGCTACCAAGGAGATTGAGGACATACTGGATAGTTGTGTTGGCAAAAGCACAAGGAACAGGACATATGAAGAATATCTAGTCAAATCAAAAGGATGACTTGTTGAAGATTCATCATGGATGACAAAGGAGGAGGTTAACCATCTTGGTTTTCCTCTTCACACCTGAGTCATGATAGGGTCACTTCTCAAATTACCTCAGGTGTTTGATACAAGAGCATCCTGGGTGTAAGACCAATCTTGCATCACCCAAAAATATTTTTGGTTTTTTTTCAATAAGGGCTATCTTGTGCAAAGCTGCTATCTATGGAAACTTACTATTTTTAGTAAGTTGGTCATATGATCTCAAAATGTTTTGATTTTGCAGTTGGAGGTTCATCTTAGTCATATCAGTCTACCAGTTGAGTTTCATTGCCACATCATCTGTATTGGTGAAGTTATTGAATTTTTTGGGTATGAAATCTTTCAGGTCAATTTTGAAGACCTAGAGGCTCCAGATCATGATCAATCCCTAGCTGACTGGAGCTCACACGAGTCAAGCATTATAGATCAGGTCCTGCCATTTTTGAAAAGTGGTTACAATAGAGAAACAGAGACACTGTTAGAAAGTTATGGCCTCCAGAAGTTGGGGTCCCTAAAAACATATTTTTGTAATTATTTGGAGCCAACCCTATGTAAAAAGAAAAGAAAATAAAATAATTCTTAAGATAGTTGGCCTTAAGGGCTAAATTTATGGAACCTTCTCGGGCAGTGAAAATTGCTTATATAAGAAAGGTTCATAGCATTGTCTAGGGCAATTCTGGGTAGATCAGGGTAATGATTTGATGTTTTGTCCTACAAAATATTGTAAAGGAAAATTCCCATGTGACTTTTCATATTGTAATTCTAAAATTTGTAATTCAACATTTGTGGACATAATAAGAAGCTCATTTTTTGTTCTTACAAATTGTTGTTGTTTCTTTGTTTCTGTTATGTGTTGTGGTATTAAGGGGAGCACCCTTCATCACCTTGACTCATGAAGGAGATACGGTATGTAAACTAAACAAAGCCTTATATGGACTGAAACAAGCACCTAGAACATGGTATGCAAGATTAGATAAATATTTGATAAAATTGAGATTTGCTAAATGCATAGTAGACAATAATTTATATCTAAAAGAGATTGAGAATGGTTTATTAATTGTAGTTATCTTTGTTGATGATATTATCTTTGGAGGTGAAGATGAAGCTAGTGATAAATTTGTTGATGAAATGAAGACATAATTTGAAATTAGCATGATTGGTGAGATGAAATATTTATTAGGATTAAAAATAGCATAGAATAGTGATGGTATTTTCTTATGTCAAGAAAAATATCTGAAAGACTTGTTGCAGAGATTTAGAATGGAAAATTTTAAGCCGGTTGGTACACCTATGGTAACTGGTCATAAGTTGTCTAGCACATATGAAACTCCTGCAGTTGAATAAAATAAGTATAGATCCATGATTGGAGGATTGCATTATTTAACTCATACAAGACCAGACATATCACATGCAGTTGGAATTGTTGCAAGATTTGAAGCTGATCCTAAAGAGTCACATTATCCAGCGGTAAAAAGAATATTTAGATATTTGAAAGGCACAATTGACTATGGGTTATGGTATGATAAATCAAATGACTTTACTCTGTGTATATACAGATGTAGATTGGGGAGGTAGTGTTAATCACAAAAAAAGTACAAGTGGTGGAACATTTTTTCTTGGAGGAAGATTGATTTCTTGGCTAAGTAAGAAACAAAATTGTATTTCACAAAGCACAACAGAAGCAAAATATGTAGCAACAACAAAAAATTGTGATCAGATAATATGGATGAAATAAATGTTTAAGGATATTGGAATCAGATTCAATGAGCCCATTATCATACATTGTGATAACATCAGTACAGTAAGTATGTCTAAGAATCATGTATTGCATTCTAAGAGAAAGCATATAGAAATCAAGTATCATGTTGTAAGAGAGAAAGTTGCAGAGAAAGAAGTCGGACTTGAGTATATAAGTACAAAAGAGTAGATTGTAGATGTATTTACAAAGCCCTTACCTAAAGATACATTTGAGTATTTGAGAGGTATGCTTGGTGTTATTCCCTAGCCTACTTTTGAGAAGTGATGCATATAGTTGCATCAGTCCAGTGGTATATGATCTCTATCTTTTCTGGATTGTATGATAATACTTCCTCTATGGGGGAGTATGTGTGTTTTGAGATGAGTCATAAAGGACTTTTGTGAATGTTTTTTTTGAATATTATCTTTTGACATTGATGTGAATTGACATATTGATGCTTTATTTGTCATTAATGTCAATGGGGGAGAAGAATACAATGAAAAAAACTTGGTGATTTAATTGATGAAGAGAAATTTAAAAGAAGGATAGTACCTAATGATTGATTTGATTGATGAAGAGGATTTGAAGATATTTTAGAGCAGTAGTGTTGTAGTTTGGTATTTATGGAACTTGGATGTTTTTCATCTATGTTGCCATCAATACCAATAGGGGAGATTGTTAGGAATGAATTATGAATATGTCTTATGGGGGAGTATTTGGAGTCATTCTAAAGTATTTATATGTTTCATTCATGACTATGATTGTCATTGATGTCAACACATTGATCTACTCGAGATTAACAGAGAAGAAGACATTGTTTGAATTAGCGCACGTGGAGTATTACAGATCAAGATATGCAAAGTTGAGGACTTGTTCTATATTTTTTCTGAGATTGTGGTCAAGAGCATGTATGGAAATTCAATTATTTATGATATTTATGTGTAATGCAGTGGAAGCAATATTGAGACAATGTTCTTGAGAAGCAGCTTGTGATAACTAGATTATATCTCCTAACTGGGATAGAATCTGGGCATGCAAAGTTATACAGTTGATGAAGACATTTTGGTAGTGACCTAGATGAGATAGCATGATTGGAGGTCACATGAGTGAAGATTTATTTTGTTCTAAAGCTGACAATTTTAGGTGATTATGGAATATTATGTAATGTGTGAAGGTTTATATTTTGTAATTGGTTAAGCCTTGTTGGCTAACTCATTTGTAGTTATTTGAGTGTGGTATAAAGGAAGGATTTTTTTCCTTAATTAAAAATATGAATATGAATGAATGAGTGAATATGTGAAATGTGATATATGATATTGTAAGAGGATATGTGAATTGCATAGATCTGGTGAAGCAGTTGGTGCGGTTTGGCACAAACAAAGGATTCAAAGTCCTATCTTCCATAACTCTTAACTAGGTTAGAATATTTTAACAGTGATTCAAAGTCTCCTAAAAGGAACTCATATGTAATGAATGTAATTCATAAGGCTCCTAATAGAGTCCATCCTCTCATAAGGAATTTTTATATTAATACATCTTTTGTGGGCATCATTCCCACTGGGGTTTACTCTCTGATCAAGAGGTTCCCTAGTCAACATATTTTGTATTATTGTGTTGCTGTGTGTGTTTATCTTTCTATGGTTTTTGCTTATATTGATTACATGGTTGAAATCTGATAATGGTTATAAAAGTTATTTTTATCTGATAACTGATTCACTCCCCCTCTCAGTTATCTTGGTGGACTTTACTTTCTAACCAGCTAAGCTCATAATACATCCTTTGATCAATAATCAATTCACCCCTTCATATCCTTCATCATATTTAGCTAGGTCAATAATACTATGATGCTCGATTATGTCTGTAGTTCTGCCCGGTTCTGTCTATAACCAGTTTGATCAGTTGTGCATGAAAACTTCCTTCCACGTGATTTCTCCTATAGATTCAATTAGCTCCAAACTCAATAATGAATCTCATGTACCTTTAAATAAACATCATAAACTATTTTCATCTCATCCATTAGATTTTTCCTCTTAATTTCCATTGTTCATTTTGCCACTTCATGCTTCCTCGGAAAATGTGTCTCTAACATGTTTCAATCTATTCCATTCAATCATCTCTAAATTTTTTCATTCGTTAGATCCTCATTACTAACTTTATCTTTTACCTCAGCATCATAAGCAATTTTCCAGCTCATCAATTCAGTCAGTTGTTATAAAATTTAATTTTTTTCTCTCACTCGGTTAATACGGAATGTGTCGGTGAATACTAACTTGATTATTGTACTGATACTCGGTATACATTGCACTGGCTTGGTGTATACATAAATATTCAATTACTGACCACATTAACTTATTCAATTCTGATCTTCAATACATAGAAAATTCATGTAATACAATCAGGTCAACAAAATGATGTCATAAGCTCATCAATAAGTTGCCTAATGTATACCTTAACTATATCTCCATATCCATCTCTTCTTCATGTAGATATCTCTTTCCTTTACCATTTTTCTTCGTCAGATGTTTGTAACCATCATGATAAGTATAGTCAAAATAAGTTGGCATCAATGATGTGAGGTCCCACGCCAACCCATCCTAGCTCGACTGTTGTTTTGACATTTGGCTTACCTTGTTGATACTTTGTTTAGAGACATTTGACCTATTTTAGATTACATATGCTATCATTAGATCTTATGAGATGATTGTTATATATTTTTATGATGATGATGTTAGTCGTACTATTTATATATGCTCATTTTAGTTCCATGATTATCTATGATATATGAATTCTATATTTTGCATTTGTTATGTTATCTTTCAGTATAATGAATATTGGTGGAATCATGGTTCTATGATTAGCTTAGGATTACATGATTATGTGAAAATTGAATTGATATTTCAATGCTTGAAGAATTAGGGTATAATGTGGATTATGTAATGATTCATAGAATGCAGTTATTCATTATTGTCAAGTTTAGATGTTATTACTTCATTTTTGAAATAATTATTAATGTAAGATTTTATGACGTATTGACATCGAAATTGAGTGTGCAGGAATATGGCTATGGTTGTAAATTAAGAGAAACAAGAATGGATCTAAGTGCAATCATTTTGAAACCAAGGTCAACTCTAAGAAGAGAATGACCTCGTCGTAACGTGATTTTATTCGTAAACATGATGCATGTGTGTATGTGGTTGACAATGTTTGTAAATGTATGTTTGTAAGTAAATTTCATTTTTGTGAAAATATAAATGTAATTTGTCCACTAAGCATGCCAAATGTGTTTTGTGATGTGTGCTTATGTGAGGTGTCACTTGACACCATGGTGATGATGTGGCATGCTTGAGTGGAATATGGACCCCACCCTCTCCTTAGTTGGTCTTGAGTATTCTAAAGCTAGGTAGGTGGTTTAAGGAACCAAGATTTATGTAACCAATACTCCATTTTCGGATGCAAGTTTAACTAAAGTTTTTGAGGGGTTCTGTGGAGTCCCAGGGTGTGGTTTAGGTTAGATTTTGGTGCCCCAAAGCTAGTACATGGGTTAGAGGGCTTATTTCTTTTATTTTCAGCTCCCTATGCCACATTTTTGTCTCTCCAAATAGGCCATTTTTTGTATAAACAAAAATGGAAATGTTCTCTAGGTTGCTTCACTTTTTCATGTGTTGAATTTCATCCCATTACTATAGCAAGGGCAAGTGTCATTTTGTCTTGGATCTAGAAACTTAATTGTTTTTGGGAAGGGACATGAGAGAGGAATGTTTGAATGTTTTTAGGGGAGAGAGACTTAGGAAAGCACACACTTATTCATCTTGTTTATGCTAGATTTAGAGAGAGTGAGAAGAGGACTAGAGAGTGTTTGGGCTAGTAGATTTGAGAAGGATAGCAAGCTTGGAGTCAAGAGGAGCTCTTCTTCAACTTTTTAATTTTTCCTTTCCTTAGGAGAAGGTTGGTGGCTTCTATCATGTAATTATTTTGTATATGCAATGAAGAAATGTACTAGTGTGAAATTTATAAATGGTAGTACCTTGTGTTGAATCTTATATTGTTTGGTTTCATTGTGTGATTTTATTTATTTTCAATCTTGTTTGTCTTCTTTATTTTCTTCATGTTTTGGGTGTGCAAGTTTTTTCCTTATCCTTGGGAGGATTTGAGGAGGACTTGGGGTGAAGGGCCTAGTTGGAAATTCTTTATGTATGAGAACATGGTTGTATGGGCACCCATGAGAGCCTTCTTATATTTGTTTGGGGGCCATAAGGGATGTGTTGATACTCATGGATTTGAATTGTTTAGTTGGAAGGGCCTTGTGAAGACATGTGATATATATTGAAATGATATTTTTCTATAAGATAGGTGTCTCCATAAGAGAAATTTTCACTTTCACCCATATATGGATTCAATCTTTAGAATCTTTTGTGCAAGCTTGGGAAGGGAGTAAATTGTGAAAGGCTTTGTTCCAAATTGTGTTTGTATGTTTATGCTTTGTGTTGTTGTGTGTAACCCATCCTATTCTCATTTCCCCTAGCTCAGGGGTGGCCATGTAATGGCCTAGGCTAGGAGGTGAGCTTCCATGGCCATGTGGAAAGAATTTTTATGTTTGCAAGTTTTTGGCTTTCTTAGTGTAAAGGTGAAGTTCAAGTGAAGATTCAAGTTTTAGCTAAAATTAAGGATTATTTATTATCCTCTTGAAAATGATTTACTACTATTGTAATTCAAGTTATTTCATTGTAAAAATCATTGTATCTCTAAAATTTGAATTGTTGTATAATCTATGATAGAATTTTATAACAATTTCCTACCTATATGTTAACAGAAATTATTTTCTTTCAAAATGTTCAGTTTACATTTGGTGCAATAATTTTGTAAATTCCATAATTCTACTCATAAATTAAATCCCTGTAAAAATGCATTTAATAAAAATCTTAAGAAAATTATGTATAAATGGTAAATCTATTTTCTACATTTATGCGATCAGAAATTGTTTTGGTTGAAAACTTCTGGTTGAAATGTTCAGTAGATAATTGATTCTGTATATTCTATAAATTTGTTTCATAAATTAAATTTCTTGCCAAAACATATGATGGTTAAAATTAAAAGTATTATTTCTACTATATTAAACTTCAACTTCTCTATTAATTATGAAGTAAAAATTATATTTTAAATGTTCAACTGTTCATTCAAAGAATTTATGTTTGTTGTATTATAATGGACATTAGAATATGTTAAACTATTTTAGTAAGCTGTGTAATGCCCAGTGGATTTTGGGCATTACAAATGACAACATATTGATTGATTTAATTTCCTTACATATCATTTTAGTAGCTCGGTGACCTCTAATCACTATCTTTCACTTGTCCTTTTAGTTCATCAAGTGATTCAATCAGTTATAGATTATCAATCTCTCTCTTTGGCATTGATGGAAAAATAATATGAAATATGCCATAGAATACCAAACATTTGTACTACAACTCTCTTAGTAAATGATGTAGCTCATTAATTTCTCCCTAGCTTGATTATTTAATATGTTTAATCACTACATAGCATTTCAATATTTCAGAAGACTCTCTCTGTGAATTTGATCTTCTTCTGCCTTTCTGATACTTCTCTCCCTCTGGATTGATATTAGACTTTCTCTCCCATCTTTGTGTTCTCTCTAACTGATATTTCATTGAATATTTCTCTCCCTTTGACAATAATGCCAAAAAGAATAAACAACTCTCCAATAGCCAAAAGCATCTTTGTTGTTTGGTTTAGAAAATGTACCTTAATGTACAAATATACAATTTTCCTATTCCATCTTTCACAACCTTAGGAAACATAAAGTGTGAACAATTTGAATCAATATCATTTGATTTTCTGATAAAGTATAGGTTGATGCAACCTCTTGATCACTTTAGTGACTGACAGATAGGGGATGGACCCCTAGTCTAGTCCTCAAGTACTCAAATGTATCCTTCGGTAAGGGTTTAGTATATATGTCTACAAGTTGTTCCTTATATTTTACAAACTCTAGTTTCACTTTTTTTTTTTGTACTTGTTCCCTCAAATAGTGATACTTAATAGATATATTCTTTTTCTTAACATGCATCACTGGATTCTTGGAAATGTTTATAGTACTTGTGTTGTCACAATATATAATCATTGGATCAGTGATCTCCTCATTCATGCCTTTCAACAATTTTTTTATCCATGCAATATTTGAACAATTAGAAGTAGAAGCAACATATTCTACTTCAATAATAGACTAATAAATACATGCTTTCTTATTACTTATCCAAGTAACTAACCTTTCTCCCAAAAAGAATTCTCCACCGATTGTGCTCTTTCAGTCATCTATATTTCCAGCCCAATCTGCATCGGTGTAAACTTGTAGTTCAAAATTGCCTTGTTTCTTATACCATAAACCATAATTTTTTGTGTTCTTCAAGTATCTCAAAATCCTCTTGACAACAATCATATGTGATTCCTTAGGAATAGTAGAAAATCTTGCTATAGTCCCAACAACATGTGCAATATGCGGTCTACTATGCACAACATACATCAGTTTACCAATCATTGATCTATATATTGTCTGATTTACCTCGATTGACTGATCATCTTTTTTTAATTTGTATCATGTGACCATCATTGTACCTATTGGTTTTGAATCTTCCAGACCAAAATTTTTCAACACTTCTTTGATATACTTTGATTTTGTTATGAATATCCCTTCATTTCTTTGTAGAATTTGCGAACCTAGAAAGAATTTAATCTCTCCAAACATTGACATATCAAATTCCTTTCATTTTAGCAGCAAATGCTTTGTAAATATTATCATGTCCTCCAAATATAATATCATCAATAAAAATTTCAGCAATAAGAATCTTGTCATCAATTTCTCCTTTCAAATACAAATTTCTACTGTCACTTGTCCTCACAAATCCAATACTAATAAGATAAGCATGTAGTCTTTCATACAATGCTCTTTGTACTTGCTTCAGTCCATACAGTGCTTTCTACAATATACATACCATATTCTACTTATTTGGATCAACAAAACCTTCAGGTTGTTCAATATAAACCTCTTCCTCAAGTATTTCATTCAAAAATGCAGATTTAACATCCATTTGATATACTTTAAATCCTTTGTGTGTAGCATATGCAAGTAGTATTCTAACTTCTTCAAGTCTAGTAACTAGTGCAAAAGTCTCATCATAATTTATACCTTCTTCTTGTGTATATCCTTTACAAACAAGTCTTGTTTTGTTCCTAGTGACTTCACCCTTCTCATTCAACTTGTTTCTGAATATCCATTTGGTTCCAATTACATTTTTATCACTCGGTCTTGGTACCAATGTCCATATTTTTTTTTCTCTATCTGCTCAATTTTTTCATTCATGGATTTAATCCATTCCTCATTCTCAAGTGCATCTCTAACATTTTTAGGTTCAAATTCACAAACTAAACATGTGTTATGTCTCAACTTACTTCGTGTCATCATGCCATCTTGCTTGTCTCCAATGATTTGGTTATGTGGATGGTGTTGCCTCACAAATTTTGCTAATACTTCTTCTCTTCTCTATTCATAAGTTGGTGCAGCTTCAATTTCTTCCTCCATAGCAATTTCCTAATTCTCGGTGTCTATAGGCTAATTCTTGGCATGTTGCTCGGTAGCTTCTGCCTATCACTCAGGTAGAGGGTCAGGTAACTCAATGAATATATATCTACCATACTCATCTAGTTCTTTTCTTCTTTCTTCATCATTTTTCTCAGCAAACTCATCAACTTTCGCATTAGCAATTTCAATCAGTTTTTTAGAAACCTTATTCAAACATTTGTAATCTTTTCTCTTAGTACAATATCCCAAAAATATTCCTTCATCACCTTTAAAATTTAATTTCTCATTTCTATCATCTTTTAGAATGTAACATCTACTTCTAAATTTTTTGAAATAACTTAAATTAGGTGTGTACCCAAACCATAACTCATGAGGTGTCTTGTTTGAATCTTTCTTCAGTTGTACTCAGTTCAATGTATATACAGCAGTGCTAACAGCTTCTCTCCAATACATTTGTGCAACATCTTTCTCAATCAACAATGTTCTAGCATAATCAATTATAGATCTATTCCTCCTTTCAGCAATACCATTATATTGTGGTGTTCTCAGTGTAGAAACCTATCTTTTAATTCCATGCTCATTACAAAATTTAGTGAATTCATCAGAAATAAACTCACCTCCTCTATCAGATCTTAAGCATTTTAACTTTTTGCCACTTTCCTTTTCTACTTTATCTTTATACCATTTAAACATTTTGAATGCTTCATATTTCTCTTTCAAAAACATAACTGTCGTCATCCTAGAGTAGTCATCAACGAATAGAATAAAGTATCTATCACCATAATAACTATGAGTTCTCATAGGACCACATAACTCGATACGAACCAAATCCAAAATTATTTTAGATGAGTAGCTGATGCAGGAGCATCCTAGGTGTAAGAGCAATCTTGCATCACCCAAAAATATTTATGTTTTCTTTTCAATAACGGCTATCATGTGCAGAGCTGCTATTTATGGAAACTTACTATTTTTAGTAAGTTGGTCATATGATCTCAGAATGTTTTGATTTCACAGTTGGAGGTTCATCCTAGTCATTTCAGCCTATCAGTTGAGTTTCATTACCACATCATCAGTATTGGTGAAGTTATTGAGGTTTTTGGGTACGAAATCTTTCAGGTCAGTTTTGAAGGCCTTAGAGGCTCTAGATTGTGATCGACCCTTGGCTAACTGGTGCAAGCACTTGTCAAGAGCTATAAATCTTGTCATGGTGTTTCTGAAAAGTGGTTACAATAGAAAAATAGAGCTACGGTTAAAAAGTTATGGCCTCCGAAAGTTGGGTTACCTAAAATTATATTTTGTATTTCTTTTAAGCCCACCCTATTGTAATAATTGTAAAAAAAATAAAAAAATTCTATGTTTAGTCGGCCTAAAGGGCTAAATTTCTAGAACCTTCTCAGGCGATGGAAATTGTCTATATAAAAAAAGTCTGTAGTATTGTCTTAGGCAGGTTTGGGGACAGTTCTGAGTAGTAGATCTAGGTAATAATTCAAGGCTTTGTCCTACAGAATATTGTAAGGGAATGCCCATGTGGCTTTGCATATTGTAATTCTAAAAGTTTGTAATTCCACATTTGTGGAGATAATAAGAAGCTAATTTTTTGTTCTTGCATATTGTTGTTGTTTCTCTATTTCTGTTATGTGTTTGTGGTATTAAGGGGAGCACCATCAAGTGGTATCAGAGTAGGAGTTCCTAAGTGTGTAAATAGATTGCTGACTGTGAGGCAATTTGTACCAGAACTGTGGTTAGGGTTTTAGTGCGCATCGTGAAAATGCCTCTATGAAGGGAACGTGGTGGAAGAGCTAGTGTTGTAACACCTGAGGTTAAAGAACTCCAGAGACAAGTGTGAGTATTACAAGAAGAGATTCACAGAGGAATGAATCTTAATGTCAGAGATGAAAGTGAGGATGAAGCCGAAGAAGGAAATGATGATCAAGAAGAAGAAGAAGGCAAAATTTTGAATTGAGAAGAAGAAAGGCTTTTCTAGGCCATTTCTAAGATCGAAAAAAGACCTAAGATCGAGGTTCCTACATTTTCAAGAAATCTTAACCCAGAAGAATTGATCGACTGGATCAATGAATGTGAAGAATATTTTGAGTATGAGGATATTGAGGATCCTGATAGGGTCAAATTCGTGAAGGCTAGACTGAAAGGTCATGCAAAGATCTGGTGGCAAGAGATTCAATTGGAGAAAAATAGAAGAGGGAAAGATAAAATCACAAGATGGGATTAGATGGTGGATAAATTGAAGTGATAGTTCATTCCTGTTGATTATGAGCTTGACCTACTGAAGAAGATGCAAAATTTGAAGCAAGTAGGAAGATCTGTTCAGGAGTATACAGAGGAGTTCTATCGAATCCTCATCAAAATAGGCCATGCAGAAGCTAATAAGGAGAAAGTTGCTTGCTACCTTAATGGGTTGAGGCCAAGCAATCAGGAGGAGTTGAATCTGGTTTGAATGAACAGTATTGAAGAGGCATACCAGTTTGCCCTAAAAGTAGATGAAAAGTTGAACAAAAAGTTTGAGAGTAGACAAAGCGGGAGAGGTCGTGATGGAAGATCTAGTGGACGGTCTTATGGAGATCAAAATGAGGATCTGAAAAAGTAGGATGAGGCTAGTAACAGTTAGAATTAGAGAGGAGATAATTTCAATAATTTCCATGATCAGAATAATAGAGATCAGAGAGGAAGAGGAAGAGGACAAGGATCCAGAAGAGGAGGCTTTTGTGGAACATGTTTTCACTATGGAGAAGAAGGTCATAAGGCATTTGAATGTCCTCAACGCCAAGGAAGGATGGACAGGAGGAACGAAGGCTAGGCCAAAGTTGCACATGTAGATGAAGATGTCAAATCATCAAATTTTGAAGAGGCTAAAAGAGGAGAAATGCTGATCAATAGAAGAGTCCTGCTGAGTGGTGAGAATGAACCTGAACAAAGGAGGAGCCTATTTTGCACCAGGTGCAAGTGTGAGGGTAAGTGTTGTGATGTGATTATTGATAGTAGCAGTACTGACAATTTGGTGTCAGAAGAGACAGTGACAAAGTTGAAGCTCAAGAGGCAGAAACATCCACATCCATATTGGGTTGCCTGGGTGCAGGATGACCACAAGGTCATGGTCAGTGAACAGTGCCTAGTAAAGTTCAGGATTGGTGGGTACCAAGATGAGGTACTATATGATATAATATCTATGGATGCATGTCATATGTTGTTGGGTAGACCTTGGTAGTTTGACAGATGTGCTGTAAATGATGGTCATGCAAATACCTATTCCATGACAAAGGATGGAGTGTGACATAAGCTAAAGCCATTAAAGGAAACAGAAGAAAAGGTATGTGGTAAAGCAAGAATAACTTTTGTTGATAGAAAAAATTTCTTAGATGGTATGCAGCATGAGCATATGTGTTTTACCTTAATTCCAAAGGCTGAGAAAGAGGAAGTAGAAGATGCACCTATAGAAGTTGCAGAATTATTGAATGAGTTTTAGGATATTGTATCTGATAATGTGCCTAATGGATTACCACTAGTAAGAAAGATCAATCATCAGATGGATTTGATTCCAGGAGCTAGTTTGCCAATTAAGATAGCACACAGAATGACACTAGAAGAAAGTGAAGAGTTGAAGACAGATTTGAAGTTTAGTTCCTCACATCATCCACATATTGTCTATGGAAGTAGTCCAAGAAATGCATCTGAGTTGAGAAAGATAGATAAAGGAGAAATAAGTAGTTCTGAAGCTAAGGATTTTGCCAAACATTTGAAGAACATCCATGAGGAGGTGAGGAAGCACATTACCAAGATGAATGTGTAGTATAAGGCTAAGGCAGAGGAGAAAAGGAGGCATAAGGAATTTCAGGTTGGAGATGAAGTCATGGTTCATTTGCGGAAGGAAAGATTTCTAATTGGTACATATAACAAGCTGAAAATGAAGAAGTTTGGGCCATGTAAGATATTGAAGAAGCATGATTTGATAGAGTATCATGAAGGAGGTGTTAAAGATGAGGTTACAACAGCACAATGGAGTATTCTAGCAACCAGTTCAGATATCAAGGAGATTGAAGACATACTAGATAGTTGTGTTGGTAGAAGCACAAGGAACAGGACATATGAAGAGTATTTGGTCAAATGGAAAGGATGACGTATTGAAGATTCATCATGGCTAGCAAAGGAGGAGGTTAACTGTCTTGGTTTTCCTCTACACACTTAAGTCGTGACAGGGTCACTTCTCAAATTACCCCAGGTGTCTGATGCAATAGCATCCTAGGTGTAAGAGCAATCTTGCATCACCCAAAAATATTTTTGTTTTCTTTTCAATAAGGACTATCTTGTGCAGAGCTGCTATTTATGGAAACTTACTATTTTTAGTAAGTTGGTCATATGATCTCAGAATGTTTTGATTTCACAGTTGGAGGTTCATCCTAGTCATTTCAGCCTACTAGTTGAGTTTCATTGCCACATCATCAGTATTGGTGAAGTTATTGAGGTTTTTGGGTATGAAATCTTTCAGGTCAATTTTGAAGACCTTAGAGGCTCTGGATCATGATTGACCCTCGGCTGACTGGCACTAGTGCATGTCAAGTGATGTAGATCTTGTCATGGCATTTCTGAAAAGTGGTTACAATAGAAAAATAGGGTTGCGGTTAAAAAGTTATGGCCTCCAGAAGTTGGGTTACCTAAAATCATATTTTGTATTTCTTTTGAGGTGACCCTATTGTAATAATTGTAAAAAAATAAATAATTATATGTTTAGTCGGCCTAAAGGGCTAAATTTCTGGAACCTTCTCGGGTAGTGGAAATTGCCTATATAAGAAAGGTCTGTAGTATTGTCTTAGGCAGGTTTGGGGATAGTTCTGGGTAGTAGATCTGGGTAATAATTCGAGGCTTTGTCCTACAGAATATTGTAAGGGAGTGCCCATGTGGCTTTGCATATTGTAATTCTGAAAGTTTGTAATTCCACATTTGTGGAGATAATAAGAAGCCAATTTTCTATTCTTACATATTGTTGTTGTTTCTCTATTTCTGTTATGTGTTTGTGGTATTAAGGGGAGCACCCTTCATCAATAGCTCTTGCTCTTGAAACTATATTTTGACATTTTTCCCATTTGACATTGTTTGCACATGACATGGTCAGATTTAGATAAGCTCGGCAAACCTCTAACTTTTCTTTTCTTACTGATTTTAACCATGTTGTAAAAATTCACATGACATAACCTTTTATGCCACGACCACACATTTTCAGTTCTATCCATTAAACAAGAAGTTTTAGCATTGTCAAGATAAAATAGATTACCTTTATATTGTTCACCATTACTGACCAAATTTCATGTTTATCATAGATCTTCACCTTCTTACTTTCAAATGCAACTCGGTGATGTGAGTTATTCAACTATGCTACACTTAACAAGTTATAGTTAATTCCCTTCACCCAATATGCATTTTCGCATTTAATATTATTGTTCAACATGATAGATCCTTTTCCTTTTACTTGACAAGGTGTATCATTACCCATTTTAACAGATCCTCCATTATAGTGTTCAAGGTATTCAAATTTATCCTCATCACCAGTCATGTGATGTGTACAACCACTATCAATAATCCATGTATCATCCTTGCTAACTTTAGAAATAAGGGATGTGTCTATATACCTTTCTTCTTCTTCTGAATCTTCTTTCAAAGCTATGAATACCACCTCAATATCTTCACCAATTTCAGTGTCAATGTCATCATCATCATCTCCAACAAGGTAACATGCCTTATTGCCTTTGTCTTTGTAGTCTCGATTATTTCTTCTATCGTAGTGTTGGTTGCCTCTACGATCTTGATTATCTCTTCTATCATACTTTTTTTTACCAAATCAGTCATTGTCTTTGTCATCATCTTTCCTGTTAGGAAATATAGCTACAATATGACCAATTTCTTTATAGTTAAAACATGCTAGAGGTAATTTTCTCTTATACCTTCCTTTACCTTTTTGCAGCCTTCTAGCCATAAGTGCTTCAAGTTCATCAAGTCCATCTTCATCACTATCACTGTCACTATCACTTTCATTCCTTATCATATGTTTACTGCTTGATTTTCTAATTTTCAAAGATGACATAAATGCAGACTCAACACTCGGTACAATACTATTATCATATTTTTTCAGCTCAAAAGTAGTCAATTTACCAATCAAACTATCAAGTTTAAGAACATTACCCAGTGTAGATCTCATTTCATGAATTGCAAATATTCTAATAGCATAGATTGGCAACAAGGTTCTAAGAATTTTACTCACAATAGTGTCTCCATCAATAACACCTCTTGCTCCTCAGATAGCATTGACAACCTCCTTGATTTGGTTATTGTATTGTGAAATGTTTTCTCCTTCTTTCATTTTCATATCATCAAATCTTCCTCTTAGGCTTTCAGCTCTTACTCTCATCATATTCACATCTCCTTCATAGACTAGTGTAAGTTTGTCCTACATTACTTTTGCTAAAGTACATGATTTGATATCTTCAAATTTTGCATCAGACAGGGCAGAAAAAATCTCTATTATTGTCATGTAGTGTTCATGTCTATCTCTCAGCTAATCAATAGTCAAAGATCTAGTTGTTAGTTGTATGTAAGCATTAGTCAGGTGAAATACTGCAAATTCTCTAATTCCTAATTTATGCAATTTCATTCTTCTTTTCCATGTTGAGAAGTTGTCTTTGTTCAGCTTTGACACCTCTCTCTTATACATCTTGTGATTTTTATCTTAAGTCCTTCAAACTTCCTTTTCGAGCACACAAGCTCTAATACCAATTGTCAGATAACTAAGAGGGGGACTGAATCAGTTAATTCTAGTTATCCTACAATCTGAAACTCCTAGATGTATATATTGAAAAAATTTCAACCAAATAACCAACTCGGTAAGATGGCAATAACAATATTTATGTTCATTTACTGAATACTAGTAAGTTCAATACTATGTTTACCGATTAATTTCCAAATGAAATGTGTAAATTAAACTAACAATCCAATCACATCAAATAACACATAACACAAGGATTTGAATGTAGAAACCCCGCTAAGGGAAAAACCACCTGAGACTAATAACCCAAAATGTTTCTCTTCTGAAGTGAGCTCAGTTAGGAACCAACCTTGTTAAAGGCTACAATGCACTCTATAAGGTGTGACTTGGTTAGAGAATTTATCACTACTAGTTAACTCTTGACTAGCATTCACTATGGGGTCAAAAAGAAAACCATCAACATTCATAGAATGTCATATTGAAATACAAATAAGACTGTTAAGTCCACTTGGTTAAGATATTTAGCTATAACAATGCTTAAACTGATACAATAGTGATCTAATTCAAATGCAACTAAGATTACAGATTTTCAAATCTAAGATAAGCTCATAATACCTCCTCTGATTAATAATCCATTCACTCCTTCATATCCTTCATCATATTCAACTCGGTCAACAATACTCTGACGCTTGGTTATGCCTGTAGTTTTGCTCGGTTCTATCTATAACCAGTTTGATCAATGGTGCATGAAAACTTCCTTCCATGTGATTTCTCTTATAGATTCAATTAGCTCTAGACTCAATAATGAATCTCGTGTCTCTTTAGTTAGACATCATAAACTATTTTCATCTCATCCATTATATTTTTCCTCTTAATCTCCATCATTCATTTTTCCACTTCAAGCTTCCTCAGAAGATGTGTCTCTAACACATTTGAATCTCTTCCATTTGATCATCTCTAAATTTTTTCTACTGTTATATCCTCATAACTAATTTTATCTTTTACCTCATAACCATATGCAATTTTCCAGCTCATCAATTCAGTCGGCTATTATAAAATTGAATTGTTTCTCTCACTCGGTTAATACGAAATGTGTCGGTGAATACTAACTTGGTTATTATTGATACTTGGTATACAGTACACTACCTCAGTGTATACAAAAATCTTCAATTATGATCTTCAATACATAGAAAATTCATGTAATACAATTAAGTCAACAAAATGATGTCATAGGCTCATCAATAATTACCCAATGTATACCTTAACCATATCTCAATATCCACCTCTTCTTCATGTAGATATCTCTTTCCTTTACCATTTTTCTTTTTCAGATGTTTGTAACCATCATGATAAGTATAGTCAAAACTAGTTGACATAAATGACAACATATTGACTCATTTGATTGTCTTACATATCACTCTAGTAGCTCGGTGATCTCTAATCAATTTCTTTCACTTGTCCTTTCAGTTCAGCAAGTTATTCAATCAGTTGTAGATTATCAAGGATATGTTGGATCATTACCAAACTTAACACTTCTACCTTTGTAATGATTTAAGATTTCAAAATTACTTTTATCACCAGTCAAGTGATGTGAGAAACCACTATCAATATATCATTTATCACCTTTACTCACATATGAATAAGTGTCATTTTCTCATCTTCATCAGAATCATCTTTCATAGCAACATAAAAAACTTCTATATCAAAATCACCAGATTCACAAAGTTCACTGTTAGATTCCTCTTCAACTATGTAACAAGATTTCTTACCTTTCTCTTTGTATTCCTTTTACCTTTTGTGATCTCTGTCATTTTTTTTGTCTTTATACTTTCTTTCCCTTCTTTCATCCTTGTTAGTCTTATCAAGGCATCTTCATGCAATATGGTTAACTTTGTTACATTGAAAATAGATTATAGGAAGTTTACCTTTAAATTTTCCTTTTCCTCTCAGTAGCCTTATAGCCATAAGTTCCTCAATATCATCTAGATCATCATTAGAAGTATCACTCTTACTATCACTATCACTGTCATTGTTCACATAGCTTTCTTTTCCTTTCTTAGACTTATGAAGAACCATTTGAGACTTGAATACAGATTCAATGTTGTGAGTAGTAAAATCATCAAAATTAGACAACTCAAAAGTAGTAAGCCTACCAACAAGACCTTCCAAAGATAGGACATTACCAGGATTACATCTTGATTCTTGTATTGCAGAAACTCTAATAGAATAGATAGGAAATAGGGTTCTCAACACTTTACTGATAACAGTTTCATCATCAATGTTTCTATTAGCTCCTCTAATAGCATTTACTACCTCTTTAACTCTGCCACAATACTGAAAAATGTTTTCACCTTCTTGCATTTTCATTTCATCAAACTTACCTCTCAAACTTTTAGATTTGCCTCTCAGTACATTTTTGTCCCCACCATAGATAGCTGCTAGTGTGTCCCATATTTTATTTGCATTAGTACAGTCTTTGACGACTTCAAATTTAGGATAGATTAGGGTTGATGAA
Source organism: Chamaecyparis obtusa (assembly GCA_027943335.1). NCBI lineage: Eukaryota > Viridiplantae > Streptophyta > Pinopsida > Cupressales > Cupressaceae > Chamaecyparis > Chamaecyparis obtusa. Next base: position 68,191 of record BSBK01001978.1, read on the forward strand.
ATCTCCAACATTACCTAATTGTGTTCTTTTTTTCTCTTCATCTCCTTGACTATCATAGGTGTAGGAATAGGTGCATAATAATTTTCCACATAGTATATTGTTGAATCACCAATACCGAAAAAGTGCAATTTCATCAAGCTCTTCCATGTAGGGAAGTTATCCTTGTTTAGCTTCGGTACCTCCTTTGTGTACATCTTGATCATTAGCTTCAAGTACCTTTAAAATTTCTCCTTACAAGCACCAAAAAATCTGATACCAATTGTTAGAATGATTTTAGAATACCTGAGAGGGGGGTGAATCAATTATCCTCAGGTATAGATGTACTAATTCAACTTTTAAACTCTTCAACAAACTTAGATCTATTCATCAATTCACTTAGTATCTATAGAATAAATCAAAAACATAAAACTTGGAGTCCACTATCCAAAAGTAATCAACTTACAGAATATAAAACTTGGAGTCCATTGTCCAAAAGTAATCAACTTATAGAATATAAAACTTTCAACAACATTCACATCAAATAAAATTCACACAAGTATAACACCAGGATTTAATTTTGGAACCCAATATGGGAAAAACTACCGGTAACATGCTACTAATTTTCACTCTTCTGAAGTGAGCTCTATGAGAAGCCAACCATGTTAAAGGTTTACAATACACACTGCTAGGTGTGACCCTGTTAAAGGATTTAATCACCCTATTAAGAGTGGCCTGGTTAGAGGGCTTAAGAAAATTCAATTACAATTTCACCTTGATTAAAGGGTTTACAAAATGACTATTAGGTCAAACATGATTAAAGGATTTTAACTGATACAATGGTTAGAAAGTAACAATAGGTTCTAATCTGAAACATACAACTCACTTTGCAAATATAGATATAATTCTCTCATATGTTGATTTACTAAGTGACCTTCATTTCCATCTCCATCTCTGATCTACTCATAAATATCATCAAGCAATCACCTCAACTCTATTCACCTCTTCACAACTCTTCTTTAGCCTTCTACTTAGGTTCGCTAGTCAATAACATCAACCTCTTCCACCATACACATAACCTCACAATTAGGTCATATGTATACCTCCTTGATCAGGTAGATTAATCTTTTGTCTCTTAATCTCTTCCATAGATCTTAGGTTTAGGTCAGATTCATTGAATCCTTCCATTATTTTATTCTCATCATTTTCCTTCAAAATACATCTTCAAACTTCTCCTTGAATCCATATGAAAATAGTTTACCATGAATTATATGCTCCATATCATTGATTAATAATTTCAACATGTTTTACATTTCCCAAGAATTTAACTATGTCTGCTAGGATTCTTAATTCCTTCTCAAACTATAAATTATTGACATGATCAATACTCTGTTCATCTCCTTGGTCATCACTGGACAACTCGGTCATCGCTAAAAAATTTCTTCTTGGCAAACATTGTCTTCACTTAGTTAATTCTCTGATGCTTGGTAATTACTGATGCATGGTTGACACTGAATATTCTCAGATTATACTGGCCCTCAGTCGACACTAGCATCACTTGACTTAAACTGAATTTCTTCTCTTTTTCTCGGTTAAGCCTATGCTTCAAATCTATTGACTTCTTCACTTAGTGTTAAAGATAAAAAACACATTACCTTGCCAATTTTCTAACTAATCAAGTACCCATTGAAGTATCACATAACTCAACCTTTCCTTAGGTCCTCTTGTTATCTCCTCTTTTCAAATCCTCTTCATGAATCAAAAGATATGGTACTCTACTAGATAGTAACTGTCTCACCAGTTAAGGTTTGACATCAATGACATTATAACAATTTTTTCAATTGTAGTTTCCAACATTCTCTTGGTCCCTTGATGAAGACAATTCTTTTCTTAATGCTTGATACTCCTTTCTGAGATCCCTTTAGAGACAATTATTTCCTTAGGATTTATCCTCATTTTTGGGTCCCTTAATGGAGACAATACTTTCCTTATAGAGTAATCTTAATTTTCTTTTATGGGTTAACTATCATAACACATCTTTCTACACCATCAATGTCATATTTTTTAATAATGTATTCTCTTTGCACCATGAAATACCTTATTGGGATAGTGGTCATCTCTCTCTCTCTTGTTAGGAATGGGAACACTGAGAGGGGGGGTGAATCCATGTTCACTATATTTTATTTTTTTACTTTAATCTTTATACTAAACTTAAATGCTTAAGTACTGAATTAAACAATCACATAAACATGAAACATGAAATCAACACATGACACCAATATGGTTACGGGGAAAATCAAATAGGTAAAAACCCCAGTGGGAATTGACACACACTAATATTCTGTACTAGTGTTTTGTGATCCTTATTAGAGGATCCTTAACCCTATTAGGAGTTTCTTTACAATGTATTAAGTACAATAGACCTTGTTAAGTATCAGACCCTATTAGGGAAGTGGATGCACTATCCTAGAGCTCACTACTCAAGTGGTGAAGGCTACAACCTTTTGATCTCAGATACACACTATATCTACAGGATGAACTGTCACTGTGACACTACTTGTCAGATCAATTCCTTAGATGCACTGATGCTTTGACCTCTTGCAAAGCTCTAATACATCTTATATTATCTTTGAACACTTCTTCTTTTCTTTTCAAAACTCTATCTTTACTTCCATACTAAATACAATGGGCGCATCTTATATTTATACGCGCATACAAAATAAACAACTAGGTCAGCCCTTAAATCTATTACAAACATCACTTCCAAATGAATTGGCTTAAGAGTGTTTACAATCAAACAAGTATACATGTCAGAAACCTAATTACAATAGGTGCATAGCCTTTACAACATTAGAATATAATCGCAACACAAGATGATAACTGTCGGCTACTTGCTCTGTTCTTCACTGGCACACATTGGTTGTGCAACTTCAACTGACTGTATCTTTCTCATCCATGCATATATGATTATGCGCTCATAGACTAAGCATGAATATAGTCTAACTAACTTAACTTCTAGGGCACACACCATAACTCAGCCATACGCACATGTGCTGATGCTCTGAGCTACAGGAACTTTGTACACTGTCCAGTCTTCAACACTTAACCAATTTCTGATCTTCTCATCAAGTGCACTAACTCCAAACTGCTATATGACTTTGTTGCCATAATGAAAACACTATATTAAGTCATATACCTCATTATATCCAACTTTCCAACAATCTCCCCCTTTGTCATTGATGGAAACAAAGAAATATAGCCAAGTTGCTAACTTTCCTTAATACAAACAACTTTTGTCATCTATACATATACTTATATCTCCCTATACATAATATGATCTATATTATATACACAACTCCCCCTTTTAAATTAATAACAAAGGTGTTACAAAAACTATATCTATACATACTTACTGAGGGAAAACATCTGGATATGCAATCTTTAGGTTTTGGATCTCCTTCTTCCAAAATGAGATCAAAGAGTTTACTATCTGGAGATGGGCACATAATACATACTGAAGCTTCTCCATCTTCTTCAAATATTTGGAAGGACCTTGATCATAGTTTATCATGGTGGCATCAATCTCTTTGATGTTCTAATTTAGAATGTCTAATGAGGGTGCAAGAGCATTCATCAACTGAGTCTATCTAGCCCTTAACTTTGTCATCTCTTTTTATGCCTTCTCAATTTTGTCTATCTGACCTTGGTAGACATTGTTGCACATGTTCACATATGTGGATGTGTCTTTCATTGAATTCTTCACTTGCTCAATCATAGCTTTTGACTCTTTTATTTTCTTGAAATGAGCATCAATAAGCTTATCTTGATCCATGCATTCTGCAATGATTTTTCTTCCTTGGTCTACAAATTCTTTCAAGGATGCTTGACCATACTTTAGTGAGCTTAGGTCAAGTGCAAAGTTGTTCAAAAATTCATTCAATCTCTTCTTTAGATACTTTTCTTCCGCAACTAAGGATGTAGATTCTTCAAGGCTTGATTGCTTTTGAAATGTGAGATGACTGTACTCACATCATCAACAAAGTATATTTTTCACACTTTCTTATCCTTTGGCAAAAAATTGTTCAAAATGTTTACTGATTCTACCAAGAGAGGATTCCTCATCACTAGATGTGTTAGGTGTCAAACTTGACAACAATGCTACTGAAGGAGTGATGGGAGTGCTTTCCATCACTTCTTGTTTCACCTTGGTTGACATTTCATCCTTTTTCTCACTTTCTTTTATCTTTTCTTTTTCTAATCTTTTTTTTTTCTATTTATTTTTCTTCTTCTTTCTCATCATCAATCAATACTTCTTCTTGATGAGTGGGAGGTGTGTTTCTACATAAAATTTCAGCTTCTTGTGTGCTCACAAAATATTCCTCAAACTTTTCCAATTCTGTGTTAGTGGTCGCCATGGCTATCTCCACATTATCAATGATAATGGTGCTATCCTTGAGTGATTTTGACATGGGCATAGACTTATCTAACTCTATTTGTGCTTCTAATATAAGCATTGAATCTTGAGGACCTGTAGATTGTACCTTGATGGTCTCTGACCCTTTGGTAACCGTTGTGGGTACATGTGTTGTGGGTGCAGTAGGTGGATACATGTTTATGTTCATAAAAACCTTCTCAAAGGCTTTCTCTATCTCTTTGGAAACTAATTCATAGTTTTTATCCATTATATTTAGAGTTCTTGTCTTGGTTCTGAGGTGAGGCTTTACCACATCTAACAGCAACTTCTTTTCTTCTAGCTCACATATAGGAAGAGTTTCATCTAAGATCTTTTCCCTTATCCAAAGATCTTCTTCAATAGCCTATCTCTTTTGGAATTCTAGGATATTCCATACATTGTCAGGGATCATTGTTTTTAGTTCCAAGACTGTCCTTTCTAACTTGATCATGTGATTTATGATCATGCTATGAATCTCTAATTTACGTATTTCACTATATTTATCATAAAACTTCTCTACTTGATCAATTCTTCCCTCATCAATTATTCTAGCACTTAGCACATTGAGACTAGGTTTGAAACTTACTTCAGGAGGTGCTTGAGTGTTCTTTTTGCTTCTTGTTTCTCATGACGATGGATGACTAGTGCTAGTTTCTTTCTTCCTTTTTGGCATTGCCTTATACTCAGAAGGAGTAGTAAGGCCAATGGTTTCCTTGGGTGTAGAAGGAGTATCATTAGTTATATCCTTCTGTTCATCTGATTCTCTATCTTTACCTTCTTCAACTTGGGATCTTGTGATTCTACCTTTACTGCATCTACGCTCTTTAGTTCCAAAGAAATCTTTTGTTCTTTTCTTTGTCAAGATCTACTTGAGACACACCATGTATTCTCAAGATCTCTGATGTGACTTTAGCAACCTTTCTTTTTGTTGTTGAATTGTTTAGCTTGGCATCTACTTCTCTTCTCTTCTCCTCATAAGTTCCCCATCTAGGTTCATTAGGGTCAGTAGGAGCTGTAAGCAATACTTGAGCATATGCTTCTAAAACTTGTTCCTCTACTTCATATCCAAGTGGATGAATCCACTTTGTTCTAGGGACTACTACCTCCATGCATGTTGTATCTATTTCAACCATAAAACAAATTGTATCCTTGTACTTTTCAACAATGGTTTCTAGAATTTTGAACCTCATTTTCATCTTAGCCCTGAAGGTCTTCAATTCCAAAGTTACATAATCTCTCAATGTACTCTAAGTGGATGCCTTGTCAGATATCTATGGCATGGTTGGAATGGACTTGTCCAAATAAAAATTTGATATTCTCCCAACTATATGAAGGTACATGTAAATGATCAAAGACCCAAACCTAAATATCTTGGTCTTGTCATGCTTGATTGCCTTGATATTATCAATCAACTATGTGTGCAAGATCTCACACAAGTTGAACTCTCCATCTTCCTTCAAAAGTCTAATGGCTCCTAGAATTGTGCCTGTAGACACATTGTTCACTCTACTAGTGTGATGAAATCTGTATCCAAGTATCATAGACATCAATTTGATGTCTTCTTGCTCAATAGGCTCAATTTTCATCCTACGCCTATCACTCCTTGACTTACATGTCTGCTCAACAATTTTCCTGACATCCTTGCCTACTAGAAGAACAACCCCTATCTTTGATAGGCCTGTCATCTCATATATTAGGTCATTAGTAATTTTGACTGGCACATCACCTATCCAAAATAGGTCACCATGAATTCTGCTCAAAAGTATTTTAATCCATTATGTTTGATAGAATTCATATGTCGTAGCATACTCTACTATGGGGTGATCATTCCACTTCACATATTCATCCAAGAAGGTTTTGTCTAGTTTTAACATTGTTTCCATGTGTTCCCTTAACCTATCCAATCCTACTGGTTCCTTCTTACAGTAGATGTAAGCCCTTAGTCTTCTACATGCATAATGCCCATATGTGTGTGGGAGAATGCTCCCTCTAAGTCATCTAGGGTAGACTTAAATGGATGTTTCTTAAAGACATCTTTTCTTTTCTGCAACATCAAAAACTATGGGAGTGTCCATCACTTACTTGTTTTATCACTTTCTAATTGTGCTCTAGGATCATCCAAAGACTTCTGAATTGGCACGGTGAACTAGGGTTTTTGCAACCAATCAAGTGTACTACAAATCTCTGATAGATCAATCTCCAAGTCTTCACAAAAACTTCTAAGGCTCTTTCTTCTCTTCAATCACTCTGAATTCAAATGCAATCAGTAATCAAACAACTTTCTATGTACTTAAGGTGAAAATTCCACCATTAATGCTTGCCACGTAAACCAGGATGTCAAACATTTCCAACTTTTGTTCTATTAACAATCAATATGTGTGCTCTTGCATGAAGGTTTCTTTATACTAAAAAATCTTAAGTCCAAAGGTGCATACTCTGAGAATGAGTATACCATCCATGCAGGGGTCTAGAGCTAAATTAGCTCCCCCTATGACCATGAGGGCCATTCATCCAGATGTAGAGGGTGCATCCACTGTGGATGCATCCAATACATTCTCATCAACTTTGTCCTTCTTTCCTTCTATCCAAATCAAGCTCACATCCTCTAAGGCTTTCACAAACTTGACTTCTCCTTCGGGATCCAAAACTAGTTCTTTGGCCTTTTTAGGGTTTTCCTAACCTTGCATCCTTGATCTATAGAACTTTGAGATATGTCCAGCCTTTTTACAAGAGTGACAAATGACTGGAAGTCTTATATTCCTCAACACATTGACATGTGTCACCATTTTGTATTGTCTAGCTGAGTGACCATTATATTTACATATCTAACATGTAATATTCTGAGAACTTCTTACATTTGTCTGATTTTGATTTCTCTAATCATGTTGAATCCTATTCTTCTTACTAGTCTTGCAATTCATAGCTCTATGACCAAATTTATTGCATGAATAATAGTAACCATCAAAAGGTCTTACCTCTGTACAGATCCTTGCAATGTGTCTATGCTTGTTACATGAAAAACAAGTGTGGTCTATAGGCTTGCACTCATTCTTAGGTGGTTCACCATTATCTTTAGTTTAATCTTCAATCTCCTTAACATCAATAGAGTCTTTTTGTGTATCATTTCTTGCCCGCATGTTGTCAATCTAATTTTGTGCTTCATTGTATCCAATACAGCTAGTGTCTCCTTTGGCTCTTCTTGCATACAACTGAGATTCTATCAAATCAAAACTGGTGTGTAATTTGTCAATGTGATTCTTTTCTTCCTTTAATTCATATTCCAAGCTTTCTTTGATGTTCCTTAACTCCAAGATTTCCAAGTTAGCTTTCCTTAATTCCTCATTGAGTTGAAGGTTCTCTTTGATTTGTTCATTATAGACTTCCTGATTGTTGATCAACTTATCATCAAATTCTTCAAGTAGTTCTTTCAAATATGCATTGTCTTCATTCATCTTCTTGACCTTTGCTCCTAGATCACTATTAGAGCATTCTTTCAAAATCTTTCTTAGCCTTTTGATAACTAATTGAGCATCACTGAATTTTTCTTTTAGTTCTTCAATTTCTCTTTATGATTTGTCCAGGTCTTCAAGAGCATCTTCAAGATTTATTTTCAGATGTTTCATTTCTTCTTTTTCCATGATCTCCTCAAGTGGTTAAACTTCTTTTCTAAGGACTAGAGCTCTGATACCAATTTTTAGGATTGGGATAACTGAGAGGGGGGGTGAATTAGTGTTCACTGTATTTTATCTTTTTACTTTAATCTTTATACTGAACTTAAATACTTAAGTACTAAATTAAACATTCACATAAACATGAAACATGAAATCAACACATGACACCAATATGGTTATGGGGAAACCCAAATAGGTAAAAACCCCGGTGGGAATTGACACCCACTAATATTTTGTACTAGTGTTTTGTGATCCTTGTTAGAAGATCCTTAACCATATTAAGAGTTGTGTTACAATGCATTAAGTATAAGAGACCTTGTTAAGGGTCAGACCCTATTAGGATTCTTATACAATAGTCCCTATTAGGGGAGTGGATACACTGTCCTAGAGCTCACTGCTCAAGTGGTGAAGGCTACAACCTTCTGATCTTAGATACACACTATATCTGCAGGATGAACTATCATTGTGACACTACTTGTTAGATTAGTTCCTTTGATGCGCTAATGCTTTGACCTCTTGCAAAGCTCTAATACATCTTATATTGTCTTCGTACACTTTTTCTCTTCTTATCACAACTCTATCTTGACTTCCATACTGAACACAATGGGTGCATCTTATATTTATACGCACATACAAAATAAAAAACTAGGTTAGCCCTTAAACCTATTACATACAATGCTTCCAAATGAATTGGCTTAAGTGTGTTTACAATAATGCAAGTATACATGTTGGAAACCTAATTACAATAGGCACATAGCCTTTACAACATTAGAATATAATCACAACACAAGATGATAATTGTTGGCTACTTGCTCTGTTCTTCACTGGCACACAGTGGCTGTGCAACTTCAACTGACTGTATCTTTCGCATCCTTGCATAGCTGATTATGTGCTCATATAATAAGCATGAATATAGTCTAACTAACTTAACTTCCAGGGTGTACACCATAACTCAGTCGTACACACGTGCGCTGATGCTCTAAGATGCAAGAACTTTGTACACTGTCCAGTCTTCAACACTTAACCAATTTTTGATCTTCTCATCAAGTGCGCTGACTCCAAACTGCTATATGACTTTGTTTCCATAATGAAAACACTATATTAAGTCATATACCTTAGTATACCCAACTTTCTAACATCTCTCTCTCTCTCTCTCTCTCTCTCTCTCTCTCTCTCTCTCTCTCTCTCTCTCTCTCTCTCTCTCTCTCTCTCTCTCTCTCTCTCTCTCTCTCTCTCTCTCTCTCTCTCTCGTGATGCCTCTTTTGTATTGGTTTTGGATTTATTGAGGACTTAGGTTTATTGGGGGCTTGATGTTTGATATTTTTGTTGTCCTTTATAATATTGGTCCTATGGATTAATCTACTATACTATGAGCATGAGTGTTTCTCATATTCATACTAAAGTGGGCTAAATCTACCATCCCAAGAAGTTATGAACATAATTGTATGCTTATTTTAGACCTATTTATGTAATTTTAGGATTTAATTTGTGTTATGCTTGATCCTAGATAACTATTTCCACTAAATTTTGCATCTATCTCATCATCCCAAAAGCTAGTTCAATTTTTATCACATTCTCCTAGGTGTATATTTGGAATTTTATGTATCCAAGTACATGTAATGTTTGGAATGTTATGTACCCATATGTTTTGGCTCAAATTTGAGCCAGGGGCCCATGTCGGTGTTTTGTTGAGAAAATAGATCCCTTAGTTGGCTCAACTTCATTTTTAATCCCAAAATATGTGAAGAGGTATATAAACACCCTATCTCTCCTCATTTTGGTAACCACAAGAAAAAAAGGATTTCATGATTTTTAATATATAGGAAAATTATCAAGATCTTTCAAGCATTTAAGTCTAATATCTAGCATCTCTTCAAGTATCCAAGGCAATTTGAAGATAATATTCTCCATCAAAGAAAGATTCTCTCCCATGATGGTCAAGTAGAGGAGTCTCAATCAAGATATAAGATCCTTTCTTTCATCCTTTTCATTTTTCTTCTATGACAAGTGATTATCAAGCATAAAAACATTCAAAATCTAGGAGTGGCATTCATAGATCTATGCATTTATAATGACATCATTAATTCCTTTCTACATCAACAACTACAATTCAAGAAACATTCAAGTATCTTCATGAATATGAAAAATGTATACATCCGTTTATCAAATTATAATCAAAGTAGATCAAGCATGTACATTCCTTTATGCAATTTCAATTAAATTTAATGGTTGATTCTTAATAGTGGTTTGACCAAGGAAAACCCCCTTCCACAACCTTTTCCCCATTTTTCTATGTAAAGGAAAAAGTGGTGTAGCTATCAAAACTTTTATGGAAATATTGGGAATTGTCATAGGAACCCTACAATTTTTAGCCCAAAATACAAGGTACAATTTAGTTGGAATAGTTTTTACTTAACATTTTCATCTTAGATTTTTACTATAGGTTAGTCCTATTGTGTAATTTATATTTTAATTCATTTCTAGTTCTTTGATGTTCTTTGTCAATCTGTATTTTCTGATTTATTTACATTTTCTTATTTTACCCTCTATATTTCATACTTCTTTCAAATTATAGCTATCCATTTCCTCCTACACACAATGAAGGATCTTTTCTCCCATTTAGTTCTTAAGTCCTTCTTGACCCTATTTGGTCATTTTCATTCTAAACTATGCATTAGGGAATTGGATATATCCCTTGCATCCACCATGAAGAGTTATTTATTCATCATGTATTTTTATATAACTTAAAAAAATTATACATGAAAGTAGTTAAATATAAAAACTAGTAATGAGTCACCAAAATATGTATCATGTTAAATTAGAAATTTTAGTGAAAAAAATCTCTTTGGAATTTAAATTTGAATGTTCATTTAGATTGGACTAGGTTCAATATCAAGAACATAAAATATAAAATAATGAGGAAAACAATCAAATCAAGGTAGAGAACAAATGTATAAAATCATGTGTGAGTAATCATGTAAAAATAGATAATACTTAATGGATATATGGGAATTTTATAAAGGGGATGAAATGGGTATGGATAAGGAGTTTATCATAAGACAAACATATAATAAAAGTGTTCCATTTTTAATTATATCATTTTGTTGGCAAGATACACTATATAGATTCATGGATGTAGTTATTGATGGAAATTAAACACTAATTTCACATGTTTATTACAATAGGAGAAGAGACTAGAAGTCAAAATGAGAAATTCGTAAAGTCTGGAAATGAAGAATAGGGTGTTTTCCAGTATTTAGTGTTTGGTTCAATGGTGAAATATTCCAGGTTCACAAATTTGGTCATGGATGTAAGTGAAGTATTTTTAATGTATATAAATGTTTATTCCATATTTTGGAGGTTTGGTGATACATAGTGTGGAAGTTATATGGACATGTGCATTAATTTTTGTGTTTGATAGTCAGAATAACTGATTTGGAGGAAAAATATTTTTGTGCACATGGTAAATCATTTTTGTGGTAAGTATTATGTTATAATTATGGATATAACATATATAGAGATATATTCATTATTATTTTGTCTCACATTGGTATTTGAATTTTGAATTTGGCAATTTTGGTTAACATATTTCATATTTCCCTAGAATGTTTTGAGTTGACATAGTGTGATCTAATTTTGGTTGTGAACCTATAAGATGTATTTTTTAGGGTTTCTAAACATGGTTTATGGATGTGAGAAGTTCTATAAGGTGTGTTGTAAAGGTTTTCATACAAGAACTTCTATTTTATTTTCTTATTATTGAAGAACATGGATACATTATAGTCAGAGATAAAGTGTATCAGATTTGTGATTTGTGCTTATGTGGAATTGTAAATAGACATTAGTAGATGCTAATTTAGTAGTTCAATAATTTTTATGATCATTTTAGTGATATTGCAAGGAAGTGGGCCTTTATATAAGTTATAACACTTATTTTAATTGAGTAGTGAGCTCTAGGTACTGAGCTTGAATGCAAGTGCATTTATTTTTGTTGTAAGACAATATTTTCTATAGAAGTATTATCTAGTGGGTTATATTCCATTATTGTTTTTATCCTAACAAAGTTTCCATGATAAAAATATATGTGTCATGGTGTTATGGTTATTTTCTTTATGCTCATCCATGTTACTTTTTTTTTTATGTGTTAAGTAGTTTGTGGATCTGAATATTAAGGTTAAAATTTGGTGAACATTGATTCACCCCCCTCTTAGTGTTCCCTCATACAAATAATTATTATTAGATATTGGATCCTTGGAGGAAGATGAATAGTTTGAGGGTCATCCAATAAGGAAGAATGGATTCAAGGTTGCATGAACAACTCATTGTTGCACTAGACAATCTTTGATCATTATAAAGCTTAAGTTGAAGATTTGCTAAGGAACCTAAGAGAAGCTAAAATATTCATTAAGTCATTGAAAGAACAATTGAAATCCAAGATTAAGAGAAGATAAATTTGTGAATATTTAGAGAAAAATGATGGTGACAGCTTAGATAATGAATAGTTGAGTCAGGACTTGAAGGAGAAGACTGAAGAATGTGAGAAACTCAAGCAAGAGAATGCAGTCATGAAGCATGAGATGGAGCCTATAGTGATGAGGATGAGAAAGGATATTGAAGATAGGAAGAAGAATGAAGATAATCTAAATTAATTTTTAAAGGAAATATCTATCATCAAGGAGAAGTTCATGATCATCTTAGCCAAACTTGATTCTCTACTTGAAAGTTAGAGGACTCCATTTGACAAGATCCGTCTTGGATTTGAGGAAGGAGAAAGATCCAAAGCTAGATCCCATCAAGGAAAACCTAGATTTGAGAAGAAGAAAAACAATAAGGAATCAATAAGACAACCTAATGCTCAAAGTACCAGTGGTAAGTTATTTATCTGCAACAGATTTGGTCATAATGCCATGCATTGTAGGAATATGATAAATCATAATGGTGCATCTTTTTTTGGTATATTTTTTAAGTGAAAAGATCATGCTCATATGGAAAGTGAGTGTAAAAATGTTGTGAACAAGTCTTACAAAAACAAAAGAAACAATAATTGTTATGCATAAATGTACTTGGTCACATTGCAAAGTAGTGAGGAAGAAGAAGAAACCAGATGAGAAACAAAAATGGGAAAAGGAATGTTCCATGCTACAAATGCAATATATCTAGATAGATTCCAAGGTACTACAGTAATAATAATGAGAAAAAAAGAGGTATGTTAGATAGAAGAAAGAATAAGTAGAGAAATGATAAAGGAAGGAAAAATATAATGTTTAAGAGATTCAAAAGAAAATGAAACATACATGGGTGAAGAAGAATGTTAAGAAAACATTTAAAGGTTCTACATTTGGATTTGGTGTTGGAAATTCCTCATGGAATTGATCTTAGACCTTTAGCCTAGGGGGAGCTTATAAGTACAATATTATGAAATCTCCTATGGATTTTAATGGCTAAACCTAGTAGGTAGGGAGAAGTTGTAATTAGTTGGCACAAAGGTTTTGAATTTTTTACCAATATAATTTAATAGGATTTGAAGTTACGCAATCGATCTCCATGAACAAGGAAGTGAGATGGAAGTTTGGAAACACTTAGGGTTTGAAGAATTAATGATACCTAAAATTTAGGTATGATAAATATAAAAAGAAATTTATGATTTGAATTTGTCACTCTTCATCCACAAAAACAAGAGAAGAAGATCTATGCAAGAAAATTCCATTGAGATTGAATTGACAAGGTGATTGTTCAAGGTGATTCACTCGTAAACCCTAATTTAGTGAAAGGTCTTTATATGTGTGTATTTATACAATTTCAATATTTCATGATGAATATTCCAATTATTTTTGTATCACCAATATGGTCTAACCAAAATTTAATAAGCATCCATTTAAGCTGATTGAGTTAGATTTGATGGGTGCATTTTTTAATGTGTCATATGTTGTTTTACATGTTAAATATGTTATCCTGGGATATATTCATGCAAATTTGGAGGACCTAGGTACATCCCTAATGCAAGAATTACACCTTAAGAAACTTGCGGGAGAATATTATCAATGGAAGCCATAATTTGAAGGCTTGTAAGTCAAGAAGATTGATGAATTTGATAGGTTTTTTATGATTAAGGTGGATGAATGGATTCAATATATATTGATTAGGATACAAAGTGAATTCATATGGCTCAAAAAGACATTTAAGGTTACCAAGAAGGCCATATAGTTAGTGATAGGATTGTGGGCATCTAGTGAAGTCCCTATACTTAAGTTAGTAAAGAACGACATGGTTCATGATGCAACTAGAGCTAAATTTGACAAAAGTGGTATGCATATCAATGAAATAATTAAGGATGATGTTAAGTATTGATGCAGGAGCATCCTAGGATTCTTGGAAATTTGGTATCAACCCAAAATATGTTTGTCTTTGAAGGTAGATTGTTTGTTTTGATCTTGGTTTGGTGGAGTTCTTGCTCAGTTTCGGAGACTAGGTGCTCGGTTTATGTGGTTACCGAGGTGCTCAGTCACTGAAGAACTCTTGGTGACTAAAGGCATCAGTTCATTGGCTCTCAGTGATAACTGCATTTCTCGGTCATGCTCGGCATGGTTGATTGACTGGTGCCTGGTTATTTCCTCTGTTGCTCTATGTTCTTGCTTACTGATTGGATTTTTTTGTTGGATCAGCTTGGCCGACTGGTTCCATTGATTTGAGTCACGCTCTTCAAGTTATGGATTGATCATTGGACATGTGGGGACCTAGATATGGCATGTTGCATTCTTCTATGTGGATCTTATGACTGTTGGGGCCATCTTTGAGAGTTTATTTATTTTTTAAGGCTATGTGAGAGCCGATTGATGTTTTTGCATTTAATATTTGTTTGTAGGGGTTTATTGTTTCATCAGCTGGCTTGTGGCTAGGAATCAGTATTTATAGGATTCTTGGGTAGTTGTTTAGGGGATCATCAGGATATAGTTGGAAGGAAGGTTAGGAGCATGTGAGCTTAGGAGCAAGAAGATTGCTTGGAAGTTTGAGTACAAGTTTAGATCTTTCCTGGGTGCCTACCAGTGTGCTGCATGTTACAGACTTGGATTAGTTGAGTGCTGATGTTGTGGAAAAGATTTGGATCATGTGAGATCTTTTAGAATGTTATTTTCTTTGTATCTGGCCATAACCGGGAAGGCCTTACAGCCCAGCACATTGCATGTAATCGATGATTTGATGAATAAAGACTTCTATTTCATTACAAATTTTCTATTTTTATTGTGTATTTCCACTACATATTGGTTTGGCTACAAGGTCAGTTAGTCCTTAATTGGATCCACCAGCCTTGACTGCATCAAGTATGCATAAATGAAAATTAGGTATAATATTTATAACTCTAGAAGATACACTTTAGTATCATCTACTACAATTTACACACATACCACATGTTGAAGGAGAAAAAGGATTATGACCTATGTGAAATGTTAAGGATTTAGCTAATAGAGAACTTGGAAAAGTTTAAGGACAAGAAGAAGTCATTTAAATTTTTTACCTTAATCTTCTATGTTTTCTTTGATTTAATGAATGAATTCCCTAGTGTTGGTCCACTTGATTAGTCTGGTGATAGAATAGTAGTAGTTCTAATTAGGGAACTGATGTATCAAATGGATAATGAGATGAGGATAGCTTCAATATGGGGATCATATTTTAAGGCATTTCAGAAGATGATTTAATCTAATAAGGATAGAATAACTTAGTCCATAGTTGAGAAATATTAGGATACAATCTTTTTTATGGTTGATACAAACCAATTCTTAATCCAAAAGTGGTTGAACCAAGAACCTCATGGGTAATTATAATGGGATATAAGGTAGAGGAATGTCTACTAAATTTATGTTCTCAAGATCTATTGAATAAACTCATCAATCTCACTGAGGAGAGTGTTTGAACCCTAATTTTTTCAAAATTTAGAGTTCCATATTCTAGGAAAAGAAGAAGATTTCACTCTACAATCATGTGCAACATCTATGGTAAAGCATGTTCTTCCATTTCCAACTCCCAGAAACTAGTTTTGATGCATATCTCAAATGGTCAATTTCTAGCCATGTATGGTCGGGATAGAATATACCGATGGAGATATGGGGATCTAAGGAAAAAAAATTGCATCAAAAAGAGTTAGGTTGATAGAATTAAGTTAGAAAAGGAAGGAAATGAAGTTAGTATAATACACACCTACACTCCCTATCGGAAAGACGTACACTAGTAGAAAAAGGATTTATTTTTCTTATCGATAGTCAATAAGGTTATTGATAAGACCTACTCTAATGGATACTAAAGAAGAAGAGTCTATCAGTAGGGGCTATAATGATGAAATTCATTAGTGTAGCTAAAGAAATTGGGATTTGTATTTTTGAGTTTCTATGATACTCAATAAATATGTTGGCATGATATATGGTGATAAAGGATGATTGAGGCTGTTGTGAGAAGGAAAGGTAGGAGATCATATGCTGATAGCGCAAGGTGAAATCATCAGGAGGAGTCACACCGACAAACTTATCGGTATAGAAATAAAAATCATTGAAGTAAATTTTTAGATATCTCGATGCTCAATGAGACTACTGGGATGATCTATACTGATAAAGAGAAAGATAAATACCATTGGCTTAACAATCAGTATCGGTGTATACTTCTAACAAACTAGCTGAGCCTCGATAAACCTATCGGTATGAGCTATACCAATGAAGAAAAATAAAGACTATCAACTTTTAGAGAAAGTTGTTATCCTAATGGATAGAGTGAAAATGAAGTTACTAAAGTCTTTAGATAAGTATTCACTGACAAAACTAGTGCTAGGTTAGCAGGAGGTACCCTTATGAATGTCATTAGTGTAAGAATTCACATCAGTATAATGATTTTGTAATTCTACCAATCCCTAATGACTTAATCTATGTGTCTCATTCCAATGAATATATATGATAAAATTCTTGGAGAAGTAAAAGATAGCTATACCTAAGGTTCCAAAGGTAAATATGTATCAGAAACACCTACCTCAATAAGGGACCATTGTCACATCAATTTTATTTTCAAAACCTGAACAAAAGAATTTTATTAATGCTTGAGTCAGATGAAGAAATACATTGCACATGGAAAAATTATTGTGCAAAACCCTTACATATTGTAAAATTTTAATATGTTCCACATGTTTTATAAGAAACCAAATGTTTGGTAGTTTTACAAGAAGTTCTAAATAGATTAATTATGTCATCTTCTTGCTAAAATGGGACTTCTAGAAATCATTGGCCCTGGGAATGATGAACCAAAGCTTGTCTAGAAACCTAGTCCAAATGAGATAGGAGAGTACCAATTAGACATTATTACTAGCCTTCTCTCTGCCACTTGGGATCTTAGGACAAGTTATGTTGCATACTAGAGCAATGTGATAGATTTGGAAGAAGAATATGACAAATTTGAGCTGTGTGATCTTATCTGAGAGGTCCAAGAAAATGATAGAGGGTGGGTTCCATCTGACTTTGAGGATGATCTTATAGAATTGATTGGCCTAATTCAAATTAAGGGTGTCCCTTTTATCTCGTGAGGCTATTATATGTTTTATTTTATATTTTATAGTTAGGTATTTGGGATTACCACTATGAAATGTCATTTTGTAACAGTTTGAAGCTAATGTTACATATATTCATTATTTATAAGAATGGATACTAGGACCAAAATGGGAGATGACACAGAACAATATACTATCTGTAAGTGATGTGATAGTATAGATTTGGTAATTTTGATGATCAGTTATTGTGTTGTCATTGATTTCAAGTATTGACTTAGTTTTTTTAGTGTGTTTCTAACTATATGAGAAGGATGAAGAGTGTGTTGCAATGAGAGGACTAATTGGAATAACATGAGTCCAATACTAGTTTATTGCAAGTACATTATTTGATGCAGAGTTTATTGATCTCCAAGATCTTAAAACCATCTATGATGTATGGGAGAAATTGAAGTTAGTGTATGGTGGTGACAAACATATGTAGAAAGCTAAGGTTGATTGCCTAAAAGGAAAATTTGATGAAATGAGGATGGTTGAAGGTGAAAACATTGAGAAGTATGGTTAGAAAATTAAAGAACTAGTTGTTGCTATCAAAAGTGTTGCTGGAACTATTGATGAAGATTATGTCATAATTAAAGTATTGAGAACCTTGTTACCTCTCTATTCCATTAGGTTTTCTACTATTCATGAGTTAATATCTTTAGGAACTGGAACTATCACTCGTGAAGCATATTAATTTTATTGGAAATTTGACTTCTTTTAAACTTAGCAATTATGATAATAGTGTTCCAAGGGTTGAAGCTACATTCAAATAATCTATGTCTCTTTCACCTACTAGGAAAGTGAAGGAAGTTAGTCATGAATCCTCTTTAATTTCATTTTACTCTAATGTTTATGATTCTATCTTGTCTTAGTACAATAGATAGGATGGTTTGGAAGCATTTTTTGGTAGGAGGCTACCTAGAGGAACTAGTAAATACAAGGGCAAGATGCGTTTTAAATGTTTCTCATGTAACAAGATTGGACACATTTTTCTAGGAATCCTGATGGTGAAAAGAAGGAAACTCCTAATATATTCAAGGATAAGAGAAAGAAGACTTATTTTTTTTATGCTGATGAAGGGCTTACCAATGTGGAATTTGAGGATAATGAATAAGATGTATTTACATTTGTTTCTACTAAGGAAAATCCTCCTACAGGTAATGAAAAAGATTCGATATTATTCA
Source organism: Chamaecyparis obtusa (assembly GCA_027943335.1). Lineage (NCBI taxonomy): Eukaryota > Viridiplantae > Streptophyta > Pinopsida > Cupressales > Cupressaceae > Chamaecyparis > Chamaecyparis obtusa. The sequence continues at coordinate 87,034 of BSBK01001978.1, forward strand.
TGGATCACAATGAATATTGGGTAATAGACAATGGATTTACACATCATATGACTAGTGATAGGAGTAATTTCACTAATTTGGAAGAATGTGATGGTGGTACGGTAAGGTTTGGTAACAATTATCCTTTCTTAGTAAAAGGAATAGGATCTATTGTACAAAATAGAAAAATAAATTGTGATGATTTTTATTGGATAGAAGGCCTAGGGTAAAATTTTTTGATTGAAGCACAGTTGAATAACAAATGATATCTTTAATATTTTAGAGGAGGTGTATGTAGGATACTTGGGAGATCTGGTGATCTGCTTGCTAGTGGTATGCAAAATAAAGTTAACTTATTACGTCTGAATACTACAATAAAGAGTTGTCAGATTGAAAATTTGATGATAGTTGGTTGTCGCATAGGAGATTATTTCTTGTTAACTTTGATAGTTTGGTCAAAGTGAGTAAGGTAAATATTGTTAGAGGTTTGCCACAACTAGTGAAACCAGACAATTTCATGTGTAAGGAATGTCACTTGGGAAAGTTAACTAGTTCTATTTTTATTAGTAAATATTTTTCATCTAAAGGTATTTTGGATTTAGTTCATATTGATTTTTTTGGTCCTATGAGAACAAGAAGCTACTATGGAGATAAGTAATTTATTCTTTTTGTTTATGATTACTCTAGGATGATGTGGGTTACTTTTTAAAAGACAAATTAGATTCATTCTATTTATTTAAAGTGTTCAAAGCATGAGTTAAAAATGAAATAGGTAAGATTATGAAGTGCTTGAGATTTGATAAAGGTGGTGAGTTCACATCTTTTGAATTCACTAAGTTTTGTGAAGAGCATGGAATTAAGAGACAAATGTTAGCACCTAGAACTCCTCAACAAAATGGGGTTGCAGAGAGAAGGAATAGATATATTATTGATGTTGCAAGAACAATGATGATTCAAAGAGACGTGCCTTAGATTTTTTGGAGATAAATGGTCAGAACTATTATTTATACATTGAACCAAGTACATGTGAAGAAGGGTACTGATAAGACTTCATATGAGTTATTGCATGGTCACCCACCTAGTGTGAAATACTTCAATTGTTTTGGGAGAAGATGCTACATAAATAGAGATGACTATACAGGGAAATTTGATCCTAAGAGTAATGAATGGATATTCCTAGGATATTATACAAGAAGAAAATCCTAAAAGTGTCTAAAAAAGAGAACCAGCAAGTTAATAGAAAGTGAAAATGTGAAGATAGATGAATTCCTATACTAGAATGATGGTTCTAGCAAGAATGAATCAAGATATGAACAGGGGATTGTATATGTTCAAATAGTAGAGAAAGAAGTTGAAAATCAAAACAATGTGGATGAACCAATTCAATTAGTATAAGAGGCTCATAGACCTGAACCAGTGATACCAAACTATGTTAAGTTGAATCATTTAGCTAATCATATTATTTTTTATAAGAATGTTGGTGTTTAGACTAGACAAAAGATCAAGGAAAATACTTGTCTAATTTATGAACATGAACCTAAATATTTAGGAGAGGCATTGAAGAATGAAGAATCAGTTAAGGTTATGGAAGAAAAAATAGATCAGATAAAGAAGAACAATACTTGGGTACTAGTTCCCAGACCTGTTGATAAGAATGTGATAGGAACTAAGCAAGTTTTCAAAAACAAACTCAATGAATTTGGTGAAGTAGACAAAAATAAGGAAAGACTTGTAGTTAGGGGGTATACACAAGAAGAAGGCTTGGACTATGGAGATAATTTTTCACCAGTGGCTACATTTGAAGGAGTGAGGATTTTACTAGTATATGCGACTTTTAAGGATTTTAAGGTTTTCCAAATGGATGTCAAATCTACACTCTTGAATGGAATTATGGAAGAGGAATTTTACATAGAACTATTGGAAATCTAATATGGAAAGTGAGATACTAAGAGGGGGGTGATGAACTAAAACTGGTTGAATATCTAAATGAGCTGAAGAAATAGTGATTAGAGATCACCAAGTACTCAAATGATATGTAAGATTATTAAATCAGTCAATATATTGGCATCGATGTCAACTAGTCTTGACAGTACTTATCATGTTAGTTACAAACATCTGAATATTTGTTTGAGGAAGAAAAGATAAAGAATTGAGATATCTACATATGAAAAAGATGGATATGACAAATAAGGATAAAGGGTAAGTGCACAAACATGGGGGACCAAAAAGGGGGTATAAGATGCCACTTTTTTCCTAAAATCAACAAACTCTGAACTTCAACAAGAAATTGAAGATAGTTAGACTCAAAATTTTAAGATGCGACAAGAACAAGAGTTATAATACTCTAAATCTAGTTCCTAAACTACTAACTTATTTTTAAAATGGTGTAGATTAAGGCCCTAAAAAAGGGGGAGCCCAAAAAGTGGTCCTATTTTTTCTAAAAAAACATAACATAGCATCTGGTGTGCTCCCCCTAAAATGTTAACTTTTTTTTTGAATTTTTTTAATCACTCTGGTGAGAAGTTAGGTAATACCACGTAGTTTATCTTGAATTTTTTTGGTAATTTTTTATGAATGTATAATTTTTTATGAATTTACGAAGTGCACACATCCTGAAAACATGAAATTTCTACGTGCTCCCCCTATAAATCATTTAAAACTAATTGAAAATCAAATTTTCTTTTTTTTAAAGTGTGTAGAATGGATTCTAGTTTCTAAAAATGTAACTTGTTGCAAAATTTGATGAACGATCCAAAATCTATGCTGAAAATACTACATGTTGGTTTTTTACAAAAAATAGACATACACACAAAAGAAATTAGAGTTGAAAAACTTAACATAATCAGAACTCAAAATAAATTATATGCTTAGATAGCTTAGTACGTCATCAAATTTTTACGTTCTTGAGCCATGAGTAAACCTAACAAGGAGCACACAAAAAAAGATGTCATTTTTTTGTATGTCTGCTGGAAAACACGTCTCAGGCCTATTTCAATCGTCCAAGCCTTTGGGTTGGATCTCCAAGGAAAATTCAAGCCTTAGGATTGGTAAATTCCAATGCATTAAAAAGTGTGTGCACCCTATAGGGTGCACACCCTATAGGGAGAATGCACTATTTAAATCTATGACTTTCATAGGACATGCACCCTAAGAAAGTCATAGACTTCAATAGTGCGCACACCCTATAAGGCATGTGCCCTATTTAAGACATATATTTAAATAGTGAAGAGAAATAGTCAGAGTGAGAGGAAGAGAGAGAGATAGAGGGTGAGAGAGAGAGAGAGAGTAATCTCTCTATCTCTCTCCCTCCCCCATAGTCTCTCTCTCTCTACACCTTCCTATCCACTATATTTTCCCTTCTTACCATCTTTCACCCCTCTCTCTCTCTCACACACACACATATGCTCTCTCCCACCTTCCTACTCTCTCTCTCTCTCTCGCTCTCCACCTTTTTCTCTCTCCACCTTCCTACCCTCTATATTTTCCCTTATTACCCTCTTTCACCCCCTCTCTCTCTCAGACACACATATGCTCTCTCTCTCTCTCTCTCTCTCTCTCTCTCTCTATATATATATATATATATATCCACCTTCGTACCCTCTATATTTTCCCTTTATTACCCTCTTTCACCCTCTCTCTCTCTCTCTCTCTCTCTCTCTCTCTCCAAGGATCTCGTGAAAGAGGCCCACTTTTTCGGTATGTTGTCTGAGTTCTGCATGTTATCTAACAAGTATTCACTTTTCATGGTGTTGATAGTGAAAAAGAAGCATATTCTATCAATTTGCACCATCTTTTTGTTTAAAAATCAACATCGAATTGTGAAAGTCAATTATTATCACCAAAATTTATCAATTGAGGTAACTTTTTTATTTTTTTACATGTCAAATGTGAATAAAGAGTGTTTTTGTTTATAATTGGTATGATATAGACTTGTTCAATACATAATTTGATATAATTGTAATAAATTTATATTATAATTTGTCATATTGTAAGAGGTTTAGATTATAATTTGACTTATTGTTTTACATTTATATTATATTTTTAAAATTATAATCAATTCATATTTAGGAATCATCATCATGTCAAGGAAATGAGAAAATAATTTAACACCGAAAGAGCATGAAAGAGACAAAGAGAAGAAAAGGGAAAGAATGAGACAACTTCGTGAACAAAAAAACTTAGAGACCATACAAGAAGATGTTTCTTTGGATGAGGAACATGAAACATAAATACAAAGTAAGAGAGAATTGGAATTGGAAACAAACAGATAATGAATGAGAAATTTGTATGTAGAAAGATAATTGAATTATGAAGATGCGGGGACATCATCTATGAGTTCCCAAGTTCAAGAGACATCATCATCCAATGTTGGAGGTACACAAATGTATCATGTTGAAGGCACACTATTTTATACTTTTGAAGGTGGATGCACACCAATGTATCATGTTGAAAGTGCACCATTGTCTACTTCCGAAGGTGTGGGCACATCCTTGTATCATGTTGAAGGCACACCATTGTGCACATCCCAAAGTGGAGGTACACAATTATATCATGTTGAAGTCACACCATTATCTACATCCCAAGGTGTAGGCACAACATCGTCTCATGTTGAAGGCACACCATTAACTACATCCCAAGGTGTAGGCACAACATCGTCTCATGTTGAAGTCACTCAAGATGGTATGCAATTCACACATAATGTTTTTGATTCTCCTAGAATTATTTATAGAAAGCCAAAATATTTGATTGATATTGATACTAACATTTTGCAAGCAATGCATGAAAATATTCCCAAGCGTACTTGTCAAAGAAATGTTAATCGTATTTGGAGATCATTTTTTGAGAATTTAAACATGACAGGAAGATGTCAACTATTTCTTGAAATGATGAGAAATCTGAAATTTAGGCCCATCATCAAGATTCTTGGGCTAAGAATGATGGATGATTCAAGTGAAAAATCTATTGTAAAGAATCTAATGACAACATATGAGAGTGTGGGTTCTACATCACGCACGAAAGATAGTAATGTCACACGACATATACTTACATCAATGATAGTAAGCACTCAAATGAAGAAATCTTGACTCATTAGAAAGACAAGAAAAATATTGAAAATAAGTAGAAAGTCTCTAATGAGAGCCCTGGGAAGGCATCAAAGAGTGGAAGATCCAAATAGCAATGAGTTATGGGCATTTTCGGTATACTACCGCAAAAAGATAAAGCAATTGTTGAAGCTTTGAAATCCTTGATTGAATAATTTTGGAAGAATAATACATGGGTATCTCCTAATCAAAGAGATGTTGTAAGAAGGAGGATTGGTACTCGAAATCATTTTCCACATCCAAAACATTTTTTTGATTCAACTCAGACACAATTCTTTACAAAATTTATGCATATTTATCCTCAAAATAAAATTAGTCAGAGATATTTTGAAATGTGTAAACCTTTTTATGTGAAGATAAATCACACACGCACAACTTGTTGTTGTAGGGTACATATTGAATTTTCTAACCATTTTGAAGTTTATAGGAATATATGTGTAGATTTTCACTCTAACAATGTTTTGCAGGATTGTAACGTAAATATCCCACCTAGATCTTCAAGAGAATTAATATCTACCATTTTATGTGAAAGAGTGGATGGTCAACAATTTTACAAGCTCTCATTCTTGAATGGTACATGCATAGATTGTGGAGGTTTGTGACATTTGCCAATTTGTCAACATGTGGAGAGTACGCATGCAATCAGTAATGAAATAGTGGAATTTGGAAAATATAAGACCATGACATACAATCTAAAAGATGGAAAAGAGGCTAAAAGATGTGATTTAGTAATTGAAAAAATTTCAGTGTATCATTTCATGGACATTTTTTGTAAAAAATTTATTTATGAGTATGCAAGGCATACACATAGAGTGCGATGGTTGGATATGTAATTCAAGTTGTGCAAGGACACATTCCCACTTGATACCATTATTTCAGTTGTGGACTTTGTAGAGAAATACACACTACAATCATAGAATGAGGTGCAAGCAAAGTATTACAACTCTCAATAGGTTGCTATATTTTCTCATATAGCATTCATGCATGCACCAGACGGTACAGAGGAGAACAAGAAGATATTGAGGGAGTATCATTTTTATATCAGTGATGATCGCTCACATTCTACAGAGTTTGTACATGGTTGCTTTCAACTATTTTATGGTCATTTGGCAAACAGGGGCATAAAATATCATCGACATATCATATGGTCAGATAATTGTGCATCATAATTCAAGAATTCTCGGATGTTTTATTGGTTGTGTAGGATGCATAAGATTACTAGAATTCAATATATGTAGAATTTCACAAAGGCTGGTCATGGAAAGGGAGAGCACGATGGCATAGGTGCATGTATTAAAAGAGCCTTAGCATGTGAAGAATTAAAGTAAAAAGAGAAAGAAACATTGTCAAATATGGGATGTATTGTCCAGTGGTGTAAAGCTACAATGGGTCTAGTTAATGAAGGTGAGTCTACAGTTCATAGATTTTTTTTGTTGATGGATGAAACTAACATTGCACCATATGAGTATTGTTGTACATTGACAAGATCAAGTTAGCTACACTCTTTTAGAAGTTGTAATGCAAGTTAATGGAGTATCCACACACCACATATGGCGTGCTTTTGTTCATCATGTGTAGATGAAGATTGGGATGAGTGTGAGTCAAAGGAATGGGTTGATGAATGGTATACATGTATTTTGAGTCCAATTGCCTCCTATCATCCCCATGAATCACTACAACTGACAGAAATGGAATCATCCATTGACTTTAATCGCTTATTTGATCTAGTACAACTAGGTAAAATTTTCCACATACAAATAATCTCAAATTTAGTGCTTTATCATAAATATTCAGTAAATAATATCCTAATTATGTTTATATCATTACAAACCATGTTTTTGCTTTTATTTCACCTGAAGACAATGAAGAAGAGAAAGATTATTATTTATGTCATTGTGCCGAGGAAAAAAATAAATTAGATCACTCGGTTATTGATGGTGAAGAATTAGAATACCCTATAGGAGCAGTGGTTGTAACTGGTACATGGCTTAGACAGTATGCTATGAAGAACCCTAGGTTGTGGTTGTTCAAGGATTGGGAGACACGTAGAAAGATTATTCATTATTCAAACCTCGTTGTCGCATCAAATGTCCACTTGATCAGATATGGAGGAAGACCGCATAATAAAACTCTTTGGAAGGTTCATGAGTCAAACCACAAGGCAATAGTTGAGACAATCAAGGGTAGGGTAGACCCAATTGGTTCATTAGACTAAATGGAGATACAAAATATTGTAACATGACAATTTTATATAGCACTGTAAATTGCTCATGCATTACCCCATATGTATAACGGGAAGTTTGTAGGATTTAATGACAACCTTTATCTTCTATTTTTTGGGGCAACACCAGAAGGTTTTCTTTGCTCAACTCTTTCCTCCGGTGCTCCTATTGACTTGAGTTGTAAAAATATTTCTCATTATTAATAAAATAAAACTTTATGTTGTTATGCCAATGACTTGTAGGCACATAATACTTGGAAGGCCATGGAAGAACCTTAAGGAACCAACTCAATTCAAGGATGCACTATCTCATTTCCTTTCCAACTTCTCCCTCTCTAAAATGGAAGGTTTACATTTTGGTTTATCCAGATAGTGTACCCTTGTAGGCTACGTAGTGTACCTAGTGCCTCCATGATGTAGAGGGAAGGGTGGTGGGTGAATAAACAAGGAAATTTTATGAATTTTGGTTAACAAAGCCACTATTTTCCCAAAGCCTCAAATGCTTCCCAAGTGCTCAAACTTGACCAGACCTTTTCCAAGGTTCCAAAATGATATAGATGGTATATAAGGCTTATATCTAAATGTATTTGATAGTTTTTAGGCTTCTTAGAAATACCCACAATACCCAACTCTCCAATCTTTCCCAAATTGTCTAGAGGCCTAATTGCCTTGTCTAGTAGCCCTGTAGCAAAGGAAAATGCCACTTATCTCTGAAAATTTACAAAGGACTAATCAAAAAAATTAATTTTTTGAGTAAAATTTTCTTAGTTCATTGTCATATCCAAAGGAAATATATGGTTTTTTGGGAGCGTGTATTGTTGCTCACCCCTATGGCTCCAAAAATGCATGAAAAGTGAGTGATTTAACAAAGGAAATATATGAAATAATTAACCCCTAGACTTAAAACTATATAAAGTGTCTTATTATGTCATAAAACCTCTAAATAAAAAAGGAATTATACTCATACCTCCTATAACTCCAAAAAACCCCAAATTTGGTCTCTTTAAACCCTTAAACCAAGGGTTTCTCAAATCGGTGCCCTCCAATCACTTCCAGGTTCAAATGGTTATTGATTAACCTTTAAATGAACAATATAAGATTATCCAAATCATCAGATATCCCTATCCTTAAGACCAATCTTCTGCTGCTATACCCTTGCCATGAAATTTAATGTATTTTCCACCATTTGCTCACTGTGATCACTTCTTCTTTCACTTGTCTACACACCAAAGCATTAGATTTGTATTGTACATGTTAGATATGCTCATTCCATGAAAGTTAGTCCTTTACTTTCATGGTATGATGCTCATCTTTATTGGATTCCAATCAAAATAGTGACTTAGGAACCCCAAACTGTGACGGTGTTGAAAATAGTGATTTAAAATTTGATTCAAATCAATGCAAGAAACATATGAAATGCCTTCAATATTGTAAGAAAATACTCCTAAAACATTATCAATCAATCCAAATTAGATTTTTCAACTTCAAACAAGTAAGACATTAAACAAACTTGCAAAAATTCTGAGATTTTCTTATTTTTCTATTGCATTTCGTACACAAAGCCTCCTATGTCGTACAATGGAACTTTGGAATATTTGATGGACTCCTAGAAACTACCCCAACCAATCCCAATTGGTTGGATGGATTAGTTTGCACTAAAACATAACAAAATTGACCAATTCCCTCCATTTTCTAATAACCGTTGCATATTTGGACTTATTACATATTTTCCATTTTCATTGCATGGAATGACCTTATAGGCCATTATAGGTGCCAATACATTCCAATTGATGTCTTTAGATGTCATTAGGTTCATGGTTATCATTATGGACTCCTGGTAATCTTTGGATGTTCTAGGTGCCCCTACACCACTCCACCACATCAAAACTCAAACCAGACTTCACACCCTAATCCTAACACCTTAGATCATCTCAACATGGTAAATTTTCCATGTTACAACTTCCCATTCACCATTCTTCTACTATAGCCTTTCTAGGCCTGTCTAGTAGCCCTTCAAACCTTGAAATCAGCAATTCATTCACAATATCCCCAAACAACCTAGCAATGTTTTTACACTTTCAAATACCCTTTTCAAAGTTACTAAGTTGATATCATTTGCATACTTTCACAACCTGACTGGTGAACACTTCCTTCACCCCCTATCCCTTCAACTAGGCCTAATTAGCCCTTGCCTAAAGAAGCAACTCTATCATCCACTAATCTCCAAATAAGCCTGCCATAAACACCACATACAAAAAACCTAAAATATTCCAACAAAACCTAATGTAGAGTAGTATAAAACTTGGTAATAGCCTTACTTCCTTTAGAATTAGCATGCCTAGCCAACTCTCTAGGCAGAACAAACTTGACAGCAGTCTCAATTTCTCTAGAGGAAAGTGTCACGATCTTGTTATATTTCAGTAGAGAAGTAGCCTCATGAGTAATCTTATCAAAAATATCAATCATGAAGCTCTCCATGATATCCATGGTAGTACTAGATATTCCCTTGGAGGGATGCACTTGTTTCAACACCTTGTATATAAACCTCTTGTAACTTTCTACACTTCTCTTCCTCTTCTTCTTCTTATTCTCAGATTTCATGGCTTTGACTGCTGAATCCTTTGTGGTCTTGAACATCACTTTCTTTTCTTTTCTCTTCTTTGGAGAAGCATTTACTTCATTCTCTCATTTCATACCATCTACTTTAACAGTTTTGGAAGCCCTAGAAGCTTTTGGAGCCATGGATTTTATGCTTGTATGAACAACTGACTAGAATTTTTTAAAGGTTAAGTTTCTTAGAATTCTCAAATGCATAGGTATGGGATTGGATTGTATACAAGGCTTGATTTAAAGCATTATTTGTGGGTAATTAAGAGCATACGTACAAGGATTTTTCACTGGAACCCAATATCTTTTGAAGAGATTGTGGGCTTGTGTGGAATTGAATGTTGTTGTGTTGGGAGGGATTGCATTTAATGCAAGAGAATTTTTGGGCAAATAGTTTTGTTTGTGAGATATCAAATCAGTAATTTTTTGAGATTTAAAATGGCTAGGTGTATTTATGAGCAAGTTGGGTCGATGATTTTAGTTGACATGTATTTTAAATAGTGATATATTTGAAATTATTTAATTAATTAGTAATTGTGTTAGTTATTTATTTGATGGAGTTTTCATTCATTAAGTCATATGTTAAATTTGTTTAGGACATGAATTCCAACTTCTCCCTCTCTAAACAAAAGGTTTACATTTTGGTTTATCCAGATTAATACATTTGCTTCCATTACTAGGTTTTACCTTCTTCTCTTGTAGCTGTTCTATTCCTTGTTTCACATAGTTTCCCTTTTCAGGTCCAGATGCCTTCACTAGAAAATTGGTGACAAAATCATTGCATAAGACTTGTATTTTCTTATTCATACATGATGGAAGGCTATTATGCACTTGTCCTCCTTTAAAATACTTGTAAGGACTACATTCTTTGACAATGGGGAAATTATGGACTATCATCTACCAGCTCAAAAATGCAGGTATCTCCATCCTCAAGATTATTGGAAATTGAAAAATATCTCCATCCATGAATGAAGGAAGCTTCAAGGAGATCTCCAAGGAATCATACATGCCATTCCCTTCTGCTAGGATCCACAAGAGTCACCATTTTTCTTTCTCTTGGTAATTTGAGTTTATCTACAAATGTGTTCAGTGTTGTCTACAGAACAAATTGTCCCTCAAGTGATTAGAACTCATCAGAATAGCACTTGTGGAAGGATCAAGGCATTGATCCATCTATTCTAATAGCTCTAAATGGATGGGTATACACTAGTGGCAACCTCGTTCACCATGCATAGTCATTCGATCACCACCGATGACTCTAGGCTGAAGTGTCCCTCAAGGTTGCTTAAGCATGAAATCTATAATCTTTGTAGGGTCATATATCAGAGCTCGTGTGAGGTGCATGGATCCATGAGTTGCTATGGGACCAGGTTGTCGGGGCGTACAAAAGCCTGTCTCAATTTTCAAAGATTCAAGTTTGCTTAAATTTGACAACACATTCTCGGTCGATGTCAGAACTCACAGTGTTCCTCAGTTCAAATGGCCAATGTTGTGTATCCTTCCAACCATTAGTCATAGCAACAAACCATCTATTCCAATATCTCTAAATGGTCGGGTAAACACTAGTGGCAACCTCATTTTCCATGCACAGTCATTCGATCACCACCGATGACTCCGAGCTGATCCCTCAAGGTCGCTTAAGCATGAAATTAGCGATCTTTGTGGGGTCATATCTTAGAGCTCGTACAAGGTAACATCAATTTGTCAGTTGCTATGAGACCATGTTGTCGGGGCCTACAAAATTTTGTCTTAGTTTTTAGAGATTCAACTTCATTTAAATTTGGCAACACATTCTTAGTCGATGTCAGAAATCACAGTGTTCCTCGGTTCAAACGACCAATGTTGCATATCCTTCCAACTGTCAGTCATAGAAACAAATCATCTATTCCAACAACTCCAAATGGCTGGGTAAATGCTAGTGGCAACCTTGTTTGCCATGCAGTCATTCGATCACCATTGACGACTCCAGGCCGAAGTGTCCCTCAAGGTCTCTTAAGCATGAAATCAGTGATCTTTACAGGGTCATATCTCAGATCTCATGCAAGGTAGCATCGATCCATTAGTTTCTACGGAACCATGTTATCAGGGTCTACAAAAGCCTATCTTGGTTTTCATAGATTCAACTTCGTTTAAATTTGACAACACATTCTCAGTCAATGTCAGAACTCACAGTGTTCCTCAGTTCAAATGGCCAATGTTGTGTATCCTTCTAACCATCAATCGTAGCAATGAACCATCTATTCCAATAGCTCCAAATGGTTGGGTAAACTCTAGTGGCAACCTCCTTCACCATGCACAGTCATTCGATCACCACTAACAACTCTGGTCTGAAGTGTCCCTCAAGGTTGCTTAAGCATGAAATTAGTGACCTTTGTGGGGTCATATCTTGGAGCTCATGCAAGGTAGCATCAATCCATCAGTTGCTACGAGACTGTGCTATCAGGGCCTGCAAAAGCCTATCTTAGTTTTTAGAGATTCAACTTCATTTAAATTTGGCAACACATTCTCGGTCAATGTCAGAACTCACAATGTTCCTCAGTTCAAATGACCAACATTGTGTATCCTTCCAACCATCAGTTGTAGCAATGAACCATTTGTTCCAATAGCTTCGAATGGCTGGGTAAACACTAGTGGAAACCTCGTTCACCACACACAGTCATTTGATCCCTGCCAACAACTCTGGCCTAAAGTGTGCCTCAAGGTCGCTTAAGCATGAAATTAGTGATCTTTATGGGGTCATATCTTGGAGCTTTTACTAGGTAGCATTGATCTATTAGTTTCTATGGGACCATGTTATCAGGGCCTACAAAATCCTATCTTGGTTTTTAGAGATTCAACTTCATTTAAATTCGGCAACACATTCTTGGTCGATATCAGAACTCAAAGTGTTCCTCACTTCCAACGGTCGGTAGTAGCATCAATCCATTTGTTTCAAAAGATATAAATGGTTGGGTAACCGCTAGAGGCAACCTCGTTCACCATGCATAGTCGTTCGATCGCTTCCAATGACTCTAGGCTGAAGTGTCCCTCAAGGTCCCTTAAGCATGAAATTAGTTATCTTTGCGGGGTCATATCTCAGAGCTCCTGCAAGGTAGCATCGATCCATCAATTTCTATGGGACCATGTTGTCAGTACCTACAAAATTCTATCTCAGTTTTTAGAGATTCAACTTCATTTAAATTTGGCAACACATTCTTGGTTGATGTCAGAACTCACAGTGTTGCTTTGTTCAAATGGCCAATGTTGGGTATACTTCCAACCATTGATCATAGCAATGAATTGTCTATTCCAATAGCTCTGAATGGTTGGGTAAACACTAGTGGCAACCTTGTTCACCACGCACAGTCATTTGATAGCCGCCGATGACTCCAGGCTAAAGTGTTCCTCAAGGTCACTTAATTATAAAATTAGTGATCTTTGTAGGGTCATATCTTGGATCTCATGCAAGGTAGCATCAATCCGTTAGTTTCTATGGGACCATGTTGCTAGGGCCTAAAAAATTCTATCTCAGTTTTAAGAGATTCAACTTCATTTAAATTTGGTAACACATTCTTGGTCGATGTCAGAAATCACAGTGTTCCTCAGTTCAAATGGCCAACATTGCAATCCTTCCAACCATTGGTCGTAGCAATGAACCATTTGTTCCAAAATCTCCAAATGGTCAAGTAAATGCTAGTGGCAACCTTGTTCACCACACATAGTTGTTTGATCCTCGTCGACAACTCCAAGATGAAGTTTCCCTCAAGGTTGCTTAAGCTTGAAATCAGTGATCTCTGCAAGGTCATATCTTAGAGCTCATGTGAGATAGCATCAATATTTCAATTGCTACAAGATTGTGTTGCCGGTTCCTACAAAATCCTATCTTGGTTTTCAAAGATTCAACTTCGTTTAAATTTGGCAACACATTCTCGGTCGATGTCAAAACTCACAGTGTTCCTCAGTTCAAAAGGCCAATGTTGTGTATCCTTCCAACCGTTGGTTGTAGCAACAAACTATCTATTCCAACAGCTCTGAATGGCCAAGTAAACTCTAGTGGCAACCTCATTTGCCACGTATAGTCATTTGATCGCCGTCGATGACTCTGGGCCGAAGTGTCCCTCAAGGTCGCTTAAGCGTGAAATCAGTGATCTTTGCAAGGTCATATCTCAGAACTCGTGTGAGGTAGCATCGATCTGTGAGTTGCTACAGGACCATGTTGTTGGGGCCTACAAAAGCTTATCTTGGTTTTCAGAGATTCAACTTTGTTTATATTTGGAAACACATTCTCGGTCGATGTCAGAACTCATAGTGTTCCTCAGTTCAAACAGGAAACATTGCATATCTTTTCAATCGTTAGTCGTAGCATGAAACCATATGTTCCAACAACTCTGAATGGTTGGGTAAATGCTAGTGGAAACCTCATTTGGCACACAGTTGTTCGATCACTGCCAATGACTCTAGGCTGAAGTGTCCCTCAAGGTCCCTTAAGCATGAAATCGGCGATCTTGACAGGGTCATATCTCAGAGCTCATGCGAGGTAGCATCAATCTGTTAGTTGCTACAGGACTGTGTTTCTGGGGCCTACAATATCATGTCTCATTTTTTAGAGATTCAAATTCATTTATATTTGGAAACACATTCTTAGTTGATGTCAGAACTCACAGTGTTCCTCAGTTCAAATGGCCAACATTGTGTATCCTTCCAACCATCAGTAATAGCAATGAATCATCTATTCCAACAGCTCCAAATGGCTAGTTAAATGCTAGGGGAAACCTCATTCGGCACACACAATAGTTCAAACCCCATCGATGACTCCAGGCCAAAGTGTCCCTTAAGGTCTGTTAAGCATGAAAACAAAGATCTTTGTGGGGTCATATCTTGGAGCTCATGTGAGGTAGCATCGATCCATCAGGTGCTATGGGACCGTGTTGCTGAGGCCTACAATAGCATGTCTCGGTTTTTAGAGATTCAAGTTCATTTATATTTGGCAACACATTCTTGGTCGATGTCATAACTCACAGCGTTCCTCAATTCAAATGGCCAACATTGCATATCTTTCAAACCATCAGTCGTAGCATCGAACCATTTATTCCAACAACTTTGAATAGCCAAATAAATGCTACTAAAAACCTTTTTTGGCACACACAGTTGTTCGAACGCCACCGACCACTTTGAGGTGAGCAGTAGGATGAGTGAAAATTTCTATTCTAGTGTTTGTCATTAACAATCATTCAGTTAGGGGACAATTAGAAGTTAGTTTGTAAAAGCATAAGGTTGCACATCCACATCCGTCATAGTAATCTTATTAATAAAAGAACTCTTTCCAAGATTAGGGTACCCACAGATCAAAATAGGCCTGGCATTGGGGTCAATAGATGACAACCTTGCCATATGTTGTCTCACCTGTTCGAGGTCATATCTTTATATTGTGACTGTCCTATGGAACAGGGACCACACCAATGAATATAAATGTTTGATTCCATGTGATCTTGGATAGCTTGTGATGTAGCAATATTGCCTTATATTATATTTATACATTTCTGCATTCATTTCATTACTTTTGTTATTATTATAGTCAAGGAATTGACTGTTATTGAGGGTAGTGATTGCCATTTGTAGCATAGTCAACAAGTTAAACATATATCGATAAACATACAAGCATAACTATAAGGCATGAGAAATTTACAAAGCATAATACATCCACATAAACATAAATTAGTATACATCAATACACAAAACACATGAATTGCATACCTAAAACATAAAAAATATATATTCATTGGGCATGAAGCCAAATATATATGTCCAATAATGTCATACATTGAATATATTCAATACAGTTAAACTGGCTTACTCAAAGCTAAATGGATGTACAACGTATCACTTATACAATATACAAAAAATATGTCCACTAATGTCATATAGGCATACAATCCATATCCCTAATCTAGTCCTTTCCTATCAGGGGAAGAAAGAAAATCCCGAGCTATCTTCGATCGTTGTGTCAATGGAGATGTAGTGGATGTTGCAGTCTTCTGAGTGCGCTCACTCATCCTCCAGTCTAGACTCTTCTATAGCTCGAGCTAATAAAAAAAGGTTTAAGCATCAATAACTAATATACATCAAAATTGATTTATACAATGACATAAAATTGAATATTCACTTACTGCTAGCAAATAGTCACTATGTTCATCCACCGAAGGTGGATGCTGGTGATCTGGAGTAATAAGTCCCTACAACAATGATCAAAATAATAATTAAAATACATACATGAATATCATTATAAAATTCATTACAAACTATTACAATAACAATTAAAATTAAGTGATCTCTTTCATACCTCAGCCAGTGCTTCAAAACTAGCTACTGCTACAACTACTCCATGATCCAAAGTATCACAGATAGAAGGAGGAGTCTCTAATGTTAATAACTGAAAATGAAATAAAAAATTTATTATGCATTTATCAAGATTACATATATTTTTTACAACCCTACTAATGAGTAAATGATACCTCCGTGAAGGTTCCACCACATCCTTCGGTGTGTGGTGTCAAAGTCAAAGCTCCAACATTCAACTAGTGCACATGTACACGGAAAATTATAAGATAACCATTCATATAAGAATGTACTACTGACATGTTAATTATAATGCATTATTACATATATACCTGTGGACTCAATGGTGACATCACAAAGCCAGGTGAAAGAATGTGATCATCGTGCCTCTAGATTTTGATCATAATTTGTCTAGTAATTTATTCATTCATTCCTTTATTAATTAAATATAATCAAGTAAATCAAATTAATATGCAAATAAAGATACCTCAAGGAAAGTTGCACGATTCCCTTTGCTATCTATTGTGAACGTAGATGGTCCACCAGTGAACGTCTAATGCACATGCATAATAAGTTATGATACAATTATTCATATAATTACATGATAATCAAATATGTTAATTAAAATATTTTATTCGATACATATTTGTGCAATTGATGACGATGTGTAGAAGGGGACATGAGGATCATTGCCACTTCTACTGCCACTGCCACTGACACTCTTGCCCTGAATTTTCATCATAATCAATAGATACTAAATTAATTAGTTATTCTTTTATAAATGAAATATGATCAAAGCAATTTAATGAACTTGGAAATATTTACCTCTGTGTCAATGTCAAATGTCATATTTAGAAAGCTATCAGTCATCCTTCCAGAATCATCTTCCTCTCTCTCACCAATACCAAATGTTCACAAACATCCACATGACCAACAAATATGCCCCCTCAAGGATTGACCGTGGTAACCCTCAACTAAAGGAGTGGCACACTGAATGAGAGTCTGTGTCAAAGCACTAATCGTGCCTAGTGTATCTACCTCTACATGTTCCTTCACAATGGAAGGAATAGTAACATGATCCACTTGTGACTTGCCAATAGGAACCCTAGGTGTGTTAGGGTCACGATGTGCCCTCGGTCGATCAAATGATGACCCCCCTCCTCTACCCTGAGAATCTAGATAGTCAAAATAATTTGGCACCTCCTTGAGTACAAACTCGCAATAGAGTTTCCTCAAGAAATATATAGGAACCTCATGATTTTTACAAGGAGGTGAATCAAAGACCATCCACCATCTCTCCCAAAAATTGTTTTTAATGTCTTCATTTAAGCATCAATGATTTGGGAACCTCCTTGTTGTAGTTCTAAGAGTATATGTCCCATGGTTTTTTAAATAGCTTGCAAATGTCATCTTTTGTGATTTTTTTATTTTTTATGTCCACATAAGATAATTTATTTGCATAATATAATGTTTGTTCTTCTCTTTTATCCTTTCATAAATTAATTTTTCCACTAACCGAGCTTACATGGGTCAAGATTTCTTCCAATGATTTTGCAAGTCTTTCCCTTCCAGAATTTGTACCACTAGAATCTTTTAACCTAGTAATTAATGATTCTAATTCTTTTTTACCTCTTTCAATTTGGTTCATTAAATTTTGTTGTGTTCCAAGAGGAGGTTTCTTGATTGGTGGAGGCAATTGAGGTTCATTTTCTTCATTTGTTTCCTCATTCGATTCTTCATGAGGAGACCAAGAGTTTGGTGGAGGGTTTGGTTGACGGAGATTATTTCTTCCTAGAAATTAAAAAAACTAGATTTTAAAATCTTCATTACACACAAAATTAAACAAAAACAAATTGCTACAAAACTGAAATTTTAAAACAAATAAGAGGCATGAGCTGTAAAAACACTTACCTCTTCTTCCGGATCAAACTTGACGATGTCGTGGAGCCATTTGATGGATGAATGAATGAAAAAAATAGATTCACAAGCCAAAAAAAGAGTCCATGCATGCTTGGGAAGCTCTTCTTAGCTACAAACACGGGTTTGAGGAAAGTAAAATGAGCTTTCCAACCTGTAGCTTTAGCTAAATAGGATTTTTTCAAAGCGCATGCGTGCTATAAGGTGCACACACTTTGAAAAACACTAAAAAAGTGTTCTTCAAAGTGTGTGCACCCTATAGGGTGCATGCGCTTTGTTTTGGATTGCCCAACCCTAAGGCTTGAGCAACCCAAGCCATAGGGAACATGCCCTTTAGTGTGTATGCACTATGCTTAATGGGGGACCAAAAAGAAAAGTGGCACTTTTTGGTCCCCCATCTTTGTGCATATACCCTAAGGTAAACAATGACTTATTGATGAGTCTATGGATTTATATTGTTGACTTGAGCATGTTGCATTAATCTATTTTGAAGAAGAGATTTGAAATTGAACAAGGCAATGTGGTTGGTAATTGAAGATTTTTGTATACACCAAGCCAGTGTAGTGTATACCAAATGATAGTATCAACTGAGCTAGTTTAACTAGTTATCACGGATGCATTTCTATATTGACTGAGTATTGATGAAAACATTAAATGCAAAGAACAGCCGACTAAAATTTGATGAGTCAGAATTTTTATGATTTCAAGATTAAGGATTAAGTTTTTTATGAGATCCACGGCTAACAAAATTCAGAGAAGATCAAAAGGATGAGATTGAAACATATTAATGACACGTCTAGTGAGGAAGGTTTAAGAGGCAAAATCTAATGGCTGATATGAAAATGGTTTACTTGTCTATTTAAGAGATATGAGTTTCATTGTTGAAACATGGTGGAAGAAGAAGACTATAGAGATATCATGTGAAGACTATTCATGCATGCTTAATCAAATTGGTTATTGAAAGAACCAAATTGTAGAGTTAACTGAGCATCAGAGAACTATTTACCAAGTGAAAGTAAGTTGAATAATATTGATGAAGTGAATTATATTATTGATCAGAGGATTTGTATGGGCTTAGCATAGATTTGAATATCTACAATTGAGTTGTATTTGAATCAGATTATACTGTATCAGTTTAACCATTGATTCAGAAAATCTCTTAACTGAGTGGACTTAACAGTCTTATACTCTACCCTATGTCATTCAGAGAATGTACATTGTTATCTTATTGACCCCATAGTGAATGCTGGTCAAAACTTAACTATTAGTATTGAATCCTCTAACCATGTCACACTTAATAGTGTATTTTTAACCTTTAGTAGGGTTGGCTCTTCACTGAGCTCACTTCATAAGAGTGAATTATTTTGAGTTACCAGTCCCGCGTGTTTTTTCCCTCAATAGGGTTTCCACATTAATCATTGTGTTATGTGTTATTTGTGATGATTTTTTTCTATCATACTTTACATACTGCATAATTGATTTGGTCGGTAATCACAGTTAGCTATTTACTGGTAATCAGTAGTTAGCTATTTACTGGTAAAGTGAACAGACAAATTGATATTTTATGTTACCGAGCTACATAATTTTTTGGAATTATTTGATAAGGTACATCTTTATATTTGGGCTATAGGATAACTAATCTAACAGATTCACCACCCCTCTCAATTATTCTAACAATTGGTATCAGAGCATATTGGTTTCTTGGAACAAAGTTTTAAGGACTTCAACAGAAATATTACAAGATGTATAAGAGGGAAGTGTTGAAGCTAAATAAAGACAACTTTACTACATGGAAAAGTCAGATGAGACTTCATATATCTAGAATTGAAGAATCTGCTATACCTTTACTTGACAATGGCTACATCCAACCAATGGTAGGTCCTTTGACTCTTGATCAGCTAAGAGATTGACATGAACATAATATTACTATGATAGAGATTGATGCTACTCTATCTGATGTCAAATTTGAGGATGTCAGGGATTGCACTACTGCAAAGAAAATGGTGGATAAACTTTCTCTAGTCTATGGTGGTGATGTAAATGTGATGAGATCCAAAGCTGAAAGCTTGAGAGGTAGATTTGATGATATGAAAATGAAGGAAGGAGAGAACATTACATAGTATTCAAACCGAATCAAAGAGGTAGTCAATGCTATCTGAGGAGCTGGTGGTATCATTGAGAAAGATACAGTGGTAAGTAAACTACTAAGAACCTTATTGCCTGCATATGCAATCAAAATATTTTCTATTCATGAAATAAGGTCTGCCTCTAATAGCACTCTTACTCTTGATAGTCTGATTAGAAAGTTAACAAATTTTGAGCTGAACAATTTTGATAATAGTGTGGTACCGAGTGTTGAATCTACTTTTATGTATTCTTTGAAGATTGGTAAATCTAGCAGTAAGCATAATATAAGGAATGAAAGTGATATTAATACTGATGATGAGCTTAATGAACTTGAATATCTTATGGCCTAGAGACTACAGAAAGGTAAAGGTAGATATAAGGGAAAATTACCTTTAGCTTGTTTTAATTGTAAAGAAGTTGGCCATATTGCTGCTAGATGTCCCAATAGGAAAGAAGAAGATAAAGACAGAGACCGATCTGGTGAAGGAAGCTATGGAAGAAGGAACAAAATACGTTATTGACACTACAAAAGAAACTACCAAGATCACAAAGATAAGGGGAAAAAGGCATGCTATCTTGTTTAAGAAGATGACACCGACATTGACACTAATGATGATATAGAGGTAGTGTTTGTTGCAATGAAAGATGATTCTGAAGAGGAAGAAAGGTATGTAGAAACAACACTCATTTCTAAAGTTAGTAAAAATGATACTTGGATCATTGATAATGATTGTACACATCACATGATTGGTGATGAAGATAATTTTGATCATCTTGAGCATTATAATGGAGGATCATTAAAAATGGGAAATGACACACCTTGCATGGGTAAAGGAAAAGGATCTATTATGTTGAATGATAGAATTAGATTTGATAATGCATACTGGGTAAAAGGATTGAATTATAATTTGTTGAGTGTGGCACAGCTTAATAACTCAGGTCACCGAGTGGAATTTGAAAGAAAGAAGGTAAAAATCTATGATGAAAATGGAAAGCTTGTCAGATCAGGAGGACAATCAAAAGGTAATTTATTTTATCTTGACAATGTTGAGACTTATTGTTTACTGGTGAAAAATGAAGATGCATGGTTATGGCATAAGAGGTTATGTCATGTAAATTTTGATAACGTGATTAAGATCAGTAAAAAGATAAAATTTAGGGGATTGCTTAGCCTAACCAAACCTGATCATGTTATGTGTCATCAATGTCAAAAAGGAAAGATGACAAAATCTAGTTTTAAAAGTAAGGACTACTCATCTAAAGGAATATTGGAGTTGGTTCACACCAAATTATGTGGTCCCATGAGAACTCAGAGCTACTATGAAGATAGATACTTTATTTTATTTGTTGATGACTATACTAGATTGATGACAATTATGTTCTTATAAGAAAAATCTGAGGCATTCAAATTATTTAAATGGTATAAGGATAAATTAGAAAAAGAAACAATGCTTAAGGTCTAATAGAGGAGGTGAGTTTGTTTTTGATGAGTTCACTAACTTCTGTAATGAGCATGGTATAAAAAGATAGATTTCTACACCTAGAACATCATAGCAGAATGGAATTGTTGAAAGGAGAAACAAATCTATCATTGATTATGCTAGAGCATTGATGATTGAGAATAATGTTGCTCAATTATAATGGAGATAGGCAATTATCACAATTATATATGTTTTGAACCGATTTCAATTAAAGAAAGACACAAACAAGACACCCTATGAGTTATGGTTTGGTTAAACACCGAGTGTAAGTTATTTCAAAATTTTTGGTAGCAAGTGTTATATTTTGAAAGATGATAGGAATGGAAAATTTGACTCTAAAGGTGATGAAGGAAACTTCTTAGGATATTCTACTAAAAGTAAAGTTTATAAATGTCTGAACAAAGTTACTAATAGGATGATAGAAAGTTCTAATGTAAAAGTTGATGAGTTTTCTAACAAGAATGATGTAGAAATCATGAAGGAGCTAGAAGACTATGGTAGGTTCACTTATGTTGAAGATCCAAAGTATCTACCAAAGCTGCAGGCTAAGTCTACTGAGCATCAAGAAAATGAAACCGAGAATTAGCAAATGGACACCGAGAATCAGGAAGAAGCACCTAAGTAGGAAATTGTACCAGAGTAGAATGATCAGTAGAGGAGAGATCAAGTGCTAGCAAGATTTGTCAGAAGACACCATCCTGAGAACCAAATCATTGGGGATAAGCAAGCTGGCATGTTGACAAAAATTAAGTTAAGACATAACACATGCTTAGTTTGCGAGTTTGAACTGAAGACTATTAGGGATGCACTTGAAAATGAGGAATGGATAAATGTTATGAATGAGGAGATTGAACAAATTGAAAAGAATAAAACATGGACCTTAGTGCCTAGACCGACAGATAAAAATATTATCGGTACTAAGTGGATTTTTAGGAATAAGCTGAATGAGAATGGAGAAGTTACAAGGAATAAGGCAAGACTTGTTTGCAAAGGATATGCACAAGAAGAAGGTATCGATTATGGTGAAACCTTTGCACCTGTTGCTAGATTGGAAGGAGTTTGAATATTTCTTGCCTATGCTGTACATAAGGGATTTAAGGTATATCAAATGGATGTGAAATCAGCATTTTTGAATGGAGTTCTTGAGGAGGAGGTCTACATAGAACAACCTGAAGGGTTTGTTGATCCAAATCAGAAAGACATGGTATGTAGATTGCACAAAGATTTATATGGATTGAAGCAAGCACCGAGGGCATGGTATGAAAGATTGCATGCTTATCTTATAATTATTGGCTTTCTAAGAACTAGTGAAAAAAGTAATATGTACATGAAAGGAGATTCTGATGATAAAATTTTAATTATTACAATATTTGTTGATGATATAATCTTTGGTGGACAAGATCAGATTTGCAAATATTTTTTTGATGAAATGAAAAAGGAATTTGAGATGTCTATGTTTGGAGAGATTAAATTCTTTCTAGGTTTGTAGATTATATAATAGAAAGATGGGATTTTCATCACACAATCAAAATATATTAAAGAAATATTGAAAATTTTTCGAATGGAAGATGCTAAACCTGTGGGAACACCGATGCTGATTGGCTATAAATTGACAAAGGATGATGAATATACCAAGGTAAATAAGACTCTAGATCGATCTATGATTGGTAAAATAATGTATGTTGTACATAGTAGGCCTAATATTGCACATTCAATGGGGATTTTTGCAAGATTTTATGCCAATCCTAAAGATTCACATATGGTCTTTGTAAAGAGAATCTTGAGATACCTTAAGAAAATAGAGGATTATGGATTATGGTATATGTTGGAAGGAAAATTTGAACTTAAAGTTTACACCAATGCAGATTGGGCTAGAAACATAGATGACCGAAAGAGCACAACCAGTGGAGCATTCTTTTTAGGGGAAAGGCTTGTAACTTGGATTAGCAAGAAACAAGCATGCATTTCTTAGTCCACTGCTAAAGCAGAGTATGTTGTTGCTACTACAAACTATTCAAATATAGCTTGGATCAGAGAAGTGTTGGAATGAATGAATGAGGTAATCATTGACCCAATGATTATATATTGTGACAACACAAGTGCTATAAATATTTTTAAGAATCTTGTGATGCATTTGAAGACAAAGCATATATCTATTAAGTATCACTACTTAAGAGAACAAGTTCAAGAGAAGAAAGTACAACTAGAATTTGTAACATCTAAGGAACAACTTGCTGACATCTTTACTAAACCAATAAAGAATGACACTTTTAAATATTTGAGAACTAGACTTGGGGTTCGTCCCCTATCTACTGGTCACTAATGTGATTTGGAGGTTGCATCAACCTACACTTATCAAAAGATCATTCATGTTTATGCACATAGCTCACACTTTGGATTTTGTCTAAGGTTGTGAAAGATTGTAGAAGCTGGAACATAAATTTTTTTATCTGTACACTAAAGGTACATGATATGAACTGAACAATAGAGAATACTTAGTTTCTGCATAGCTATTGGTATATTTTTCTTTGGCATTTTTGTCAAAGGGAGAGAAAATAAATATGAAAAAATAGGGAAATCAGTTACTGAGAACATATAGAAAGGGAGAGACTTGAATATTTGTTCCTAAGAACAAAGGGAATCTGAGAGCTAAAAAGATCAAATCCATAGGGAGAGTCTGCACTTGTAATGTTGTTATGTTTTGTAGTGATTAAACATATTAAATTTGAGCTTACTAAGCTACAACATTTACTCTCATAGTTGTAGAATACATGTTTGGTATGTGTTTGGCATATTTTCATATAATGAACTACAACTACTTAAATAACTGAATGAACTGAAGAAATAATGAGTAGAGATCACTTGACACTGAAATGATATGTAAGATGATTAAATCAGTCAATATGTTGTCATTGATGTCAACTAGTCTTAACAATACTTATCATGTTAGTTAAAAACATCTGAATATCTATTGAGGAAGAAAAGATGAAGAACTTAGATATCTACATATGAAAAAGATGGATATGACAGATAAGGATAAGGTAAACATTGGGTAACTTATTGATGAGTCTATGGCTTTATATTGTTGACTTGAGCATGTTACATTAATCTATTTTCAAGAACAGATTTGAAATTGAACAAGGCAATGTGGTCAGTAATTGAAAATTTCTATATACATCAAGCCAGTGTAGTGTTTACTAACTAACAGTATCAATCGAGCTAGTTTAACTAGTTATCACCAACGCATTTCTATATTTGACCGAGTATGGATGAAAACATTAAATGCAAAGAACAAGGACTAAAATTTGATGAGTTGGAATTGTTATGATTTCGAGATTAAGGATTAAGTTTTTTATGAGATCCATGGCTGACAAAATTCTGAGAAGATCAAAAGGATGAGATTGAAACATGTTAATGCAACATCTGTTGAGGAAGTTTAAGAGGCAAAATAGACGAAGGAGATTAAGTAGCAAAATATAATGGTTGATATGAAAATGGTTTACTTGTCTATTTAAGAGATATGAATTTCATTTTTGAAACATGCCAGAAGAAGAAGAATACACAGATATTATGTGAAGACTATTCATGCATGCCTGATCAGACTGGTTATTGAAAGAAATGAACTGCAAAGTTAACTGAGCATCAGAGAACTATTTATTGAGTGAAAGTAAGTTGAAGAATATTGATGAAGTGAATTAGATTATTGATCAGAGGATTTGTATGGGCTTAGCATAGATTTGAATATCTACAATTGAGTTGTATTTCAATCAGATCATAATATATCAGTTTAACCATTGATTCGAAAAATCTCTTAACTGAGTGGACTTAACAATCTTATATTCTACCCTATGCCATTTAGAGAATGTACATTGTTATCTTGTTGACCCCATAGTGAATGTTGGTCAAAATTTAACTATTAGTGTTAAATCCTCTAACTAGGTCAAACTTAATAGTGTGTTTGTAACCTTTAACAGGGTTGGCTATTCACCGAGCTCACTTTAGAAGAGTGAATTATTTTGGGTTACCAGTCACAGGTGGTTTTTCCCTCAATAGGGTTTCCACGTTAAATCATTGTGTTATGTGTTATTTGTGATGATTTTTTTTCTATCATACTTTACATACTGCATAATTGATTTGGTCGGTAATCACAGTTAGCTATTTACTAGTAATCGGTAAAAGTGAACAAACAAATTGATATTTTATGTTATCAAGCTACATAATTTGTTGAAATTATTTGATAAGGTACATCTTCATATTTGGAACTGTAGGATAATTGATCTAACTAATTCACCCCCCCCCCCCATCTCATTTATTCCCCCCCCATCTCATTTATTCTAATAGGGGGTGAATCAAATATCTACTAATAATTCTACTTTGACATAAATTTAACTTGCATATCATAAACATGAAATTCAATACTGAAATAGATCTAACATTCTAATCTTCATCCACGCAATTGAAACATAACACAAAGATTTTGCTTAAAGAAAAACCCTTGAAAGGTAAACCTAGGGTGGGGATGACACCCACAAATCTTCACTACTATAGTATTAAAGTTTTCCTATTAGGGCTATAAAATTTTGATCATAAATTAATGATCTACCTTGTGAGGGGTTTTCCTTGTTAAGAGCTTACAGACTTATTCAATCTACCTTGGTAAAAGGATTTAAACTTACAAAAAAGTAAGTACTCAGTTAAGAGATTTACTTAGGCTTGTGAGTACCACTCTATTAAGAGATTAACCCTTATTCACCTGCTAAAATGACTCAGTACCCAATCCTTCAATTTTCATTGCGATGCTTATAACAAATCTTC
Organism: Chamaecyparis obtusa; assembly: GCA_027943335.1. NCBI lineage: Eukaryota > Viridiplantae > Streptophyta > Pinopsida > Cupressales > Cupressaceae > Chamaecyparis > Chamaecyparis obtusa. The sequence continues at coordinate 113,598 of BSBK01001978.1, forward strand.
TCTTTCCAATAGTAGTTTGATCTCCTTAATCAAATGTATCTTTGTTCTAACTTCTTAGTTCGGTCACTTTTACCGATCTCTTCCTATATCAAAATGATTATTTGTTCTGTATATGATATCCTTCATACTCTTCTCATACTCTCTTACATCATTTTAGGGTTCAAATCTCATCTTATATAGACAAAAAATTAACTCCCTAGATCAAGATCAATGATCTAGATTCTCTATTTATGTCACTTAAGCGTTCCCTAAATCTGATAGGCTACACAGCTTACATAGCTGGGATTAATGATTACAAATATAAAGCATAATCATCTCCCTAATTCCCTCAACAAATATTAAATATTGTGTAGATGTCAGCCAAAAAGGTTTACCTAAGTGTTTGTGCCATTACAAACACATATGTCAAATCTAGCTTGCTCGACATATGAAGTCTCTGACACTCAACATTAACTAGTCTTCATTTACTGGTGCTCGACACTAATTATCTACACAAATTGGCATAAACTACTTTGACTATTACTGAAGTACTCGGTGACCTCTGACTTGCTTGGTAGTAACTACTTCTTAGTAACTGTACATGATACAAGTCTAGACATAACTCATCCTTTACTAGATGGCTCAATCATAGTGATGACTGACCAACATTGCCTAGAAAATGATTAAGTGTAAGACACTAATAGACAACAAAACCTAGGGATCAACAATCTTCCCCTTTAAAATTAGTGGAAAAAATACTTTTTCATGACATTTACATTACAACAAGAGTAATTAGTAACATGAAAAATCCAATATGAATAATCCCCCTAAGACTTTAACTCACTCTTCAAAAATATTCTACTACATATATATACATAAGACTCTTTTGACATACAACTGATTATATACATTGCAAAAATAGTATGGCATACCTTTCTGATATGCATTCCTTACTATATGTTTTTTTTCACTTTATGTGACATATCATTTACCTTATTCTTTTATGTCATTTCCTTATGTTATTTCCCCTATTTATGATATTCTTGTCATGGATTCTGTGAGGTCCTACCCCAACCCGTCTTAGCTCAACAGTTGTTTTGACACTTGGTTCATCTTGATGATACAACGTTTAGAGACATTTGACCTATTTTGGATTATGACTTGTTATTATTAGACCTTATGAGATGATTTTTATAGATTTATATGATGATGATGTTAGTCTTACTCTTTATATGCTCTTAATGGTTTCATGCTATATGAATTCTAAATTTTGTATTTATTACATTATCTTATAGAATAGTAAATGTTGAAAGTGTAAGGGTTCAATGATTAACTTAGGGTACAATGTGGATTTTGTTTATGATTCATGAAATGGAGTTCCTTTATATATATTGAGTTTACATGTTATTATTTCACTTTCGATATGATTATATATACATTGAGTTTATGAGGTACTGACATCAAAATTGAGTGTGCAAGATTATGACCATGGTTGTAAATGCGAGGAAACAAGGATGGATCTATGTGAAATCAGTTTAAAACCAAGGTCGGATCTAAGAAGAGAACGACCTCATTGTTATGTGATTTTATTCATAAATGTGATGCATGTATGTATGTAGTTGTAAATGTTTGTAAATGCATTATTAGATATAATTTTATTTTATGAAAATGTTAATGTTAAATATCCACTAGGCATGCCAAGTGTGTAATGTGATGTGTACTTTTTTGAGGTGTCACTTGACACTATTGTGATGAGATGATATGCCTAAGTGGAATGTGGACCCTACCTCTTCGTTAGGTTATCTTGTGCATCCCTAAGCTTGGTTAGTGGTTTAGGAAACTAAGGTTTATGTCATCATAATTCCATTTTCGGATGAAAACTTTACTAAGATTTTTTAAGGGTTATATGGAGCCCTATGGTGTAGTTAGGGTTGGTTTTTAGTGCCCCAAGTCATTTACATGGGTTAGGGGGTCTATTTTTACCATTTTCATGTCCCTAAAATTTCATATTGCCTCTCTAAGTGGACCATTTTTGGTAATGACAAATTTGGAAATGTTTTCTAGGTTAACTCACCTTCCCATATTTTGAATTTCATTCTATTTCCATAGCAAGGGCAAGTGGCAAGTTAGTTAGGATCTAGAAACCTACCTTACTTGGGATGAAGGATTGAGAGAGGAATGTTTGAGAGTCTTTAGAAAAAAGAGACTAGAGATGAGACACTTCTTGACTATGCTAGTTTGGAGTTAGAGAGAAAGAGACTTAAGAAATGCTAGTGGTTTGGAGAAGGAAAGCAAGCTAGGAAACAAAGGGATAGCTCTTCTACAAACCTCCATTGCCATTTCTTAGAAGAAAGGTTGGTGGATCTATCATGTTTATGTTTGTGTAATTGCATTGTGAAGATGAAAACTTTTGTGTGAATCTTGTAATGTGTTATTTCATTGTGCTCATATGATTCTACTCTTATTTTACTTTCTTGTTTTGCAATGTGTTGTTGGTGTGCAAGATACTCCTCATCCTTCGGAGGATTTGAGGATGTCTTGGGGTGAAGGGCTTAGTTGGGAAGTCTATATATTTGAGAGCTTGTATGTATGGGCATCCTTGAGGCCTACTTATGTTTTAGTTTTGGGGGACATAAGGGATGTGATGATACTCTTGTGATGACTTGGTATGTTTAGAAGGAGCCTTGTGGAGGCATGCAAGTAAAATATGTAATTATTGATTTGTATGAGTATGAAATCTCCATATGGGAAGTTTCCACCTTCACCCATTTAAAGATCCAATTTTGATCCTATGTGCAAGCTTGGGAAGGGAGTATAGTGTGTGTGATCATATACCAATTTTATGGAATGTATGTAAAATGTATGTGTTTTGCATGTTTGTTCCCATCCATTCTTATTTTCCCTAGCTCAGGGGTGGCCATGAAATGGCCTAGGCTGGGAGGTGAGCCTCCATGATCATGTGGAAAGAGTTTTGTGTTGCAGGTTTTGCTTACATGTTGTGAAGTTGAAGTTGAAGTTTGAAGTTTCAAAGTTAAAGATGATAAATTTTAAGGAATGTTTTAGGTGTGTAAGCTTAAGTGATTTTGCTCAACTCAAAATGTTTTCCATGATATTGTAATGTAAAAGGTTGAAAAAAATTATCCCTTGAAGGAAAAAGTTCATTTACTAATTGTATATCAAATTAATTCTTAGTAAATTATTTGCTTCATTATAGCACATTTCCTACAACTATAAATGAATTTTTTGTGGTTTCGTGAATTGGTTATGTAGGAAAATGTTTGGTTTATTAATTGTCATAATTTCTAGCAAAGCTTATGATATAGGATTAAATTTATCTGCAGATTTCTTGTCAGAATTTAATTGAAATGTGATAATTGTTCTTCAATTTATGTTTTTTTTTTTACCAAGGTAAAAAAATTTCAATGAATTTACTTGCTTCTATAGAAATTCCTGTTGTAATCATAATCCGGTTTAATAGAAAATTAGAAAGGAATTATGTTAGTAAATTAAAATATGGTTCATCAGAATATTTGCAAAAAATTATGTTTGTAATAAAGAATTTGGTTCTAGGAATTTGTGAAAATATGTTTATATAAATGTAATGTTTACTTTCCTATGTGCAATTACTAATTCTCTAATTAGATAGAAAATTTTTGAATATCATGAACAAACATGTACCTAAATATTATGACAAGAAAGTTACTTTACATTTGCACCAGTAACCCAGCATTTACAAATGTTTATATATTTGCATATATTAATATCCATTTACCCTTAAGATATATTCATAATAACATATTTACATTTAATCTCTTTTTAAAGAAACAACAGAATGAGAACCATTGTAATTTTCATATATACAAACAGATTTGATAATGTATATACCATAAGGTATATTACATGATTATATATATATATATATATATATATATATATATATATATATATATATATATATATATATTATATTATAAAACATTTTAAAATATTAATAGATAAGCAAGACTGATTTAGAGTTTAAGCATAAAAAATATATATACATATATTTATAGTTATATATAACTTATAGTATAATATATAATTATAAATTTAATATATTATAAACAAAAACATATAAATTAAATGCATCTTAACCCTATTGTTTTTTATATGATATTGTTTTAAAAAACAATTATAAAAAAAAATTAAATAAAATTCGATTGGGTTCAGCTGCGAGCCGAAACCCCCAACCTCCCCCCATCTCCCCTCTTCCTCATGGACTGTTAATAGTCCCGTGAGGTGAGGGTAGTGCCCACCACACCCACAGGTGTGGTGGCACTATCCTCCGCCATCACTAGTGGTGGTGGCGGGGGTTAAAACCCCTCCGTCCACCACTAACGCGTGGTAGAAAGGGGGCTCGGCCCATGTTTGGCAACTGCCAAAAATAAGGGATGACTGGCAGACTGTGGCAGCCGACAGATCCGTCCCTCCCACATTTTTTCATGTGGGTAATTTTTGTGTTAAAAAATAAATAAATCAATGCTTGCAAACAAATTGGATATTAATATTATATTAAAAAAAAGAGAGCAAGATCATAGTCTATATTATTTTAAAAAAATAAACAATAACTGAATCTATAGCCTGCAACTAAAGAAATGAAATAAGAAAAGAAAAAAAGGAGATTACCCAGATCTGAAATCTATTGTAAGAGATAACCCTATGGATTTAAAAGAAATCCCTTTGTTCTGCATACATAATCTCACTGAAAATAAGTGTGTATATTCACACCATGTGTGTGCATATTCACACATGTTGTCATGTGAGAACATCAAAAGAAATGTCTACATCCCTCAGCTAATTCCCTGACCTACATATGAACAAAAACAATGAGACATTAGGGTTTCCATGAGCATATAAAAGTGGCCCAACCCTAATTTTGAATTAGGGTTTGGGAGCCACATGGCATTGAATCCTTCTACTTAATTTAAAACACTTTGTGTTTCTTTTGAAGATTTTTATTCTCATAAGAGTATTAGGTAAATTTATTTAATTACTTTATTAAGAAGAAAGGATAACTTTATTTAAGTGTTTTTCCTTAACAGATATTTTAATTTGAATGTATTATTGGAGATTTATCTTTTATAGATTTTGTTTAGAAAAAAAATCTATGCCATTAAATAATGGTGAAAAAGATTTAATTATTTTAGTATGTTTTAAATTATTAGGAATTTAAGTGGAAAAGTTTGTAAATTTATGATTAGTGATAAAGGCATTAAATTTAATATAATTATATAGAACTATATTCAACGCATTTCATAGAATAGATGTTGACCTAGTTATTGGACTTAGATAATTAACGTTAAATAAATGTGAAGTTAGACTTTAACGCATTATGTGAAAGTAAATTTGATAAAAAAAATTGAAATTAAATATTTTAAATTTCAATGAAAATCAAGTGAAGATTAAAGTTAATAAATGTATTAACAAAGAATATTTTAAATGTTTTATAACTGAAATTTCTCTTTTTATTGATTAATTTTATTCCTTTAAGATTGTTAGGGTTAAACCATATTATCCTAAAACTAACTCAGGATATTTAGGGAGTTGATTTCCCTTTATTATGGTCTTTCCCTTGTTGCCCAATGTCTTCCGCCATGTAAGGGATGAAGGCACATTAGTGCATGTCTTGTGTTCCCTTATGTGACGTTGGGTGACTAGCCCATGCGATCTATCAATCTCGAAGCTTCGCATCGATGGGCTTGTGAGTAACCTAGTTGTCGTATTGTGTTTGTTTAGTGTTTTTTTTTTTTTATAAATTATTGTTTTATTTTTTCTGTGTTATTTTTGGGCATTACATTATGGTATCAAAGCATAGTTTCTACTCTGGGAACCTTAAAATCCATTGTGTTTTCCAAACTCACTACTTATTTTATCCTTAGTGTAGGATGCCTCTAGTCACACGTAGTACTCACCAACGTGGGTGGAGACCCAAAGGTGATCGTGTGGCAATAGAGGGAGATGAGCGGGCAATCGAGGGAGTAGGTGACATGTAGGGGCCCCCTCCTACACCACCACCTAGTCCAAATAGGATATCCTTAATGCTTTGCAGAATTTGGCTGGTATTATTATGGACATATTGCCTCCAAGAGACTAGAAGGCTGAGATCTAAGAGCAGAGTAGGAGTCCCCCTCCTAGACAAGTAGAGGAGCAGGTAGTTCATTAGGGTGAGTCGGTCCACATGCCATAGTCACCACCAGTGGTAGTACCCAGAGTGCCCCGTGACATAGGAGACCTGATCAAAGACCTCCTTAGACTTCAGCCACCACCCTTTTTGGGATCCATGACTGGGATAGAGGTTGAGGCTTGGCTTTTGAGCCTCGAGCATTTCATTGGGTTGCATCCTTACGAGAGCAACCTTAAGGCATGATTTGTAGTTCACATGCTAAGAGGGACCAGCTCTACTTGGTGGAAGTGGGAGGAGGTTAAGATTCATCTTACCATAGACACCCTCACATGGGAGACCTTCTTGGAGAGATTCTAAGCCTGATATATGTTAGAGCATTTCAGACAGAGTTGCATCGATGAGTTTCATGACTTATAGCAGAGAGGCATATCAATAGCATAGTATGAGAGTAGTTTTCTCGAGAGTCTCCTTTATGTAGACTACATGAAGGATGAGAAAATATGGGTCAACCACTTTATTAAGGGGTTGAGCTATGTCATAACTGACAAAGTGCAGATGATACCCTTAGGAGATTTATTTGATACAGTTGAGAGGGCCTTGGTCACTGAGGAGATCCATAACAGGTCTCATGACACTCGGGACCGGTCACAGCACCAAGATACCACATCTTAGTCTTCTAGTTTTCAAAAATCTCACTGGAAGGGAAATCATAAGAACTCATCGGGATCTTCTAAGGCACCCCAGCAGCAGCAGCAACAATCTCAGTAGAGCTAGAGATAGAGACCACCAGAGGGACAACAAGGCTCTAATCCCAAGCAGTGGCACTCACAGGGATCTTGATGAGATCAAAGGGGATAGTCTCAGGCATCCAGAGGTGGATTCAGTGGGTCTAGTATGATAGGAGGATAGTAGAAATCTAGGTCGCGGGGGACACAACTACAGGCTAGAGGTATGTGCTACACATGTGGTGCCATGGGGCACATAGCTAGGGACTTTCCTACAAGTCATCCGGCCAGTAGTCAGAGGGCGACAGCTTTAGAGCCTACTATAGGAGACATGGGCAGATCTCATAGAGTATTTTTAGTGGTTGATAACTGCCAGGCTAAGAACTAGGCCACAATGATTGAGGTTGCAGGCACAATTGGAGGTAGTAGCATTTATATCCTTTTTGACTTAGGAGCTACTGACTCCTTTATTTCACCTTTTATTATGGAGTGATGTGGGCTACTAGAAGCTAGGTAGGAGGTTAGTTGGGACATTTAGTTAGCCTCAAGTGCTATGGTTTCTGTTAGTTCCATGGTGAGAGATTACCCATTGTAGATTAGGGACTTTACCACCTTAGTTGACCTTTGTGTCACACCACTTGGATCCTATGATGTCATTCTTAACATGGATTGGCTCTATTCCTACAAAGCCAAGATGGATTGTAGAAAGAAGATAGTTGAGTGTTTAGATGATGATGGGGTGACCTCAATTATTGTAGGAGTTCATAGACCTGTATCCCTTCGTATGATTTCTGCTATGCAGCTTCAGTGGTGCATGTGGAAGGGATGTCAGTTATTTTCAATCACTATTAGTGACAGAGAGGAGGAGGTTGAGAAGGAGAATTATCTTGATGACCACCCTATACTATAGGATTTTGTAGATGTATTTCCTTCACAGTTACTTGGTATGCCACCACCTAGAGCAGTGTAATTTTATATAGATCTTGTGCTAGGAGAAAAGCCTATTTCTAGAGCACCCTATAGAATGACTACGCATGAGCTTAGAGAGCTCAAGATTTAGTTAGAGGAGCTCTTGGAGAAAGGGAACATTCATCCTAGCATATCTCAATGCGGTGCACCCATCATCTTCATTAAGAAGAAGGAAAAATCTCTTAGGTTGTACATGGATTACCGACAATTGAACAAGGTGACCATCAAGAATCAGTTTCCCCTTCCTAGGATTGATGACTTATTTGATCAGCTTCAGGGAGCTCGAGTGTTCTCAAAGATAGACTTGAAGTCAGGGTATCATCAACTGAGGATTATGGAGAGTGACATCCACAAGACTTCATTCTGCACATGATATAGACATTATGAGTTCATTGTGGTTCCTTTTGGACTCACGAATGCTCGAGCTATATTCATGAGCCTCATGAATGGAGTATTTTGGTCATTTTTAGATAGATTTGTAGTGATATTTTTGGATGACATATTGATATACTCCTGAGATGAGCATGAGCATGAGGAGCATTTGAGATAGGTCTTGCAGTGCTTGAGAGACAATTAGTTGTATGATAGCTTGCTGAAGTGTGCATTCTTCAGGACATAGGTTCACTATTTAAGCCATGTGATATCAAGAGATGGGATCTCAGTTGACCCATCTAAGATTAGGGTGATTATGGATTGGCCAGCACCTAACAATGTGATAGAGGTTAGGAATTTCATGGGCCTTGCAAGCTATTATAGACGATTTGTTGAGGAATTATCTAGAGTGGCCCATCCCATCACTTCCCTTCAGAGAAAGGGGAAGAAGTTTGAGTGGATAGAGAGGTGCGAGAGAGCTTTTCAAGAGCTCAAGAGAGAACTTACCAGTGCACCTATACTTGCGATACCTGATCCTTTAGCAGATTTTGTGGTGTGCACAGATGCATATTTAGATGGGATTGGGGTAGTATTGATGTAGGATGGCTAGGCTATTACCTATGAGCCTAGGAAGCTCAGGACTCATGAGCTTAACTATCCTACCCATGACCTTGAGATAGCAGTAGTGGTGCATGCTTTGATGAGATGACAACATTTCTTATTAGGCCACAGACTTGAGCTTCACTTAGATCATCAGATTCTACAGTACATATTCACCCAGCCGAATGTCAATGCTAGACAGAGGAGATGGATGGAGTTCTTATGCGAGTATGATTTTGACATTCACTACATCAAGGGTAAGGAGAATGTGGTAGCAGATGCCTTGACTATGAGACATCATGAGCTTTCAACTATGACTACTAGCACATATTTGAGAGGGCACATACTACAACACTTACAAGAGGATGACTTCTATTCAGAGGTTAGATAGATGGTTCAGGCTAAGAGACCCCTGGAGGGGAAGTTCTTAGATTATACCCTAGATTTTGATGGCCTTCTTTTCCATAGAGGATGCATTTATGTACCTTCTTCTGGTAGGTTGCATAATTTCATTATTCTTGAGGCTCATAGAGAACATTATGTAGCACACCCCATAGTCAAGAAGTTACATGCAGATTTGAGATAGCTTTATCATTGGCTGGGTGTGAGGACACACAATGCAGAGATTATAGCCAAATGCTTGGAGTGTCGGTGAGTTAAGGTAGAGCACCGTCAACTAGGTGGACTTCTTCAGTCACATGAGATACTTAAGTGGAAGTGGGATATTATATCCATGGATTTTATAGTTAGTCTTCCTATGTCTTCTCATCACCCTGATTCTATTATGGTGATAGTGGATAGGTTGACCAAGGTAGCCCACTTCTCACCCATTCGTACTACCTTCACAACACCTGCAGTGGCACATGTATTTTTGAGAGATATTGTCAGACTTCATGGCATTCCATGCACGATCATATCAAATAGGGATTCTCTCTTTACTTCATCTTTTTGGAGAGAGCTTCAGACCGCTTTGGCAACCAAGCTCAATTTCAACACAACATATCATCCAGAGATAGATGGTCAAATTAAGAGAGTTAATCAAGTATTAGAGGACATGCTATGCATGTATGTGTTGGATCATCAAGTTAGGTGGGAGGAGTACCTACATTTAGTTGAGTTTGCCTATAATAATGGGTATCATTCATCATTGGGTATGCCTCCATACTAGGCCTTGTATGGAAGACCTTGCATGACATTGTTGAGTTGGGATAGGATTAAGGACAAGGTTTCTATTGGTCCAGAGTTGGTCAGACAGATGGAGTATAAGGTAGATCTGATCCGGCAGCGTCTTAAAGAGGCCCAGGATCAACAGAAGAAGTATGCAGATGCTGGGAGGATTGATAGAGAGTATTTGGTTGGGGGAAAAGTCTTTTTGAGAGTGTGGCCACATAAGAGCCCAATCTATTTTGGAAAGGGTTCTAAGTTGGCCCCTCACCTTTGTTGGACCTTTTGAGATTTTGGAGAGGATAGGCCTAGTAGTATACCATTTAGCTTTTCCACCTAGCCTGTCATGCATTCATGATGTCTTTCATATATCTATTTTGAAGAAGTATATTTATGATGAGTCTCATATCATTGATTGGGATGCTTTACAGGTGGAGTCAGATGGACAGCTAGCTTTGCAGCCAATACATATACTGACTCGCAGGACCCTGGCCCTTTGAGCTCGAGAGCTGGACTAGGTTAGGGTCTAGTGGGATTGCTATGATGAGGTCATAGCATCTTGGGAAGACACAACACAGATGAGAGATCAGTACCCCCATCTATTTAATGAACTCTAGGAGGAAGTTCATGCCTAGGGGGGAGGATGTGAGGTCCTATCCCAACCCATCTTAGCTTGACAGTTGTTTTGACACTTGGTTCATCTTGATGATACAATGTTTAGAGACATTAGACCTATTTTAGATTATGACTCACTATTATTAGACCTTATGAGATGATTTGTATAGATTTATATGATGATGATGTTAGTCATAGTCTTTATATGCTTGTATTGGTTTCATTCTTACCTTATGCTATATGAATTTTGATTTCTACATTTATTATGTTATCTTATAGAATAGTAAATGCTGAAAGTGTAAGGGTTCAATGATTAACTTAGGGTACAGTGTAGATTTTGTTTATGATTCATGAAATGTAGTTCTTTTATATATATTGAGTTTAGATGTTATTATTTCACTTTTGATATGATTATATATGCATTGAGTTTATGAGGTACTAACATTGAAATCAAGTGTGCAGGATTATGACCATGGTTGTAAATGCAAGGAAACAAGGATGGATCTATGTGAAATCAATTTAAAACCAAAGTCAGCTCTAAGAAGAGAACGACCTTATTATTACATGATTTTATTCATAAATGTGATGCACGTATGTATGTGGTTGTAAATATTTGTAAATGCATTATTAGATGTAATTTTATTTTGTCAAAATATTAATGTTAAATATCCACTAGGCATGCCAAGTGTGTAATGTGATGTGTACTTTTGTGAGGTGTCACTTGACACTATTGTGATGACATGGTATGCCTAAGTGGAATATGGACCCTACCTCTTCCTTAGGTTATCTTGTGCATCCCTAGGCTTGGTTAGTGGTTTCAGAAACTAAGGTTTATGTCATCGTGATTCCATTTCTAGATGAAAACTTTACTAAGGTTTTCGAAGGGTTATATGGAGCCCTATGGTGTAGTTAGGGTTATTTTTTAGTGCCCCAAGTCATGTACATGGGTAAGAGGGCCTATTTTTACCATTTTCACTTCCCTAGGTTTCCATATTGCCTCTCTAAGTGGACCATTTTTGGCAATGACGAATTTGGAAATGTTTTCTAAGTTAACTCACATTGCCATGCTTTGAATTTCATTTCATTTCCATAGCAAGGACAAGTGGCAAGTTATCTAGGATCTAGAAACCTAACTTACTTGGGATGAGGAATTGAGAGAGGAATGTTTGAGGGTCTTTAGGAAAAAGAGACTAGGGGTGAGACACTTCTTGACTATGCTAGTTTGGAGTTAGAGAGAAAGGGACTTGAGAAATGCTAGTGGTTTGGAGAAGGGAAGCAAGCTAGGAAGAAAAGGGATAGCTCTTTTACAAACCTCCATTGTCATTTCTTAGGACAAAGGTTGGTGGATCTATCATGTTTATGTTTGTGTAATTGCATTGTGAAGATGAAAAATTTTGTGTGAATCTTGTAATGTGTTGTTTCATTGTGCTCATATGATTCTACTCTTGTTTTACTTTCTTATTTTGCAATGTGTTGTCGGTGTGCAAGATACTCCTCATCCTTGGGAGGATTTGAGGATGTCTTGGGCTGAAGAGCTTAGTTGAGAAGTCTATATGTTTGAGAGCTTGGATATATGGGCATCCTTGAGGCCTACTTATGTTTTAGTTTTGGAGGCCATAAGGGATGTGATCATACTCTTGTGATGAGTTGGTATGTCTAGAAGGAGCCTTGTGGAGGCATGTAAGTAAAATATGTAATTCTTGATTTGTATGAATATGGAATCTCCATATGAGAAGTTTCCACATTCACCCTTTTAAGGATCCAATTTTGATCCTATGTGCAAGCTTGGGAAGGGAGTCTAGTGTGTGTGATCATATACCAATTTTATGGAATGTATGTAAAATGTATGTGTGTTGCATGTTTGTTCCCATCCATTCTTATTTCCCCTAGCTCGGGGGTGGCCATGAAATAGCCTAGGCTGGGAGGTGAGCCTCTATGGTCATGTGGAAAGAGTTGTGTTGTAGGTTCTGCTTACATGGTGTGAAGTTGAAGTTGAAGTTTGAAGTTTCAAAGTTAAAGATGAGAAATTTTAAAGAATGTTTTAGGTGTGGAAGCCTAAGTGATTTTGCTCAACTCAAAATGTTTTCCATGATATTGTAATGTAAAAGGCTGAAAAAAATTATCCCTTGAAGGAAAAAGTTCATTTACTAGTTGTATATCAAATTAATTCTTACTAAATTATTTGCTTCATTATAGCACATTTCCTGCAACTATAAATGAATTTGTTGTGGTTTCATGAATTGGTTATGTAGGAAAATGTTTGGTTTATTAATTGTCATAATTTCTAGCAAAGCTTATGATATAGGTTAAATTTATCTACAGATTTCTTGTCAGAATTTAATTGAAATGTGATAATTGTTGTTCAATTTAAGTTTTTTTAAAACCAAATTAAAAAGTTTTTAATGAATTTACTTGCTTCTATACAAATTCATGTTGTAATCATAATTTGGTTTATTAGAAAATTAGAAAGGAATTCTATTAGTAAATTAAAATCTAGTTCATTAGAATATTTGAATAAATTTTTGTTTGTAATAAAGAATCTGGTTCTAGGAATTTGGGAAAACATGTTTATATAAATGCAATGTTTACTTTCCTATGTGCAATTACTAATTCTCTAATTAGATAGAAAATTTTTGAACATCATGAACAAATCTATACCTAAATATTATGACAGGAAAGTTAATTTACATTTGCACCAGTAACCCAGCATTTAAAAATGTTTATATATTTACATATATTAATATCCATTTACCTTTAAGATATATTCATAATAACATATTTACATTTAATCTCTTTTTAAAGAAACAACAGAATGAGAACCATTGTAATTTTCATATATACAAAAAGATTGGATAATGTATATACCAGAAGGTATATTACATGATTAAAAATATATTGTAATACAAAATAGATATAATTATATATATATTCTATGATATATTATATAATTATGGATATATTATATTATTAAATATTTTAAAATTTTAAGAGATAAGTAAGACTGATTTAGAGTTTGAGCATGAATAAATATATATAAATATATTTATAATTATATATACCTTATGGTATAATATATAATTATAAATTTAATATATTATAAATAGAAAAATATAAATTTAATGCATCTTAACCCTATTGTTTTTTATACGATATTATTTTTTAAAAAAATAATTAAAAAATAATTTTAAAAAAATTAAAGAAAATTTGATGGGGTTCGGCTGAGAGCCAAAACCCCCAACCTCCCCCCATCTCTCCTCTTCCTCACAGACTGTTAACAATCTCGTGAGGTGAGGGAGGTTCCCACCACACCCACGGGTGTGGCAGTACTGTCCTCCGCCACCGCTAGTGTTGGTGGCGGGGGTTAAAACCCCTCCGTCCACCAATAACACATGGCAGAAAGGGGGCTCAGCCCATTTGAAGCAACCACCAGAATAAGGGATGGCTTTCGGACTGTGGCAGCCGACAAATCCGTCCCTCTCACATTTTTCCGTGTGGGTAATTTTTGTGTTAAAGAAAAATAAATCAATGCCTGCAAACGAATTCGATATTAATATTATTTTTTTAAAAAAAGAGCAAGATCATGCTCTATATTATTTTAAAAAATAAACAATAACTAAATATATAGCCTGGAACTAAATAAATGAAAAAAGAAAAAAGAAAAAAAAGGAGATTACCCAGATCTGAAATCTATTGTAAGAGATAACCCTATGGATTTAAAAGAAATCCCTTTGTTTTGCATACATAATCTCACATGAAAATACGTGTGAATATGCACACCATGTGTGTGCATATTCACACATGTTCTCATGTGAGAACATCAAAAGAAATTTTTGCATCCCTCAACTAATTCCTTGACATGCATATGAACAAAAAAAATGAGACATTAGGGTTTCCATGAGCATATAAAAGTGGCCCAACCCTAATTTTGAATTAGGGTTTGGGAGTCACATGGCATTGAATCCTTTTACTTAATTTAAAACACTTTGTGTTTCTTTTAAAGATTTTTATTCTCATAAGAGTATTAGTTAAATTTATTTAATTACTTTATTAAGAGGAAAGGAGAACTTTATTTAAGTGCTTTTCCTTAAAATATTTTTTAATTTGAATGTATTATTGGAGATTTATCTTTTATAGATTGTGTTTCGAAAAAAAAAATATGCCTTTAAATAATGGTGAAAAAGATTTAATTCTTTTAGTATGTTTTAAATTATTAGGAATTTAAGTGGAAAAGTTTGTAAATTTATGATTAGTGATAAAGGCATTAAATTTAATATAATTATATAGAACTATATTAAACACATTTCATAGAATAGATGTTGACCTAATTATTGGACTTAGATAATTAACATTAAATAAATGTGAAGTTAGACTTTAATGCATTATGTGAAAGTAAATTTGATAAAAATATTGAAATTAAATATTTTAAATTTAAATGAAAATCAAGTGAAGATTAAAGTTAATAAATGTATTAACAAAGAATATTTTAAATGTTTTATAACTCAAATTTCTCCTTTTATTGATTAATTTTATTCCTTTAAGATTGTTAGGGTTAAACCATATTATCCTAAAACTAACTTAGGATATTTAGGGACATGATTTCCCTTTAGTATGGCCTTTCCCTTGTTGCCCAATGTCTTCCGCCATGTAAGGGATGAAGGCACTCCATCGCATGTCTTGTGTTCCCTTATGTGACGTTGGGTGACTAGCCCATGCGATCTTGAAGCTTCACATCAATGGGCTTGTGAGTAACCTAGTTGTCGTATTATGTTCATTTAGTATTTTTTATTTTTTTAAAAAAAATTGTTGTGTTTTGTCTATGTTATTTTTGGGCATTACAAATTCATTTCCCCCTTGTTTTTGTCACTTGAAGTTGCTGGGGTGTAGGGGTATTGAATTATTTATCCAAGAATGGTTTATGGATCTACATTACCATAACTAATGTATTGTCCCGTCCTGACCTTCCCATCCTGACCTGACAGATGTCAAAACCTGTGTCTTAATTTCTAGCTCGGCAGCTAGATCAACTAAACTCTCAACAATATAGAGATGAGGGTCTCTCTATATTAATTTCTTTGTCATTTATAATTCCTTATGCATAACCTCCAAATGAGGCGTTAACATCATTTGTATGGAAATTAGCCTTGCTCTTATGCATCCATCATTAGCCACCAACTCGGATAATCTTCCTTGTGCATGTAACAATCTAGTGAAGTGGATGGAGTTGGAGCTTGTATCCATGCTCAGTAAATGACCAATTGACTTTAAATCTAATTGTAGTTTGTTAATCAACTCTTGATTGTCCTTAGTGAATTCCTCCACATTACATAACTTCTTGTACAAAGAATGAGAATTCTACACAACTTCCTCTATGTTTGTCACTAGGGCATAAATTTCTACCTGTTTCACTACTATTTCAATGGAAACCTTGTTAACTACCTTGGTCTCAAACTTTCTCTTAGACGACTGCAACATTTTTTCATTATTCGCCTTATTAACAATTTGTACTAGTTGATCCAAGATAGGTTCTGACTCATTCACATCATCCATTTTAAAATCTTCAATAAATATACCTTTAATCTCATGCAACACTTTATTTTTCTGATGCTCTCTTCTTAACTCTTATTGTTTTCTCTTCTTCTTTAAGAGATCTTGTAAAATTTATATTTTCTCATAAGTTAAGTTATCAGTGTCCCATTTAGGAATCACTATAATTTCATCGAGTGTAACCTATGTTCCAGGATATTTCTCCTTTTTCTTCTATGATTTATTCCTCGGTGTACTCCCACTCGGTATCTATATAAGAGCTTTTATGGCTTCTTACTCCTTGGGCTCTAGTGTTTCCTTTGCTATCTCTTCTTCAACCTTCTTCTTTTCCTCCATATGAGGACTTGTTAATACTAATGTATACTTATCTGCTTGTTCTTTTAAGCTTTCATCTCCTTGTTCTTTCTTTTCCTCCTTGGTAGGTGCATTCTCAATTGTGATTGTCGACTTGTCCTGTTTCTTGGAATTGGTACTCTGTGAGACTTGTGATTCAACTATAACCATATGAGGGATTATAGATGTAGTGTCCATAGTTGATGTACTCTCAATCCTTGGATAATCTTGTACCTGAATTAATATTGGATTGGTGCTCGGTAGAAAATTATCTGAGGTTGCCTCGACAAGTATTTACTTCTAAATTTCTTCCTCAGATAATACATTTATTTTTATTGGGGCATCCTCGGTGATATCCACAATTGTGATCACATCATGTGATCCACTCACTTCTACCTTCTATCCTGCTTCTTCCTCTGTATTCTATGGTTCACCAATTTCTTCCTTTTTATCTAACTCCACTCTACTAGATGTACCTTCAATCGGTTGTGAACTCTTGTCAATTATCAATCCAAAAATGATCTTCCACAACCTTGTGCTCTGTTGCACAATATCTTCAACCTTATGCTACAAAGTAGAATATTCCTAGAGCTTGGGTACAAACCTATTTCTATACTGCTCCATATATTTCCTTATGTACTTAGGGGATAGATCTGGCATTACTTGAGCTAGATTACTCTCTCGTCTATGTTTCTCAATCATCATGGCATACTACCATTTTTGATCAATTATTTTGTATATCTCTTTAGGGATAAGATTTCCCATCTATAAAGGTGTCATCTTGAATGTCCACAACATCTCTAGCATAGCCTCTTCCACTTTCTCTTTATCCTTATTTCTTAACTTTTTAAATATGATTTATTTGAAGCCTTGTAATCCAACAGTACTCTTGATATTATGACATGTCTCATCCATAATCAATTGTCTTATTTTTAATGATACCTTAACCTTTTTATTTTCATCAGTATCTATTTCCTCATCATCATCATCTTTCTCCAAGATTAGCTTCCTTCTTGGTTTCTTCCTGAGATTTCTCGGCATAGCCTTAGCTTGAACTAGTTTCCTTTTTCCTGATACTAGTGTTTTTTTGTGGCTCGATAGGTGTGACAGTAGAAGTTACCCTTGTTCTCGGTCTAAGTACTGCGGGAGGATTGGGCTTTGGTTTTTGCAATTGTCTTTTTCTAGGCTCAACAATTGATGCCTTCTTACCTTTCTTTGGAATTTAAATCTCCTTCTCTTTATTCCCTTCTAACTCACTCAACTTATCTTCACCTAGTCCTTGTGTCAACTCAAGTGGCACATTTTCCTCTTCTCCTTCTCTAAGAATCTTCTCTAGGTAAATAACTAACTTCTTCCTCTTTTTCTCTCCATGGTTTCAGATTTCAACCCCATGGTTATCTTAGACTTAGCTTCCTCATACATCCCAAAAGATTTAGATTTTCTATCTATTTCCTTAGCTAGTAGGGTGATTATGGCTGCTTCTGTCTCACTTATATTGACTTCATAAGGTAATGGCCTAAGCCATTATACCCTCGGTGTAACTTCCTAAGCATAAGTGAAGTCAGTATCCACTAGGAAACATATATCATTATAGTACTTCTCCACTAGGGATACAGGAATCCTACTCCTATTATTTTATTTTTGAATTCTACAAAATAACTATCCATCACACTCTCAAAATTATCTCCTAAGTGATAAACAAAATCATTTATCTATTGGGTGACTAGTCGGTCCTTATTCCATACTACATCTCCAATGGTAGGAAAACTATTTTGAACATAGAAGAATAGAAAAGTGAGCAGGGAGCCAAGATTACAAATTGAATTCTTTTCCTTTCTATTTGAATTAAGGTTCTTGGTAAGCTGGGTCAATTTTAGCTTGACAAGATCATAAGTGTGATTGTTCTTCACCATCTTACATGCTTGGTCAACCACAATATAGGGAACATTGTCTAGCCTGCTAGACTGGTAGAATTTGTGAACAATCACTCTCATTGCAAAATCTATTTCTGGTTCAATGATTTTGGAAATAGTCATCCCTCTCTTGTTCCACACTACTTGAGTGTTTGATTGAATAATCTCTTTACTCTGGCATCTCATAGTCTTCTTTGATAATAGACTAGGATAACTAGTGACTCAATGTATCATCTCCGTAGTAATCTTGACCGGTCTAACCTCCAGTCATATCTTCATGTCATGTACATGGCTTAACAAAAATTTTATCCATTCAACCTTAATATTTCGTGGGAAGTCAAGGGAACATACTAACCCTCTCTTGGAAACCTTATGGTGTTCAGCCTTCAACACTCTATTATTGCATAGTTTTTCATATGCTTCCCTCAGCTCATAGTCTCCTATTTATCCAATCTTACACATGTAGCATGTGCATACATCATTAATCATCAGGACCTTAGGTAGGATCAATGATAGAGAAGCCGTAAGATCTCCCTTCACCGCACTTTTAGGAACGACTTGAAATTTTTATGGTTTGCATGCATCGTTCCTTACAAGTTGAACTTTTAACACTTCCTTTCCTTGCTTCTTGGCTACAGAAGATGAAGTAGATGCCATAAATTTTAAATCTAGGGTTCTAATTATGAATATGAGTTACTAGATAAATACATTGTTCCAATAGTTCTTAGATTTTTTCCAACAACACGCTATAAAGATCTTCACAAATTATACTTAGCACAAATAGCTCTGGTTAATCACTTTGAAATCACTCTGCAAGTTCTCAAATCACTGGTGAAATGAGAATAAACAGTAACATTCCTCTTTATAGATACCAAACGATAGGATTAGGACTTCATTAAATGATCTGTACATAGAGTAGGTGATTACAACTGTCTTGGGCTTCTTATGTTAAATTGGTAGATGTTAGGTATGTGTGCTAGCTTTCCACAATGATGGCATATGGGTTTATTTTTCTTTGACTTTGCATTCCTCTGTTCTCCACTCTTTGATGATTCTCCTTCTTCAGTGGATGATAAGTGCTCATCATTTCCAAGTCCTTAAGTATCACTGGATCTTCTTGGTGACCTTAACAATTCTTCAAATTATTTCACAGCTTCATTTGGCTTGTTTATCCTTTCATTGAGTTCCTTTTCAGATCTTATTTATTCTTCAGTTGGCTATTCTCTAATCTCAGATTTGTGATTTCCTCATCTTTCATATGCAAGTCTTGATTAGCAAGTAATAGTTGATTTACCATGTCCAATTGATTGTTTGTCAACCTTTGCATGTCACATGTCCTTTCATCAAGTATTATAAAAAAAATTCTTTTTTCTTCTTCATCCATTGTCTTATCTTCTTCAGCTTTCTTTTTATGTTCAATTACTTCACATAATCTTACTAATTGAATTTCTCATTCTCTCTTTAGATTTATGATGTCTTCACTTAGTATGTTGTTTTTCTCCAGTAGATTTGTTATAGATTTGTCAATTTTAGTAGACTTACCATTGTCAAAAAGACCTCTAGTATCCTCTTCTTGATATTATGTTTCATTCTGTTAAATTGCCAATTCTCTCCTTCTCCTTAAGGATTTCTTTAATTCACCTCTTGTTGCTTCAAGCTGATGTAATGCAAACTGAATGTCAATCTTCTGATTCTCTATGATCTTTCCCAACTTATAGACCTCCATCTCCAAGAGTTTAACTCACAAGTGATTAGACTCCTTTTAAGAGACTTAGCTCTAATACCAATTGTTGGAAATCTAATATTGAAAGTGAGATACTGAGAGGGGGGGTGAATAAGATATCTACTAATAATTCCAATTTGACATAAATTTAACTTGCATATCATAAATATGAAATTCAATACTGAAATAGATCTAACATTGTAATCTTCATCCATGAAATTGAAACATAACACAAAGATTTTGGTTACCAAGAAACCTTTGAAAGGTAAAACTAGGGTGGGGATGACACCCACAAATCTTCACTACTGTAAATTAAAGTTTGCTTGTTAGGGCTACAAATTTTTTATCATAAACTAATGATCTACCCTATGAGGGGTCTTCCCTATTAAGAGCTTACAGACTTATTCAATCTACCTTGGTAAAAATATTTAAACTTACAACAAACTAAGCACTCAGTTAAGAGATTTACTTAGGCCTATGAGGACCACTCTATTAGGAGATTAACCATGATTCACTTGCTAAAATGACTCAGTGCCTAATCCTTCAGTTTGCACTATGATGATGATAATAGGTCTTCTCCTTCCAATAGTAGTTTGATCTCCTCAATCAAATGTATCTTTGTTCTTTCCTTCACTGCTTAGCTCAGTCACTTTTATTGATCTCTTCCTATATCAAAATACTTCTATGTTCTATATATGAGATCATCCATACTCTTCTCATACTCGCTTACATCATTTTAGGGTTCAGATCTCATCTTATATAGACAACAAATCAACTCCCTAGATCAAGATGAACAATCTAGATTCTCTATTTATGCCGCTTAAGCATTCCCTAAATCTAATAGGCTACATAGCTTACATAGGGATTAATGATTACAAATATAAAGCATAATCACCTCTGAGATTCCCTCAACAAACATTAAATATTGTGTAGATGTTGGCCAAAATGGTTTACCTAAGTGTTTGCTCCATTAAAAAACACATATGTCAAATCTGGCTTGCTCAATATATGAAGTCTCTGACACTTCACATTAACTATTCTTCATATACTAGTGCTCATCACTAATATATCTACATAACTAGACATAAATTTCTTTGACTATTACTAATGTACTCAGTGACCTCTGACTTTCTTGACAGTAACTACTACTCGATAACTGTACAGGATACAAGTCTAGACATAACTCAGCCTTTAGTAGATGGCTCGATCGCAATGATTACTGACCAACATGGCCTAGAAAATGACTAAGTGTAAGACACTAATAGGAAACAAAACTTAGGGATCAACAGGAACATCCTAATGG